>JAKSZP010015777.1:0-355313 GCA_022478985.1 Massospora cicadina
ATTCAGAAGATGGGAATTCGAGACAATTTTTATCTCAAATCCTGACAATGGTCATATCATAGTGCTGGAGATTCAAAGCCCAGAGTGCCAGCCGCCCAGTGGGATCCTTCTTATTTTGTAATCACTCAAAGAGGCATGATCAGTGACCATTTTAAATGAGGTCCCATATAAGTAAGGGCGTTAATCTTTAACAGAAAGCAAAATGGCCAGGCATTCATTCTCTGTGACGCTATAGTTGGGTTCAGCCTTAGAAAGCATCTTGCTAAAATATGAAATGGGGTGATCAACCCATGCTCATCCAATTGAGCCAAGATAGCTCCAACCGCATAGTCGGAAGCATCAGTAAACAGCATAAGGGTTTACTATAATCAGGTGTCACAAGATAGGACGTTGCTGCAGCAGCTACTTTAACGTGTCAAAAGAATCTTGTTGTTCTGCTCCCAATGAAAAGGGTTGTTTTAGTTAAAAGTCATACAAGGGGTTCACTAAGCTGAGAAAATTTGGGGATGAATTGATTGTAAACCCCATCATGCCCAAAAACACCTGAGTATCGTGGAGGGTTTTGGGGTCAGGTATCCTGGATATCGCCTCGACCTTATCTTGGAGAGGCTGGATCCCATCAGAAGAGATGGCATGCCCCAGAAAGTCCAGCTTCTTTTGGAAAAAAGTACATTTGGAGGGCTTCAGCTTAATGTAGAGGCCTGCAACCGTTGGAAAACTTCCTAAAAATGAGAAAGATGTTCATTAAAGATGAGGGGAAAAATGGTGATATCGTATAGTTATACAATCACGCAACTGAGCATCAGGTCCTGCAAAATGTGGTCCATGGCTCGCTGGAGAGAAGCGGGTGAATTGCACAACCCTTATGGTAATCAGGTAGGTTGGAAAAGACCTCACTGCAGATAAGCGCAAACTTTTTCTGGTCTTGCGGAGAAAGGTCAATTTGCCAGTATCCACTAACCAAGTCCATGGCGGAAAAGAACTTAGACCCAGAGATTTGGGCCAGTGCGTCATTGATTCGTGGGATGGGGTAGCTGTCCTTCTTGGTGAGGTTAATCAGCTTACAATAGTCCACAACTACATGATGGCCACCATTTTTCTTTTTTATGAGCAAAAGAGGAGGTGACCAGTGAATTTCAGAAATCACTAGTAGACCTGCGTCCAGTAACTGTTTAAGCTCCGTTCTCATCTGGAGCTCCTCAACTTTTGATTTCTGATAAGGCTTGGATCAAATAGGCTTAGCATCCCCAACATAAATGGTGTGACACCAGCCCTTCATATACCAATATTCAATATCAGATTTGGTGAAAGATGTCACTATAGGATTCCAGTAAAAAAATGAACTTTATTAAGTTCAGAAGGATATAGCTCATCAGAAATCTGCACATTGGGCAAAGCGCAGATCAATTGGTCAGTGGGTAGTCCCATATCTAGCATAGATCCAATATAATGGACTTGGTGGATGTCATCAATAAGAAGTAACAGGGCTTTTTTAATCTCCTGATGCTTCTTTACAACCTTATCCTTGTTGGTAAGATTCCACAGCAGAAGATAAATAGGTCGCTTATAGGCAGGGTCTAGGATACCTGGCAACACCCAAGGTTCCAAAGAGCTTATTTCATCAATGCTTGTTAAGCGCAGAAGGCAGTTTTAGGGGATTTGCATAGTAATTTTGGTGTCTATCACCTTTTTGTACACCCTCTTTAACGACTACCTCTTCTGACGCATACAATGGTATAACCTCTAAGCCATTCACAGAGTCAGGCAGCTTTTTTGTGTTTTGGCCTGATGTGTTATAAATATGGGTGAGAGCGGAAGAAGGGTACTCCACTACGCATGTATATTCCTTCTTCTTAGGCTCATCATTTGTAAAGACTAGGGGTACCTCGTAATTTATAAGGGAAATAAATTCCTGTTTCATATTAATGATTCCCTTATACTCAATAATGAATTGAGTACCAAGGAGCAATTTTAGGCGTTGTTACCAAAGCCACCGCAGGCGCAGAAAGTAAGGGCTTCCCAATTTGTATGTGTAGAGATAAGTAGGCTCCAATAGCTTGAGTATTGTTAGTCCCTGCAGTTCCATACTCTTGGGAATAGTCCAGATCAGGTGCTAACTTAAATTTTTAATGAGCTTCGAAGATACCACGTTCACTGGAGCACCCATATCAAGGAATGCTAGAATGTCCACTTTATTGATAACAACCTCTACCTTGGTTATGGTGGTACCAAAAGTAGGGGGAAGGGAAAGGACCTCCTTCAAACAGAGTGTGGAAGCAAGGCGTTTAGCCATCTCAGGGTAGTTGTCTTTTATATATTGGTCGGTATGCCCAGTTGGGTGGTTGTATCACTGTCCCAATAAACTGGTCATCATCACTAGTTGTATTGATCACCTCTGAAAATCTTACCAGGTGTTGAAGGTAGGTTTGTCATGGTATTATGGCCATATCAATTCTTTCTGTCCTCAACCTATCCAGAAGTTACACTTCCATTGGGGCTCCCAAAACATAATACCTCGTCTTCACCACCCCCCTCAGACCCATCATCAGAGGGATTGTCAATGCACCTCAACGAGTTACTAAGAGGGGGCTGAGAACCCAGCTAAATCTCCTCACAGGAGAGGGCTTTGTCACTTGCATCTACCCTTTTGGATTTTGAAGGGAGCATCGTGGCTGTATCAACTTTTTGGGGAGACGGAGGAATTATAATCGCTTTAACAGTTGCCTTATTAGTGATTGGCTTAGATTGCCCCATCTCAGCCAGTGTTGAACTAGAAGCAGCAAGAGTTGAAGCAGAGGAGGTTTTAGGCAGCGGCTTAGGAGGGTGTGATGCGTATATATCTTAGTAGATTGCTCGGCAAGAGTGGGACCAGGCAAAGTGATAATTGCCTTTTTATGCTGAGCTGTAGAACCTGAAGCATGGGGGAAGCGCTGCCCCTTAACTGCCAATAGTTTCCAGTTATCCTCACATGGTGGAGGAGTATTAGATTGTTGCAGCTTTGCAGCAGCTGGGTTCCAGTGATACACAGCCATAGAGGGGCTAAAAAAGGTCGGAGTTGCTTTCCATTTTGATACGCCGTGCAAAGGTTCAGGTTCATAAATGTCAGCTACTGCTAGAAGTGCCTCTTTGATATCCCGTGCAGTTTGGAAGGTATGCTTGACTTTAGAGATATGCATTGCTAAAGAGGGTTAAGATGCCAAGCTAGCCACCATATCTGCAATAGCATCCTCTAGAGAAAGATTGGCCAACAACAGAGGTTGAGCTTTGCTATAGAAGCGCTCAACAAATGAGGGGATTAATTCACCCTCTTGCAGGCTAAGGCACATAAAGGCCTGTTTTTGACGTTGTAAGCTCTGTTTTGAATCAAACTCATCAATCAGCGCTTGTTTTACCTCCGCGGCCAGGTGGTAAGAGTGGCCACTTGAGGAATAGGATCTCCAGAGCCTTCCAATTTAGACATGGAAGGATATACCTGATTTCTTGGTGGTCAGTCGCTCCTTCCATCACATATTCATAGACACAAAGGAAGGAGGCAATACTGGCCTTACCATGAGTGAACTTGTCTCAGAATGGAGGTTTGAAAAGAATAGGGCTTTTTAAAGGGTTTTGCTCAAGCCTTTAGAGGCGAGACAAAGCACTGACTAGTTGGTTTTCTAGTGCAGCTAGCCTTGGTTCCAGATTTGTGGTCATTTTGGTGGTACACAGGTGCCCCCTGTAGTGAGCACCACTTGTTAAATTTTGGGTTTGGGATGCTCGCTTGGTGCTTAGTTCCCCAGAAATCCAACAATGGGGGTGGATACCACAAAATATAATAATATAAGAACTTAAAATATAATAAGATATGGGGCTTTTAAATTTATTAGCGCCCCAAATGGAGTAAAAGAGAGTCGATATCTTCCCAATTTTTGATGATCAGTATTTATTTTGATTTTGATTGTTATAGGTAATTTGGGTTTAGGCTTGGAATAGCTTTGATTCTAATTTAGGTAATATGGGTTTCAATCCTATCATATCTTGGGAAAAGGGAGTTAATTTTTGGTAAAACAAAAGTTGGGGTTTTGGGGCAGAATGTACCCATGCGGTAAGGTTTTAATGTACTGCAACCAATCACCACTAGCTAAATTACTTTCACCTCGGGGGGCCTCCACCACGCCTATAAAAAGGGGTGGTCCCTGCATAGGTGTTGGAAGGACCTGTTGGTAGCTGGGGTGTGCCTTCCAATGGTTGCCCCAAGGTCCATTGGGTGGTCAGAGTAATTTACCATTAAAGTTTACTTTTTGTGCCCATGCAAGTTTTGAACTGGTGTTACCCCAATTAACGGGGTTCCACCGAGAATTGACAGTGTCTTTTGGCCAATACCATCGTAGCATCATTTTTATTATAATTAAAATAGCTTGTAATTACATTGGAGAATTGCAAATGGCCAACATTTTTTTTCAACTGAATTCAACCTAGCACATTCTTATTTCTCAGCCGTGAGGGCAAATGTCCAACAACGTCATCATTTTTAATAAATCAAATACCAGCCCCCAATACAGCTGAAGTTAGGGATGAAGTGCCAGCAGTAGATGACCATTTCCAAAAGGATCTGTATGTCACGCTTACTATTTGGTATAGTCATTTTTTGGACGGCCTCCACCTTGGCCACGTGCAGTTTTAGCCCCTTTTATCCTACCACATACCTCAGGTATTACAGCTGGTCATTGAAGAAGTAACATTTATGAAGCTTAATCTTGATGTTGGCATTAACAAGCTGGCGGAATACCTCCTCTAGATAGTCAAGATGCTCAGAAAATTTCAGGAGAAAACATTGATGTCATTGAGGTACACAAAGCCGCATGACAGCTTCAGGTCACCAAGGATAGTGTCCACGGATCGTTGGAATATAGCTGGGGCGTAACATAGCCCTTGAGGCATACATGTCCGTTTCAAAAAGCCCATTTTATGTGATTATGACGCATTTCTCCTGTTCCACCATGGGCAACACAATATTACAGTAACCTATAAGCAGATTCTTTTCTGAGAAGTACCAAGTCCTCCTAACCAATCAAAAGCATTGTCAATCTGAGGCAAGGGATATGAGTCCTTTTGAGTAATACTTTTAAGCTTCCAATAGTCTATCACCACCCAGTTGGTACTGTCCTTCTATTTTATAATGAGAACAGGTGAAGACTATGGACTCTTGTGTGGTTTGAGCATACCTTGCCCCAGCAGCTTATCAATTTACTCAGTGACAACTTCTTCAGCTGCAATTATTTGACAGATTGGCCAAGACTTTATAAAGGGGATGATATTCTGTGTCCAGTCAATGGACTACTCCCTGAGCGCACAATTAATTGTGGTCGTAAATGGCGAAAATCTCCTTATACTTCTGAAATAAAGCTATCGCTTGGTCTTTTATGTTCTTCCAATAACCCCACTAAATTATGACATGGTACCACTGCCATTATACAGGGCTGCGGATTGACAGTTAGTCAAAATACATCCAATGACCCAAACTTGTGAACCTGAAGGACTTCCTCAAATGGGGTCAAGTGTAAATATGCCACTATCTGATGCCGGTGGATTTGAAATGGTTCACTTTGTAGATTTGCTAGCAAAACTTTGATCTCACCATGTCTTAGAAGTATAATACCTGGAACATGAGGATCAAGCCACAATTGGTGAGAAGGCCCAATGGCCTCCTCATAGAGCTCAGCTGGCACTTCCACCTCTAACTCAGTGTTTACTATTACTTGGTGTCCAGAGGGGATGGATATAGTCCCAGCATCTCGAAGCGGCAGCCCTTGATATTCATATATCTTTTGGGAGAGGGCCTAGGTCTGCTCTTTAGTCAATGGTAACAAACCGGCATTAACCCATCACTACATGCAAGGTTGATATGTCCCATATGCACTGGATCCTTTTCACCCCACTGGAGGCAAAGTAAATTGGGATCCACTGCCCCAAACTTTTTGAAGGTCTCCTCTTCATATTGATGACAGCCTCAAAGTGTCACATGATGAAGTTCAATTAAAAAGGCATAATTATTGTTTGATAGCACTATCTCTGGGGCTAGAACAACAATCGACCCAAACTGCAAAGCTAGCGTGCTGTACACTCCCTCAGAGACCGCGTTTTATGCTCCAGCGGTCCCATATACCATTTAATGTTCTACACCAGGCTTTAACTTCAACTTTGCCACTAACTTATTGAGAACTATATTAATTTAGGAGTCCGTATTTAATATAGCACAAACCTAATTTTTTGCTATAAAATGTCACAGTATGTACACTCAGAATAAGAAGAATATTGACTGTTTAATACGTGGACATTTAAGGGATTTCATTTCCCAAGGAAGCTCATAATTCCCTCACTGACGTTTGTGTTTTCTTTGGCAATGGCATCTACTGGAAGGGCGACCTTTACACCTTTCAGGGATGGTGCATCTGAAGCAGGATCCAGCTTGTCTTAGAGGCTTGGTCAAACATTTGACAGGCGTATGGCTTTGGTTGCTCCTGAGATCCTTCATCTGCTGCAGCCCTGGAAGCACCCATATCTGTACATTTACTCCTCCAATCAGTTGCTGGTATAAAAACCCATCATCATCATTGATGGACTTCCTCTGAAATACTACAATAGGTTCAGTTGGGATGTCTGAGGTTGGGATAGCGGAGGTAGAGAGTCCCGTCTCTACTTCGCTCCATCTTTTCCCTGGTAGTATTGATCCTGTTTCAGTTTTTGGAATTTGAAAATTAGGGCAACTCTGAACAAGGCGGTCAGGGTGACTGCATTCAAAACAATTTACCCCGTAGGGTCCACATGCTTGGCTCTCATAAGATGAGCTTGGTTGATAACTAGATTGTTGGAAATTGGCATAACAAAGAACAGGTCAAGAGGTTGATGATTGATGGTTGGAGTAATTAGATCCAGGTCAAAATCTGGGCTTCTGACGATTATTGTAAGTAGGTCTGGATTGGAATTAAAGCTTCTGGGGATAACTTGACTGAGGACAAGGCGCATAGTAATAATAAGGCTAGGGGTTACTAGGCGGAATCTGAATTGGAAGGGAAAATTACCCAAATAAGAAGGACTGGCAATGGTGGCGTTATGTTTCTTCTCTGTTTTGGGCGGAGGAATAGTAGCAGATAGATGGCGCAGAAACTTAACAGTTTTGAGCAGGGGTAGTCATTCTCTAAATTAGAGTCATGACATTGTAAAGCTCATGGTATGTTCACAGCACAGAGGTCATTGCAATGCAAACATCAGATTCAGATAAAGTTCCTGCCACAATTAGCACATGGGCTTCTGCCATAAATTAGTCAGCAAACACAGTGAGGGTCTTGTTACGTTAGAATCCAATGGTCAAGAACTCATCCTTTCGCTGCGACATCTTTGCGGTACATCTAAAAAAAC
Organism: Massospora cicadina; assembly: GCA_022478985.1. Lineage (NCBI taxonomy): Eukaryota > Fungi > Entomophthoromycota > Entomophthoromycetes > Entomophthorales > Entomophthoraceae > Massospora > Massospora cicadina. The sequence goes on from JAKSZP010015777.1 coordinate 7,396, forward strand.
CATAGCACAGTATCCTTCACTTCTTGGCATGTAACAGTATTGCTTGGAAGATAGCAGGTGACTTGGTCAGGACTCCCAACATTCCATACGGATATTAAAAATTAGCTTTACATGATCTGACTCCTTTTCCACAAACTCAAATCATTAAAAGAAGTCATGGATATTTCTATCACAATTAAATGGAGGCAGCTTATTAAAGCAAACTTCCTTTAGCAATCATAAAAGAGAACCTTTGGAGCGTATTGAGGAATTGGTAAAGGCCTAAAAGCAGTATCTTGAAGAGTAGCTGGTCCATTAAGCCCAGTGGCGGATGGTCTGTCCGCTGATTCAGCAGTAGCTTGGGTCCCCTCAGTGGGTATTACAGCCATCGCTTGGTAAAATTAATTCTCTGATCCAAAATCATCTCCAGAGCTGCTATCCTGGGTGAAGTAACTCATGCTGCCTGCAGTTTCAGCGAAAAGCTCCTATACTAGGTGTCCAGTGTCATATTCTTCAAAATACAATTCTCCCAAGTAGCCCCTTGGCGCTTGTCCATTTCCCATTGAGGGAGGTGAGAGGTACCATCTAACTTCTTCTATTCGCAATGCAGTCATTAATTAGTGTCGTCCAGGAAAAGGAAAGCTGTCAGTTTTATTGTCTAAGAGTCTGCATTTGACTGAAAGTGTTGCAAAGCTGGTTCATTATGTCATTCTGCTCCTGAAGAAGATCATCCTTCTTCTTGAGCACCACATCTAAATCAAGTTTAAGTTCCGCATACTTGGCTGGCACAGTGTGCTTTGTGGATTCCCCAGCGAAGCAGGCCTGATGTGACATGGCTGGTGACTGGAGAATTTTTTAATTTTTTTGGTGGTTGATCAATGGTCCCTGTTAACTTTTGGTGGATTTGGTTGATTCTGCCTTATAGGTTGCACAGGAAAAAACCCACTGAACAACAGATGAGGGATGTAAGGATCTCTGGCCCTCAATATTTAATAATAAATATTTAATAAGAAGCTATTACTAATGACACCAATTTATTTAGTATTAAACTTATGGATACTTCCATTATTCTACCCTCGACTCTCTTTCTTACTTTTATAAACCACCTTCCACATTCTTCCGTTCAACTATCTATATGCAATCACTCCAGGTGGTTACGGCCCATCAGCTTAGTAACACTTTATTCCCTACAAAGTTTAAAGTTTCATCTCATCCTTGCAGCTCTGGAGGAATCCACTATATATGCTAAATTGACTATTCAATATTCGATTCCCCCTTCTTCAATTACTATACAGTATTCCAAAAATATGCTTATTGTCCAGTCATATCAAGATCTTAACATTACCCCCTAGACTGGATGATAAGCTCCTATTGCTTGTAAGCACGAAGTAACCTTGCTTGTACTCAGTTAATAATCTGACCACCTGTGGTTCCTTAGTAGTGTAGGTGTCAAAACCAGTCTTCTCTTTTATCTCAAATGGTTTAGTCCATATGCTGGCGAGCTTTTTCCTTCTTCCACATCCATGTTGGTCATTAAAAGGACAAGATCTCCTAACCCAAACTGTGGGAGGCTGCTGTATCTACATTGGTAAGCCGCCTGATCCCAAATATTCTTGGCTAAATTAGTGGAGTATGGTTCATTTGGAGTTTAATCGGCGTGTCTACTAAGGTAATCAAAAAATGTTGAGGCTCAACTCTACGGTATACTCTACACAGGAATAAAGCAATGCCAGAAAACTGGATGTCTTTTATAAAGTAACTGGAAAGGATTTTTCCTCACCAACAAATAAGAACTAATATTATTTGCAAAGATGGCAGTGAATAGAAGGGTACTCATTTCAGAAGGTCAATCCTTTTAGAAGCTTAACTTTTCTTTCTCGTTGCAAACACTTTTGCAACCTATTCAATTCAAGACTAAATCTAGTTTGATAATCTCATAGAGGAGATTAGTCTGCGCCCATGTCTGGGAGCAGTTGGGCAAGCAAGGCAAGAGGAGCAGGCGGAAGGCCCGCGGCCTCTAATGTTCAAAAACGCCCCAGAGAATCCGGCAGAATAGACAAAAATCTCAAAAACTGGCGGTCACAATTTCCCTGGAGATACTCGCGTGGCAAGCACGATGCAACCAGTACATCAACATGCCACACTCCCAGCCACTTTTGTCGGTGGAATTCGGAGTCTGTGTGTATCTGGACATCCAAAAAATGGCCTTATGGGAAAAATTTTGTGAAGATGTATACAAAATTTTCCTGACCGCGGTGTACGTTGCAACTCACTCCATGTCGCATGGTTGGCTGGACCTAGGTTTTGAAAGCAAAATAGCAGCAGATGAGGCTGCAGCGGTGTGCATAGTGGTCGACCTCCCCAAAGGGCAATGGGTCATCGAAACCAAACGCACCAGATGGACAAAATCAAACCAAATTTTCCCCACGTTTGACTTTTTGCCTACTACGGTAAAACGTGACATTTTGGAGCAACACCTGAAAGATGGTCTGCCATATACAGCGAAATACAATCTTTCGAAATGCAACGCTTCACGCTGATGCCACACCTGTGTACTGGCAAAGCCATCGCAGTTCTGACCCCAACTGAGGAGATCGCGAAGGACCTAACCCAGATCCCGCACTCCACTTTTATTGATATCACAGGGCATACCACCCACCCATTCCGGGTAACCGTGGACAGCGCGCCCCCCATTTGCACCCACTGTGACACGTTTGGCCATAAGGCGCACGCATGCCCCATCAAGGAGGGCGTCATATTCCAAGAGCACCCCTTGGCGGCCATGGCCAACGGAGAGGCGCACTATGAACCAACCGCAAGCACCAAGGAGGCTTTCCCATGGGGAGCACAAGGCTGCTACCTATTGGTAAAGCCCATCTCCCCGCAGGAGCAGAAGAAGGCTAAGCAGGCCCATAGGGCCGCGGCCAAGGAAGCAGCCAAGGCCACCACCGCCATCCCACACTCACAATGCCAGGAGGACATGGAGACCTTCGCGGTGGAAGTGACTTGGGAATCCATCATCCAATCAGATTGGGAAGCCCATGCTGAGCGGGCCACTCAATCCAAGGATCTGATGGGAGATTCAATATCACCCAATCGCTGCACCCAAGCTCCAGTCAAAACTGACTTGGGATTTATCCCAACTGAAAATTTTTTTTTGACCCGCTCGATGGTGCACCGAACTCATCCGCACCGCAAAAAATTCGTCCAACGTTGTGAAAACAAAAAGTGAAGGCCAAAGCCAATATGACTATTTCCACAAAAAATTAACAAAAACCCCAATAGCATTGCTGCTAACACCCATGCTGCTGTGAAAGCCCATGGGGACCTTGAAGAGGCTGGTGGGCCCAGGGGCCCACCCCCTCACACCTAAGGTGAGATGGGGGAAACCTTCACTCTAGGGATGTTGAATATCGCCTGACTCAAGGCCTCACCATCCTGGGCTAGGAAACTGAGTTTTTTACAACACAATTTACCCGTGGATATCCTGGCCATCCAGGAGTCCCACTGTCCATGAGGTTCCGAGGAAGCTTGGAAAACAATGCTCCTCCCATCCCTATCCTTTTGGTCAAAGCACTGTGGGGTGCTAATTCAGAAAAATAATTTTTTCAAATTCACATCCTCAGAATCATTCCTAAATGGCCGAGTGCTCATCATCACCTTCTCATGGGCCAACGTTGCCCACGCAAAACATCAACATCTATGCCCCAAACGGTGCACACGAGCATCAGGAATTTTTCTCATCAGTCAAATCCCTCCTGCTACCCCCTGATTCTTTCCTAGTTGGCGACATGAACTGTTGGCTAACCTCACCAACGGACCGGTGGCCACCCTCACCCCACACCCCACAGGGTCACGTAGAACTACGCGTTCTAAAAGCCACCCTTGGGTTAATGGATGTGCTGCCACAACATGCCCCACTGCTCAAAAACATGACGCGTCCCCATGTCCACAACGGCCAATTAAGGTCCATGACCCGCATTGACCTTATTCTAACGCTGATGAAATTCCAACCCCACATCTCCCACTTTAAAACAACGAAAATGGAATTCTCTGACCACCAACTGGTCTCGATAACCTACCCTTACCCATCACAGTTGCAAAGGCCCCACATTGGTGCAAAATCCGCCCCCCCAAGCTCGCGTCTCCAGGATTTTCCACATGGGTGGAAGAGGCAACTTTAGCAAAATCGTTTGTTGCACCATTTTGCGTGGACCCCATTTCCACATGGGCAACTTTCAAAGAGGACACCATCCGCCACTATCACCATCTCTCCTCCAGATGCTCATGAGCCACATCGGCGGTTATCTCGCGCGCTCTGGCAGAATTGGCCCACTTGGAGTCCAACATTCCAGCCACAGGATACAGCCCTGCATGGGGCCAGAAGTGGGCGGAGGCAGCCGCCCACCTCAACGCACTTGAAAGGCAGCACAACCATCAGGTTTGTGTCCAATACAGGGCCACACGCATCACTAAAGGCGACAAGTGCACCGCATACTTCTTTAAAAAAATTTTCGCACCATGCCAGAGCGTGCCCTGCACACAGGTGCAAAGTTTGGATAATTCCATTGCGGACACACTGGCCAAAGTGGCAATCAAAATGCAAAAATATTACTCTGAGTTATACCAAGCCAAACCAATTCAGCTGGCCAAAATGGTGGAATTTCTTGACTGAGCTCATATCCGCACCATTTTCTGATACCCAGAAATAATGAATTTAATTACTCTGAATGAATTATGGACAGCCATTCGCGGTGCGCCATACCAAAAATGCCCAGCCCCAAATGGCATTCCATATGAGTTATACAAAAATATTTCAAATATATATCCCCATTGCTGCTAGCCTCACTTAACCAAAGCCTGTTGGAAACGCGCCTCCTACCAGGAGGACATGAGGCCTTTACTGTCACACTCTTCAAGAAAGGGGATAAGCTTGACTTAGCCAACTGGCGCCCCATTTCTCTAACAAACACAGACACCAAAATTTTAACAAAAATCATGGCTAACCATTTAGGGACTGTAGCATCTACCACCATCTCCCCAGAACAATTTGGTTTCATCCCCAGAAGGTCGATTTGGGATAACGTGCACTCTGTGGCTAATGTATGTCAGTCCATAGCCTCTGGGGCACTTGTATTCTTGGACCAACAAAAGGCCTATGATAGAGTAAACTGGGAATACCTTAGGGCCTGCCTCCATCAATTCCGCCTACCCCCCCGCTTCATAAACTGGGTGATGCTGCTCACGGAATCTGCGACAATGGCAGTGCGTGGCCCAGGCTTCCTAACGGAAGTAGTCCGCCCTCAAAGGGGCCTGCGACAAGGGGACCCCCTCAGCCCACTCTTATACAACTTCAGCCTTGACCCACTACTGCAAAATGTGAATGCCCAACTCACTGGGGTCCATGTGCCAGGCCAAACCCCAGTCAAGATGATGGCATTTGCAGATGATTGCGTGGTGAGGGTGTCTAATAACAAAGATGCACGCGCGCTTGAAGCCCTCATCCAGGAATATTCCCGGGTAAGCAATGTGGCACTGAACGCCTCCAAAACCGAAATCATCCTCCTTGGTTGGTTTCAGAACTGCTGGGCCCCAGCAATTAGTTCCCAACCTGGCCCATCTGCTCGCCCACGTCCACGCCTTACTAACTCAACACACACTGCTCCACTGGTGCTCCCCTTCGTGCCACGTCCTACCATAGGACTGGTGCGCCATCTGGGCGTGTGGATGGAGGCAGGTGGATATGCGTCAGCAGTAATGGAGTGCCATATACTGGACAATGTGACGAAGTGAATCGCCTCTCTCAGAGCCCACCCTACTACCCTCACTGGCAGGGTTGTTCTTGCCAACTCTATGCTCCTATCCAAAGTCTGGTTCGGAGCCCACGCCATCCCCCTCTCCCCAAGCTTCTTCAAATTCCTGTATGCTTTGCTGCAATGATGGCTTTGGTCAGGCCGCCCTCCACCAGTACAGCTAGAGGTCATGTTTGGCCCTCATCATCAAGGTGGCATGGGCCTGCTTGACTTCAAAGCCCATGCTGCCAAGATCCTGGGCACCTGGATCACGGCTGTCACCGCTCCTACACTCACATCCCAACACTGGTCCCGCGCGGCCCGCTCCAACTTCTCCCGAGCCTTGGGCCTCAACAATCCATCAAACCCCCACTCCCTGATGAAATACCTCGCATCACACACATCGGCCACAGGTCCTCACGGGACTAAAACCCACTACAAACGAATCCTACTCTCCATGCGAAGCGCAGAGTGGAGAATTCGTATTAGCAGACATACAACCCAAAGAGGCCGCCCCTCTCCTCAGTTCACACAAGAGGTACAGGGGCTACCCATCCATGATGGCATGATCCCCATTCGACCCCATGTCCTATCCAGGGTGGACTACCTGGACATGATGGACATCCCTTATTCCACTGAGACCCAAAAGACTATCTGGAAATACGCACACCATCCTCTGTTGCAGCCTCAAGTCCGCTCCCATGTGTGGCGCTGCCTGAGGCGGGTGTATCGTACAGCAGAGCGCTCTAACGCTTTACACTCATCCTGTGTCGTGTGTGGCCAGTATGGAACGCTGTTCCACCGCCTGGAGAAGTGCCCCACCTCTAAAGTGATATGGCGCGAAGTCCAACGTTTGCTGGGCCAGGATCAAACGCATCCCTTCAGTCTGTCAAGAGATATGTTTGCTTCATCAATGGCCTCCCCCTTCCACCTTCCCTCCATGATCTGGTGGTTGCAATCGCCATGTGGACTATCCACACGATTGTCTTGGATGCCATCGCTGGCTCCATCCCCAACTTCCCAGAAGCTGTCCACAGATTCCGGTCTCATTTGGTGGACCACTTTCAAGCGTGGATGTTTGGATACCTCCCACCACATCGCCGACAGCTGGTCTCCTCCTGGTTCTCAGTCTGGTTCATCAAATCAGACCCCTTCCTCCACACGTGCTCAATAGTGGCTACGGCCCCTTCACACGTTCCCTCCCCCTCCCCATAAGTGGCGTTCCCGCTGGCAACAAGAGATATCATCGCTTCTCTGGGGTGCCTCTCCTGGTACTAAGTTTGTCTTTCCAGAGTCATATTCGGAAGTGTCCATCCCATGGTTGGCCTTCCCCGCAATAAATTTAAAATTTAAAATTTAAAAATTTAAAATCCTTTTAGAAGCTTAAGGAGGATATCAGACAATGTTTCGTTGACCTGTTCCACCATTTCATTAGGTTCAGGGTGGTATGGGGTAGTCAAGACCCCACGGATTGCCATTATCTCATCCAACTTGGGCAGGACGTGCAATGTGAAATTGATTCCGTTGTCTGTGAGGATAGATTGCGGATAGCATGTTGCTGTATGACACACTCCTAGATGAAATTGGCGGTAGTTACAGCCCCTAAATCTTTGATTTCTCTTGCTTCCACCCACCTTGTCAAATGATCATTGGCTACTATTAATATACTTTGAGCGATTTGCGCCAGTTGGTAGAGGCCCACCAAATCCAGAGAAACAGTATGCTATGTAAAGCGAGTTTTAATCAGCTGGTAGGTGGTCTTGTTGCAAAATGGTTTCTCCACTTGGCACTAATGACAACAAGAAACCATCTCAATCACATCATAGTGCATACTCTCCCAATAGTAATGGGGTCGCAAGAACTCCAGCGTTTTCCGCAACCTAACTTGACCTACTGCTCTATGAGCATCTTAAATAATTGCTGGTCTAGCGAAAGGTTTGGGAAACTCAGTGTTAATTCGCCAATTTGCTTATATAGTTCCCCATCACGCACAAAGGTATCCCATCACAGCCCATCCAGCACTTTAATCACCTGTGGCGGTTCATCATGATATTTTCCCACAAACATCTTCTTATACATCATATCCACCAAATCTTCCATAATGGTGACCATTGGCAATTGTGAGAGACAGTCCGCACTCTGGTGTTTTGCCCCTAGTCCAGTGTATAATCTTGAAGTCATATGCTTGTGGCCTTAAGGGCCATCATGCAAGCTGCACTTTAGGTTCTCGAAGATTCTGAAGCCACCTTAAGGATGCATAATCTGTTATCACTTTGATTAAACCTTGTGGAGGTAAACCTGGAACTGTTTATATGCATATATTACCACCAAGCGATCCCATGCAGTCACGGTATAATTACGTTCAGGAACTGTTAAGCTTCAGCTGTAATATGCAATGGAATGCTCTACACCATCATCATCATTTTGGGATAGCACAGCCCCTACGGTAGAGAGGGAAGCATCCATTTATCAAATAAATTCATTCTCAAAGTTAGGGTATTGCAAAACTGGAGTTCTAGCCAATGCGGTTCATAGAACATTGAAAGCGTTTTGACATTGTTCTTTCCAGTTAAAGTGGCATTCTTCTTCAATAGCTCAAAGAGTAGAGACTCAATACAGATGAAGATGGGAATGAACCACTGGTAGTTACCAACCACCCCCAAAAACACCTTAATATCGTACTTGTTACTTGACCAAGTCGTCTTGTGTATAGCTTCCACCTTTGCCATCTGAGGACTAAGCCCTTTGGAGTCTACCACAAACCCAAGGCATTCCAACTTCTCCTTAAAAAGTGGCACTTTTTAGCTTAATTTTGATGATAGCTTCACAAAGTCGATGGAAAACTTGTTCCAGGTGTTTTAGACGTCCTATGAACATCCGTAAGAATACAATAATATTTTCAAGGTAGACTAGAACGCAAGACAGCTTTATATCACCAAGATTATATCCATAGCAAGCTGGACGTAGCTGGGGCATTGCACAAACCCTGTGGCATACGTGTAGGATGTAAAAACCCTTTTGAGGTGTTTATAGCGCACTTCTCTTGTTCCACCGCTGACTACTTGATTTGCCAGTACCCCAATATCAAGTCCATAGCGGAGAAAAAATTGGCACCACCCAGCCAATCTAATTTATTGTTAATTTGCTGAAGCAGGTATGAGTCTTTTTTCATAATGCTGTTAAGCTTCTGATAGTCAATTATTACTTGACTGGTGACAACTTTCATCTTGACAATTAGAACCGGGAAATTCCAGTGATTTTTTGATGGCTCTAACATTCCCTGTTCACCAATTTATCTAGCTCATCAGATACCACTATTTCCGCCACCTTGGAGTGATAGATAGGCCTTAGCCAAATAGGAGGGTGATCCCTCGTGTCCACCCAATGCAAGATTTTGTGTGCCACATCCCAAGTTGTGATCATCAGATTCAAAAATGGTTTAGTATTTCTCAAACAGATTTATTAACCTGTCTTTCTGGTCCTCATACAGGCAGTTAGAGCCTCACGCGGAACCACAGTCATTACACTGGATGAGGTTTTTAAAGATAGCCCAAGATCTTCACAAGAACCACAGTCATGTATCTGCTGTACCTCATCGATAGGAATCAGGTGCAGATAAGCCACCACTTGATGCCTTTGAACCTTCATAGATTCCTTCTTCAGGTTTGCTATCAACACCTTAACTTCCCTCTGCATTTGTAATAAGAGCCCAGGAGCCACATAGGGTTCAAGCCATGATTGCTGATGGGGCCCCATAAACTCGCTTTATAGACATTCCAGAAATTTATTTTTGAGCTCTGTCCATATTATGACCTGATTCCCAGAAGGTATGCTTAAAGCACTTGCATCTCGCAGCGAATACTATTGTATTTGTAAATCTGGTTAGGAAGCGTTCAGGTTCTCAACTTTATCTGCCAATATCGTACAGGAATCACTCCATCACTATATGCAAGTTTAATTTGACTGGAGCTTTTATAAGTCTTTCAGAACTCCATTGCTGGTAAAATAGATGAAGATCCGCTGTCCCAGAATGTTAAATGTTCTTTCAGCCATATCAATCACAGCTCCGGATCGCCGCATGAATGCATCTCCAATCAGCATGTCATAATTATTAGGCAGAACCACCGCCAGAGTGGATACACCAACAGAACCAAAGCTCAGAGGTAATGTGCTCTTAGCAACTTCTGACACAGTTCTCTGTGCCCCGCGGTCCCATACACTACTTGGTGTTCTAAATCAGTATTCAGCAAAAGCTTGGCCACAAGCATGGTGGATATTTACTAATGGCAGCGCCAATATCTATAATTAGCCCAGATTTTGGTATTTTGCATGAAGATATTACAGTATGTAATCTCCAAATAAGAGATTATTTGGTGTTTAATACATGACCATCAAAGGGTTTTTTGTTATCCAGAAAAGTGAGAATACCAGCACCAATATGAGGATACTCCTGGGTAATTTTCTCTACTAGAATCGCTACTTCCGCCCCCTCTAGAGCTGAGACATTGATCAATGGTTTGCCATCAACTGTACCATTCTACTTAAGGATCTTCCTGGCATATGGCTTTTGCACATCTCGGTGGAACTCCATGTCTACATTATTGGGGTGACTCCCTCAGCAAAGAGGCTAATATATCATAGGGGATTTTTTTATAAAAATCGTCAATGTGAGTACCATGACTGACACAAAGCAACTCAGAACCGTCAGGGATAGATAGGTTTAAATCATTGGAAGTAGAGCTTCCCATCTCAACTCCACTCAAGCTTTTTTCTGTTTATTTGGGGGCAATTGGTACTGCATTGACATTCAGTTCTCCTGGACAACTAGCTGCATAATGGACTCATTGGCTGCACAAGAAACAAGCACTTGTAAATGGCACTCGTCTCTGCATCACCCCCTTAGATTCAGGTCTAACATTAATTGACGGAGTATAATTCAGCTGAGGATTATCTGGTTGATAATAATGAGAACAGAAAGGACTTTCCTGAGAGTTAAAATGACAAATGTTCCCCAACAGATTACAACCAAGTCATTGTTGTTCAAATACCGATGGGGCTTCAGTAGCAGTTGCAAGGGCGTTCCATTCCACATTGGGAGCAATGAAAGTGAAGGATAGATGGTGTAAATGACTAACAATTTTTAATAGCTCCGCACTTTGTGAAGAATGTAAGACATAGCAAAATACAGTTCTTAATATGGCTTAACAGCTGCCATTATCGCTGTGCCTACCTTATCATTAGTTGGGAGATTTTCTCACATCAACACATGAGCCTTAGCTGTGAAACGCTCTGAAAACTCCACCAAGGACATATTTTTTTGAAAAGATATTGTCAATTACTCAGCCTTGCGCTAGGCCATTTTTGCCTTGTTTCCAAACAGGGGGATCACATTCTCCTTCACGTCTTGATATGCTATGGTACTATCAAGGTAACATGTGACCTGGTTGGCGCTTGTATCAAAAGTGTATAACAACAGTTTAGCTTTCCACTGATTGGAAGACCCCTCTATGGAAAATTTAAACTGCTTGAAAAACATTGTATATTTCTATCCCAGCTAGACTGGGGCAGCTTGTCACCGCAGATCTCCTCCCGCATGACAACATTATTTAATTTTACACTCTGCACAGTTTAGCCGCTTGGTAGTGTTGCCCTAGAGGTCAGCCAGTTGGTTGGTTTGGTCACCCACCAGGTGTAGTTAGTAAAAAGTCCTTGGCGAGCTGATTGGTTATACTTTTATTTTCGTGTAAAAGCATTTTTTGAGCCTGGAGCAGTGTATCCAAGGCAAGCTTCAGTTCCACATATTGAGACAACTCAATAAACTGGGGTAGTACCCCATCAAGGCGAGCTGATTGTGCCATGGCTTTTGAAAATATAAGCTTGTTTAAGTGTTGATCAATGTACCCACTATAGTGAACACCACTATTAACTTTTGGCGATTTGGTTAATTCTTCATCTATATATATAAATGAATGTCTGTATGTTTGTCTGTCTGTCCCGAATGCATTCCTATACCATTCATCCAATTGTGATGAAACTTTGGTGAGTTGTTGTGTGCATGCCTGAGAAGGTTTATGAATTTTAATAAAAATATTATTTTAAAAGTAAAATAAAAAGTTTTATATGTATCAAGTGAAAATCCTATATATACTTTGATGGTATTCGCTATATTGTTACAGCTGAGCAGTTTGATATTCAGCTGATTTAATATTTTAAATGGTTTTGTTAAGTGGTTAGTGGTCATTCAGGTATTTAACAAGTTTATCTAAATCAAAACTTTGAATCAAAAGTCCAATTGATTTTAAAAATACCTCCTCTAGCATAATAATCGGCTCTCTCACAGATATCACTTTTATAGCAAAAAGTGAATTGAACAAGAATTGAGAGAGCAACCAACTGCCATACCACACTGCAATTTTATAGAGCAGTGAACAAAGGCCAACCAACCAAGCGTAGGGAAGTCTAGCCGCCCATCTGTGTGCAGCACATAGAAATGGATGACTTGCCCATGCCAATTGTGAGTTTTAATACAAATAATACCAAGGTCGCTGAGATGGATGAACCATCTGCTGATCTTCCCACTGGCCCAAGCCCTGACATGACTAAAAACAGGGCTGGGCATGACACCATATATGTGCCAAGTAATGCACTGGTGGCACAAATGACAACGAAATGAATGAACATGTCAATGGGTCACAGAGCCCAAACAAATAGGCGAATGATGGGGTCAACTCCCTAGGATTGATGCCCACTGACACCTTGATGACAAGTGCAACCTTCTGGGAGAGAGGCCCGACGCTGAGAACAGCAGAGTCAGGAATAGTCCCCAATGAACCTCAATCAGCAGGGGGGACTGGGGCCTCGCAGGGTGAGAAAATTCTTGCCAATAATGCAAAAAACCTGGATGAGGTATTGGTAGGATCTGAAACTGACTCAGATTTGAATAACGAAAATTGGCGATTCAGACCAATGGAATCAAACAATAAAAAGCTTTCTTCTGACATGGAGAAACTTACCAAATCAGCTCAGGGTATTTGGGAAAAAAACAAGTCAGATGCCAATCCTGAAACAACCCAGTTGGGGGGGCGAATGGTCCCCAACCAAAATCAATTTGGTAGCATGAATAACTCATTAGTGGAACGCCCAATACACAATGAGTACAATCCCTGATGAAGGCATTCTGACAGGGGGCCATAGCTTGAACAATGCATTGATGGCTGATCCTGAATATCCAATCACTGAACCAAGATGATCCACTGAGGACCAACCAAAGTGGGGGTGACTCTATATTGGGGACCAAATCTGAGGGATCAGACACCCAAGAGGGATCAGCAAAAAAACTTAAAGTACTACTGGAAGGGGCGGAAATCCTGACAGCGGTCAAGTTGACAGCCGGGCCCCAGTTAAATTTACACCAATCCAGTCAGACATGTTAGAGCATTGAGGTGTGTCTACCCATGAGGTCAAACAATGGGAGGCTCTCCAGTTTTTGTACTCTATGGTGACTCAGTGGGTCTCTAAAGGAATCAAGCCAGCCATTGTGGCAATATGGCGTGCCCATAAATTTTCTGCTGGAGCAGCCAAATGCTGGCTTGACACCCAAATCTCAATTGATATGGCAGTACAATTTAAGGCGTCTCAAGTTTGAACCAAAGATGCCCTGGAGTGGATGAAAATCCCCATGGACTACAAGGTGATAGAGGCTGCCATCCACAAAGATTTAAAACTGGTGGATGCAAAAGCCTGGATGGAGGCTGGCATTGACCTATTAAATGTGATGGAATACAACAAGGCAGGCATTATGGCATGTTATGCCCAAGCTGTCAGGAGCTCAGGCCTAAACCCAACAAATTTAGCCAAATACACTAAACATTTCCTCAAATGCATCTACAGCCCTCAAATGGGCCAGACACTCCATTCCGGTGGACATGGCACTGGAATGGTATAACACTACCTTCTCCCCAGAGGAAGCACTACTGTGGATTGTGGCCAGGTTCAAGGCAACTGAGGCCTTACACTGGTCTTATACCTGTATTCCACCTGCCACTGCATCAGACCTGATGAAAGTGGGCTGGACAAAGGAAAAGGCAGTGGAATGGGGACCCTTTCAGGATTGGTCACTGGAAGAGGCCATCAACTGGTCCACCAACAGATTCACACCAATGGAGATGAAATACTGGGTCTGAGCGGGGGCCAATATGGACCTAGTGCGTGAATGGGCAGAACTGGGGGTGACCAAACTGATTCACAAAACCCTCAGAGGCTGCCCATTCCTGATTGCAAAGTGGAAAATCTGTGTGATGCTGCAACACTTGCTGAGGCTGCAGACTGGGATATGGTGGGGTTCACCCCCAATCAGCCCAACTGTGGATGGAGCATGAGATCTCGCCACAGGCAGCAACAGCGATGAAAGGGGTCACAACTCCAGACTTGGGCCAAGAATGGCTCAAAGTGGGGATCCGCATCAAAACTATCTGGGACTGGAAGCAATCCTTCCCAGAACTGATGATAGCTGCCCCATACAGCCTCTGAAGGCTTCACCCCTCAGAAGCATTTCAATGGTGTGAAGCGGGGGTTCCGGTGGACATGGCATGAGTATTCACAGATGGGGGCTGGAACAGCGTTACTGTAAGGGACTGGTGTCAGCGTAGCTCAATTATGCTGGAGGTCCTCCAACAATACCTCCACCCAACGTGCGGCCCAGAATCTGCTCTCAAATGGTACCAACTGGGGTTCTTGCCAGCGGATGCCCTAGAGTGGCAGAGCCTGGAAATTGGAGCACAAATGGCTAAAAGTATTAACCGCCGTGGTATAAACAGTCACCAACTTGAAGCATTCCTCAGCTGGGGTTTCAGCCTCAACAAATCAGTGAGTTGGATTCTGAAAGGAAAGACCCCCGCTGAAGTACCCAAACCAAGTGCAAAATCAAAATTGTACAGTGCAGCGGTGGCACATACTGAGGACAACACCTGGAATGGAGCAGGGAGCCACATGATTACATTTGTCAATTGATCAATGGGGGCTTTACAGATTGCCAGGCACCAAAATCATACCTTAAAGATGCTATCTGAGTCCACCTACAACTAGTGGAGGAGGAAGAATGGTCCGACCTAATTCTGTCAATTTACCAGGAACTAGACAAAGTCCTAGCAGGAGGGGACTTTGACCATCACTGGGTCCCCAAATGGGGTTATATAGATATAGCAATCCCAGGCGAGTTGGACCGCAAGAAACTCCTCAAAATTGGCATCAAGTACAAGGGGATTTATCTGCAAATGGAACTGACCAGATATGCCAACCAAACGGCAAGGTGGGTTACCTTCCAGAACCTCCCCACCAACTGCGAATGGGAATGGGTACATGAAGCAATCTGGACTGGGTTGTCTTACTATGGGAAGTACACGAATTCTGCCAAGCTGGTGGAGATTACATTGTGAAGTGCCTCCGCCCTTGGACAGTGGAAGCGCTGTATGAACTGGCCCCCTGGATGAAACCAAATAAGATTGCTCTACCCAGATTCATCCGCCTGCCCAGCCTTGATAGGGTAGTATATGTCAAACAGGAGGATGTCAAACAAGTGTGCCAGTTCTGCTATCAGACCAGCCACACTATGGTTCAATGCCACCATCATAAAGGTAAAACTACTCAGGAGTACAAATATGACCCTGTTGGGGGAATTACCAAGGTGGGCACCAAGACCTTCCTCTGCCCAAAAGCCAGAGAATGGATCCCGCGAAACTTAATGGAGGTAGCAGATATGAAATGCCAATGACAAGAATTAGACCTGGCACACAGAGAGGCGTGGGAATGGGAAATGGCAAAATGACCCAAAGCAGATGAAAACCATTTATAAATCTGAACCCCAAATCTTATGCAATGGATGAGGGAACCAGCCCAGGACCAGCAGAGAAATGTCCAACCCAAGCGGAATGGATGGTCTGGGAGGAGGAGAGATGGCAGAAGGCGAACCCAAAGAAGTCTTCCAAGCACAGGCAGCCACAGGATTCCAACAAGTTGAAATTGAAGCCTGACAAGATGAAAGGGAATAAAAAAATGAATAGGAAGTCATTGGCATATGAGTCTGAGGTGACCAGAGAAAAATTTGCAGAAAAATTGAGATTGACAAAATTGGCTGGGCAAGTGTCAACTAAAAAATTGAGTTCCGCCAATAAATCGAATGAAGGGGGGCGAATCCAGCTGATGGATGAAGACAAATCTGCCAGTCCGCCCAAAGAAAACAGGGGGCACCCAGACCCAATCATAAAACCATCCCCATTAACCATCACAGGGAGATGGGGATGGTGACCAAATTCCCAGTGCACAAGATGCCTGGGAACATAATCCCAGTCCCAACCAACCAACCCCAAAAACTGAATATCACACCCCACCAACCATTGATACCACCACCAACAACCAACCCAACCTCTGTACATGACTCGATTCACAACCTGGACAATGCTAAACCTCATACCCATGGGTCAGGCAGCTGGAAATGAGGATAGCAACTACAAATGCTTGGGGGATGGTGAGCATACAAACGAGGAGGAGGAAAATGCACCATCTAAAAACTAATAATAATATTGACCTAATTTTTATTTCAGAAACACAAGCTGGTAACCAAAAAGAAATGGTGCCAAGCTCAAACTGCGATGCAAAACCATCCATGGTCCCGCCAGATAGGCTACCAAGCCCTATGGATGGACCACGTGGCAATAGTTGCAATGGACAAGAAAATAGACCTGGAATTTTTAGAAGAAACTCATGCTGGTAGGATCTTAATAGCGATGGCTACAAACAGAGAAACTGGTAGGAGCATACGGGTGGTAGCAGTCTATGCCCCACCAAAGCTCCACAAAAACCGTATTTTTTGGGATTTCTTAGCGGAAGTGCCATCTGAAGTGATGACCATAATAGCAGGTGATCTGAACTGCTGGACAAATGTGAGTCAGGATACATACCTGATGAGAGAATGCCCCAACAGTAAAGCTGATGAGATGCTCAATTACCTAGTTAAATTGGGGATGTGCCTAATGATTGACAAAGAGGATGATGACCTGGCCAATCTAACGCGGTGGACATATGATGCCACTGGATCCCCACTGTCAGGATCACGGTTAGACTACATCCTCGTATCATTGGACCTTAGGCCAATGACATCCAACAGCGAGGTTAGCATAAATGCTGAAAGTGACCACATGATCATCCAGGTGGAGATCGACCTTAATGAACCCCCAAGGAAACACGAGTGGCAATTGGCACCAGCCACGTTGAGGAATGGGGATTGGCGCCAAATGATAGATGTGGGACTGGATCAGCTAATAGCACATCTGGACAACTGCCCGGAGCAAGACCTGCTAGAAAGATGGACCTGGATCAAAATGAAGATGAAACACAATAGTATGAAGTTTGAAAAAGCAACCTCCTACAAGCAAATAGCTGCCATGAAACAACTGAAGTCTAAATTAGAAAGCCTGAGGCTCACCCACTGGGACAAAGAGGACTGGTGGTGTGAGTACCAAACAACGCACAAAAAATATTGGGCTATAATGATGAAACAAGACTCAGAGAGATGAACCAATGCAACTTACTGATATCAGAGCTTAATGGGGACAATGACCAAAGAGGGCCTTAAACACCTCAAGGAAGTCCAAACTAAGGCTAGGATATGGGAAGTGGAGACAGCGGATGGGGCAGTATCAACAGACCCTGAAACAATCAAGCGTGAAGTTGAGCTTTTTATGGCGATCTCTTCTGACAGCAAGAAATGAGAAAATTGGTAACAAAAACCCATATTGACCTGGCCAAGCCAGCACTGGGAGGCTGTACACCAGAAGACATCACCAAGCTATCCGCCAAAATCTCTATCGATGAAGTTAAGAGAGCACTAAAGGATTCACCAAGGATGAAAGCACCAGGCCCTGACAATATGTGTGCAGAAATATACAGCATATTATGAGACTGCATAGCACTGGAGCTCAAAACCCTCTTTAACCACTGTTTGACCCATGGCAAACAAGTTCTGGGAGGACATGAGACCTGAATTGTACTCCTGTACAAAAAAGGCCTCAAACGCCAACTTCAGAACTGGTGCCTGATTGCGCTATTGAACGCCAATTATAAACTGCTCACACACATACTATCTAATCGGCTGATGGCAACAGCACCATGCATGCTACATAGGGCCCAACATGGTTTCATTAAAGGCCATAGTATATGGGACAGTATAGGTTCAGTCCAGAGCATACTCCAGGATATGAGGGGCATTGAACATGGATACCTTATGTTCCTCAACATGGAAAAGGCATATGACCAAGTAGCGTGGTCATTCCTACAGGAGGCACTGAAGGCGGTTGGTATCCCTGACATTTTGGACATGGATAATGATGCTATACTCAGGCCTGGTAATGAAGGTTATGGTTGCAGATGGCGCAACCAACAAAATCTCTGTCAGGCAAGGTCTCCACCAAGGAGACCTCATGTCACCAATACTCTTCAACTTTGTAGCTAACATTCTACTGGTGGCAGCAGACAAAGCTTTGGGGTTTAGTCCACCCTAACCAAATGCCACTGAAGATGCTAGCATTTGCAGATGATACAGTTGTAGGAATAAGCTCATTGACTGAACTCCAGGGTGCCAAGGATCTATTAGCCCTTTACCAGCTTGCATCGAACGCAAAAATAAATCTAGCAAAAACCTCAGTGATGAGGGTTGGCAACCCAAACTTCAGCCCGCCAACTGACACAACGCCAATTATGAGCTCCCAGACAGTCTGATACCTCAGGATACTCTTCAATGACAAGGGACCAGCTGTACTGGAGACCAAACAAGAAGTATTAACAAGCTTATCATTCTGAATGTCATGCTGGAAGGGTGCCAGACTATGCCTCAAGGAGAAAGTGCAGGTGATAAACATCTTCATTTTCTAAAAACTATGGTATGTTGTGCATGTGCTGCCGATGAGCCCAAACCTAGAGAAAAAAATCAGGTCAATGCTCCAAACTTTCCTGTGGTTTAAGGCAAAGGTGGCACCAATTCCACTGGAAGCCCTGTCAAAACCAAAGAACAAAGGAGGCATGGGCCTACTGGACTTTGAATCTCATGCCTGGCGCATATGGGGGAAGTCATTTCTGAAGCTAACACAGACACACATATGCTGCCTGACTCTAGCATGGGGTGTGAACTGGGCAAGAGCCCAAGGCCTCCAAGAGCCAGTCTCCCCACAATTGTTAAGTGAATGGATGGTGAACCACCCAAAGATTACCTCACAAAAAGGTGCCCCACACTACTGGTGACTCTGCAATTGGGCCGTGTGCCAGGGTGGGTGGTCATTTGAAAAATTGGACTGAGAGGCTGACCAAATTTGAAGAGATATTGAAGCACATAATACTACAATGATTACTGCAACAAGCTGGGAGGAACGTAACTGAATTGCTGATAAATATATAACCAAGTCAATCAGAATTAGGTACAAATTGATGCTGATAGAATATGGAGATCTGCTCCCAGAAATGGGGTGCAATCTGCCCACCCACCCACAAATCCTTAATGACTGGACTACTGAAGGCTACAACACCAACTACCCAACAAAGGAGTTGATTTTGAGCCTGAACACCCGCTTGGTTACAGCAAAACAGCAGTCAGTAACCTGGAAGATCCTTAATAGGGTATTCAAATTGGGCAAGCACAGTGGGCCAGATTACCAGTACAAAGAATGCCCCATATGTGCCAAAATGGAAGCAGATATAGCACATTGCTATTACAAATGCGCTGTGTTCAGAAAATACTGGTCCACAATAACAATACATCCTATCAGGCAATCATTCACATCTGGGTATACATCCGTCGCAGGACCTGTTCTTTACAAAAACCCTGAGAATGGCCTTGATCCAACTACAAGCCTTCATTTACTATTATTGTGTATGGGTTATTCACTGTGTGCTTGTCACCAAGACTATGAGCAATGAGCGCCCCCATCACAGAGGTTTGGTATTGAAGACCATTTTGGATCATCTCTGATCAGCTCTGCCAGATCTCAAAATTCTCACGCATAATCCCCAGGTGTTATAAAGCCACACATTTGGCTTTCCCTGCCAGATCACTTATCACATGTGATGAAGCTATGAATCATCTTAGAATAGTATAGCCTATAAGCCCGCCACTGCTAGAACCATGGCTAGCAATGGTGATCACCAATCAGCAATGGTTGGAGGTGGTAGAACTCTAGTGGCCCAAATCCCTGGTCTTTTTTCCCTCAGCCAAATTGCCTGTATTCCGCCCTCCCCTCTTACTTTCCCTTAAAGTCTATTTTAATAAAGTATGGAGTTTTTTATAAAAAAATCTAGCTTAATCAGCTCAGCTTTTGGCTCTAAACTTCAACTCTATAAAAGGTCAGTTGTTTGAATCCTGGCATAATATATATATATAAAAGCAATGTGTGTGTGTGTGCGCGCAATGCCCAGCCAAAAATAGAGCATGTAGAGCTCTGAAAATTTAGCTATAAGTGGACGGTAGGGGTCCGTGTGCACCTTGAAGCTTGATTTTTAATTTTTATAGTAAAATAAAAAGTTTTATATGTAACAAGTGAAAATTTTATATGTTTTAATGGAAATCGGTATATTGTTACGGCCGAGAAGTTTGATATTCGGTTGATTCGGTAGTTCAAATGGTTTTGTCGAGCGGTTGGTGGTTTTGTGTTGATTAATAAGCTTAACGGTTTAAATAAAGTTAGTTATTGGTTGATTTAATAGAATTGATTGGTTTTAGTAAGTAGTATGAATTTACGGTTGTTTTGATACATTTAGTTTTGGTTTATGAAGCGGTTGATGATTGGTTGATTTTTAATCTAATGGTTTTAGCTAAGCGGTTTAGTTAATTCGATAGGTTTAATTGGGTATGGCTGAATGGTTGGTAAATTTATATTGATTCAGTATAATTTGATTACTTAATTTTATCGATAACCATCTATAAATATAAAAAATATAAGATTATCAGATGAACTTTAAGCCCACAAACAAATCTGTGTAAACTGGGTATCAACAAGAATTAATCTTAAATTTTATTTACAAAAGAATCAGCATGTTAATTTGTTTATATAGATGCATTATCTCGAGCAAATAACCAAAAATCACCAAACTTGGCACAAGTATTCTATAAAGTTTGGGAACGGAATGCTAATATGTGATTGTTTAATATAATCATATGAATTTAAACATCAGTTCTATATAAGATCTAGAACGTCTATTTCTAATATTAATTATATAGCAATTTGGCTGTGTATTTTCATATTCATTTAATTTAATAGTTTCATAGGCTAAGATATTTAGTTGGTAGTTTTTGGCTGTTTTGTAAGTTCAATAATTGGTTTTTGCTGAGTGGTGGTTTATTTTTTGGTTGATTCGATAGGCTCAATAGTTTCAGATAAGAGATTGATGGTTTAATTAATTTGGCAGACTTAATTGATTTTAGCTAAGTGGTTGGAGGTTGGAATTTTTAATAGGTTTAATGGTTTCTGAACTTATTGATAGCTATCTACCAATATAAAAGCTAACATAATTTAGAATCTGATTGATTTGATAAGTTTATTTTATCTGGCCGAGTGGTTGATGGTTTTTGGTCGAATCAATAGGATACAGTTTAGCTTTGGAGGTGATTAGTTATTGGTTGATTTGATAAGTTCAGTTAGTTTTAGCTGAGTGGTTGGTCTTTTGGTTGCTTCGATTGAACAATTAGATTTAGCCGAGTAGTTATTGCTTAACTATATATAAAATCTAAATTAATCAATTCGAATCACCTGAAATTCTATAGACACCGTAGCGAAGCACGGGTAACTCCGCTAGTAGTTAATAATAAAGATTTAATAAGGAGCTATTGCCCAACGATACCTATTTGCCTAGTATTAAACTTAATGGCTAAATCAGTTAATCTTCCCTCTACTCTCTTTCTTCGTTTTCAGACCCTTTTCCACATTCTCTTGTTCAACTGTTTATATGCAATAACTTCAGTCAGTTTCAGACCATCAGCTTAGTAACACTTTATTCCCTACAATTTTTAGGGTTTCATCTCATCCTTGCAGCTCCGGCGGAAACTCTATACGCTGAATTTGCTATCCAAGTTTGAATCCCCCTTCAGCAATTATAATATAATCTGACAAAATTATGCTTATTATTTAGTCATATTAATATCTTGACAGACCCATTTAGTGAGAACACTATTATACTTTTGGAGATATACTTGCTATACGCATGAAGAGTTTGCACAGGGTCAAGCCCACTGAGAAATTGGATGGATGATATGGAGATTGCTGGTACTTGGAACACACTGATTAAATATAATAAATATGGAGCAATTGCCCTAACGACACCTCTTTATTAAACTTAATATTTTAGCAGTAGATTCTCTATGCTTTGCTCTTTTCTCTACTAACAATCCTCCTTCTTTAATCATCTCATCTCACTTATATATCAGAGATTTGGTCAATACTGCTCTTTTGGCTTATACTATTCAGTCCCACCATATTTTCATTGGCTCCAGCAGTGTATACTATCTTAAACACCTATCACCTTAGTTCAAGGCGATTTACTAAGTATTCATCATATGTCAACATCACCTTATTGCCTTACTTGGAGGTGATCCTATCTTACCCTTACTGACCCAATATTGCCTCATTCTAAGGCACTCATATATTTGTACACTGTAAATCATGATCAGCAGATTCTAGCCAATCCACCATGGCTATTTAGGAATTATCATCCAGTCATATCAGGATCTCAACATCAGGCTACCATGAAGACCAGCTTTGCCAGGATGTGCAACTCCTTGAGGCTGCTTGGAACAAATGCCTCCACCATGTCAAAAATCTGGTATGGAATCTCCACCAACACTTCCAAAAGCTACCTCATTCAACCTCACCTCTTTTAGTGAAGGACTTTAAGGGCATAGGGGACTGTAAGGTCCCAAAGGATGTGAGGGGCCTAATGGGACCAGAGTCTTTGTGGGCCTCAAGGGCCCTCTGGCCCCACAGTTCCTACTCAAGGTGACCCCAATGACCCTTGGTGAAAGGACATCTTGACAGCCCTATCTGCCTTATGGAATCAGATCCAAAACGTAGCCTTAGGATGTAAACTCCATGTAGACAGAGCCTATCTTGACTTGAGGGTCTTGATTGAGGCGCTGTCAGATGAAATGGATAGACCTTGCACCTTTACCAAGCTTTCTGATAGTTTCATTTACCAGCTTGAACAAAACTGATGAGAGTTTGACACCCACCAAATAACCTAGAAAGTCAACTTCTTCTTCAGCGTGCTGTTATCCAAGCTTAAAAGAGCAGGTTGCTCACCATGCTTTTATTTTCTCCCTCACACGAAACTGTGATAATATGCAAATGGACCTCAAGGGCCTTGAATGACTTTTGATATCAGCAGGCCCCCTGAAAATATATAATAACTGAGATTACTGAGCCTGCAAAAATTTCTGGTTTTATTAATCTCTCCACTCGCCTTGTAAGTACTTTTAAATTTAGTTATAAGGAGAAGTCAACCCTCAGCCAGAAAAGTATTGACTCTTTCTTGTATTTATATGAGAGTTTCATGGAATAGGCCACTGACCAGAAAAAAGTGAAGCATACACTCCTTCCTTAAAAGCACTGCTGGTAGATTATAACTCCCCATATAAAATAATGCTTCACCTGGGAGCAGGTCCATGATGCCTTAGTTCAAGAATTCACCAGTAATCAAACCCTGGACAATCAAAAACAAGCATTACGTGCATTCGCCTAAACAAAGAAAAGCCTTGTGGAGCTTGTCAGCCGTTTCTATGCCCAAGCACATTCCTTAATGACCACAAATCATTTACTTGTACAACGCCATTACCACTGTCATCACCATGTTAGGGTTTTATCCTGAGGTCCAAATGCATATGATTGGCTGAAAGAATTGTTTTATGTGCATTCACTAAAGCAAGGAAGTACTTAGCGTGATCCCAGCAATGACCCTAAATTCTAAGGCTACCGCTTTTGCCCCCTCTAACCGTCCTTGGGTCCATGTTTTCAAAAACCAGAAGAATCCTTGACTCTAATAAACTTATTTTGATGGCTTCTGACAGCACCAAGACATGATGTAAACAACCTATTAAGGAGGCGGGAAAAGGACCGTCAACATGAAGGATGAGGCGCTCTATGCTGACATCCCTGCCACGCCTCATGAATCATCATTGATCTTTAACAAATCTGGAGCTATTGTACTTGAAGAAGAATGTTTGGTACCCATTGAAAGTAAAGAAATTGATGACACTTGCTCTTCTCCAATGTTTCTCACACTACCTCCACAGTTTAGAAATTTGGTTACCTGCGTCGCTGTTCAACTTCATAAAATTTTGATTCTTGCCATAGTTGAAAGTGATTCCCTGTGAATGTTATCTCATCCAAGGTTGATGAAACATATCAAAATCGCCCCAGACTTGCCACATTATGTGCAATATGACATGGCTTGACCACAGTGTACATGATCCACTCTGGTCTATTCTTCCCTACCTATCTGATTTGGGAAGTTTTCTATAAGTACCCCTGCCTTTGCAATGGATACCCTAAGCTATAAACTTCTTCTAAGAACTCAGCTTCTTTAAGACCACTCCACGGTGGTACATTATGATGAAGAATTTCTATCCCTACTGGGACATCAGGTTCCCATTATCTTCAAAGCTTCCTGTGACTCTAAAGCTGAGGTTAAGGCCAAGGATTGCCTACTAGAGAGTGAAAGCTGACTTGATTGCCTCTAGTATCATGTAAGTGACTCTCAGGTCCAGTTGCCCCACCTGCCGTTGATGGCAACAAATTAATGCTGATTTATTTACTTAGGATGCCCACTATACCTCTGAAGTCCCAAATTATTGTTGATACCCAGATCCATGTTAACATACCCTCCAGATACCTGCTAGTGATCTGAGGTTTAGATAACCTGTCCACCCAGGAGGTTATAACCTGTCAAGGGATTCCAGATCCTGCCTATGCTGGATCTATTTCTTTGTTTTTGGAATACCTTACTGAAAAACCTGGGGTAGTAGGACCATATAGTCTTACTACATATGTACGCCTTTTATCAATAGAGGCTGTCAATGCTGTCTGCAGTTTTTGAGGCCTGAGGTATTTTGGTTTTGAGACCCCCCTTCAGTGGCTCTAGTAAACACCCATATCAGAAAAGAGCTCATTAAGGAAAAAAGCGCCAAGTTAAAGAATTATTAGAGGAGTATTCAAGCCTTTTTGGACTAGAACTATGTTTTTTAAAAAAATGAATGGGGATTACATCATGTGGAAATAGGGGATGCTCCCCCCTTATGGTCCTAAACTTACCAAAAAGAGTGATGTTGACGAGGCCATGTGGCAGTAGAACTCAAATAATTATTTGAGGCTAGATTATTGTTGCCTTTGTGTAGACCTTGGGCAACCCCTCACCTATTGGTTCAAAAAAAAGGATGGCAGTCATTGGGAGATGATGGACTATCACTGATTCAACTCCATCACCAAGAAAAACAGTTATCCTCTGCCCCGAATTAATGACTCTCTTCGCCTGATACTGGGTCACAATCTTTCTGCAATGGAACTTGACAGAGGATATTGCAAGTGGAGCTCGCCCTCAAAGACTAAGCCAAGTGCACGCTCATAGCCAACGAAGGGCTATTTAAACTCAAGAGGATGCACCATGGCCTTTGTAACACGGCCACCTTCCAACGCGCCATAGATGGGATCCTCAGGGACTTGAAGCTATCATGTATCCTCATATACCTTGACAACATCACTGAGTTCTCGTGAACTTTTAATGATCATGTGGAGAATCTTCAGGAAGTCTTCAATCAGCTCAGGAAGGCTTTATTAAAGCTCAAATTTTTGAAGTGCTCCTTTTTCAAGTCCTAAATGAAGTTTCTAAGACATAAGGTCTTGAGAGATGGCATCCAGCCCATACTGGACTTAATCAATGCCATTAAAGATGTCGCGCCCCCAGATCCTGAGGGATATCCAGGTGTTCCTTATCATTGTGTGATATTATAGTCAGTTTATCTCCCATTTTGTTAACCTGTCTGAGCCTCTATTTTAAATCCTGCAGAAGAGCGTCCCTTTTGAGTGGAAGCTGGAATAAGAACAGGCTTTTAATGCATTGGGGACCAATCTTATTACTAAACCTATTTTAGTCCATACGCGTTTTGATCAACCTTTCATGTTATTCATGGATGAAAGCTATGTCTCCGTTAAGGCCATCCTATCCTAGCCTGATGAAAATCAGGTCAATCCAGTAGCTTATTTCACCAGGACCTTAATCAAGGCCTAACAGAACTATAGCATTACCAAATGGGAATTCCTGGCTGTCTTGTTAGCAATCAAGAAATTTTTGGCCCTAGCTCTAAGGCACCCACTTCACCATCATCAATGATCATTCCACGCTCTGGTGGCTGAAGAAGATGAATGACCCAGTTGGCCATTTAGCCAGGTGGGCCTTAAGACTTCTTAGCTACGATTTCACTATTGTCCATTACTTGGGAGTGATTCATCAGAATGCGGATGGTCTTTCTAGAAAGCTGATCTGGCTGCCTTAACCCCTGAGGAAGACCTACTATACAACAAAATCAGCTTATCAGAACGCTGGGAGTTGGAAACTCCGAGATCCAAGACATTCAGATCAAAGATGGGCTGCTATATAAAAAGGTCGATAAGAAGTGGCTCCCCTACAACTGCCATTCTTACCAAACCAACGTTATCCTAGTGGGGCATGTAACTTTGGGACACGGGGCAGTAAAGAAAATTCATGAGTTGCTAAAGACATGATGTTATTGGGACCAAAATGGTGGAAACCATCCAAGAGATCCTGGAAGGTTGCATGACTTGCTGATCCCAAGATTGGGCCAGTCCTCAATATCAACAAACGGTCATTGCCTCAAAAATCCTTTCAATATTATTAGCATTGATGTAGTAGGCCCTCTTCCCACCAGGCTGAATGGCCATCAAAATATCCTCCTGCCCATGGACCATCTGATAAAATTGGGTGGTGCGAATTCAGTTTATGCTGCCACTGCAAAAGCAATGGTTCTCTTTTTATATTCAATCTATTTTCCCTCAGCACGGATTCCCATAAACTTTACTTTCAGACAATGAGTTAAATTTCAACTCAAAGGTAGTCCAAGAACTTAATTCACCTTTTGGTATTAACTTGAGCTTTGCCGCCCCTTAACACATATCAACCAATGGGGCGGTGGAACTAGCTAACAAAACCCTTATCTCTATTTTGTGGAAGATGGCCGCCTCCAATCTTGCTTGCTGGAATCATTATTTTCCCAGCGCTTTTCTTGCTTATAGAATAATTGCTATCAAATCATCAAGATGTCCCCCTTTGAAGAACTATAAGGGCGTGCTCCTCAGCTATCAATTATAGTTCAGCCATTGATCAGGATTTCTGCACCTAAGAGCTCTAACTTATCTAAGAGGGCCTTAGCAGATGAAATTGTACAGCTTCAAGCCCTAGCCAAGCAAGGCATTGTTACCACTACAGAAAAGGAGATATCCCAAACTTATTTTTGGCTAACCCGCCTTACCAATTTTTCAATTAGGTGACCTCATACTTTTTTATCACCATTGAACTGGAGGTCAACAAAATAAGCTTGAAGTTCTTTGGTGTGGACCCTATAAGATAATTCATGAGTCAAGTTTGGAAAACTCCATTGCCAAAATCAATCAGGGTACAGTGGTGAATCAAGTACATGACGAATTATTCCAGCCCTATACCCCCTCCAACAGAATCTTAATGGGGCGTTGTCAGGATTTGAGATAATGAGCGAGTCAAAATCCCTGCTCAAAA
The DNA here is from genome assembly GCA_022478985.1 of Massospora cicadina. Taxonomy (NCBI): domain Eukaryota; kingdom Fungi; phylum Entomophthoromycota; class Entomophthoromycetes; order Entomophthorales; family Entomophthoraceae; genus Massospora; species Massospora cicadina. Next base: position 35,001 of record JAKSZP010015777.1, read on the forward strand.
ATTTAGTTTCATACGGTTGACTATAAAGCCAGTGTGATTGAAATTTTACCCTGAAGGCTCTAAAACTAGATCCAATCAGGAAGCTTCACATATAAAAAGGATCGATAGAAATGCCTATAGGAATCCTGTCCCCTCTAACTGAATTGTGAGAGGCATGGCCCCACTTGTGCAGTCATGAGTATGATGCAGCACAATGAGAGTGCTGACCAGATGGCCTATCTGGAAGACAGTTATAAATCCTGATCATACAGGGCCACAAAGGTCCTTGAGGCACCATGTCCCTACATGCCCAATAAATATCAAAGATTTCTAACTCTATAAAGTAGTCTATATTTGCACCATCTATTCGTTTTTTGTCCTCTCCACTAATTTTCAGCTTCAAGCCCATTTTTGAACTTTGGCGTCATTCAAGAGAATTGTTACGTTGAGAGCCATATAGATAATCTTGCTCAGGGGTTAGTTGGACAATGTAGGCTTACAGGATAAACTGTCAGCATTTTGATGGAATGCTCTAGTGAAGCGTACAATTGTGAAGTTATAACTCTGCAAAATCGGAGCGCCCATCATGCCAGCTCTCATTGGACTCTTTCATTTTCTGCAACATTAGCGAGGTGTGATTAATAACTTTAAGAAATATGACACAGTGTGAGAATACTATGCTTCAAATCAGGGTATGAAAGGACCCAGTGGATGGCCCAGAAAGCCATAGATATAGTCAACTGAATAACATATAAGTAAGGAATAGTTATTGAAATAAGATAGATGATGTACATTGAAATTCCAAGTGCCCCAACAACCAGCAAAGGGCTTTGATAGTTGAAACCACATGTCTTTTGAGGTCAACATTCTGAAGTTGGTTTGGAGGAGTGGGTGACACTCCACCAGGAATCAGCGGTTGAGTTTTACTGATATAATCAATTACATATATACTATTGTAAACAGTTGGGAAGTTGGTAGCAATAAAAATTGGTGTTCTTTACTGTCATTATCCCTGTGTGTCACTGGATCAAATGAGTTAATAATCCATAACATGAGTGTGGACATTGCTGCTGACAGGCAGGCGTATATTGCCCAGGTGTTTCTCTGAGTAGAATATAATCAAAGGATGGCAGTATCCATGGAGAACAACAATTAATTCAGCTGTCTATATGGAGATTATTATAGTAAATTAAATTAAGAAATATTTTAATGACAAATCCTATAGGGCCACCGCCTTATATATTGAGAGGGAGGGATATAGGGATGGTTGAAGTTTTGTTTACCCCAGATGTCTGGGTCTTCATCTTGTCATGGTCACATGACATCATAGTGGGGACCAACCCCAAGGATAAGGCTGGGCGCCAGGAGGCCCAGAAGGTGAAGTTACAGGCCCTCCCTGACTTAGGCATACACTAGATCAACGCTGGGCACAGGCTAAACATGCCCAGGTTGGTACTAGTGAGGTGCCAAATGCCCAGCCACTTATGTTGGTCCAGGCATTAAAACGGATGGTCTATTGAATTAACACGGATGGTTCCATTTGGTTCATTGAGGAGAGGTGTTTCAAAACATGCTCCATTTACAAAACAACGCGTTTGAGTTGAATCCAACTTCAATTGATCACTTGAGTGAATTTGGTTTCAGCATATTCGACCAATTAAGATGGTAGCGTTGGCCTATTGGTGGGTCAGTGCTTGGGCCCACTGCAGCAAACCACTTATTCCCCCAATGTTGTTTAATTTTGTTTCCCATGACCAACAATCCTCGTTGGTTGACTTCCTGAATAAACATTTTCCCCATTCATGTTTTATTTTTATGATATTTTGAACGCTCCTGTGCATGAACCTCTTCAAGGAGGTCTCATGCTCTTTTAACCTTGCCATTTCCAATATGATCAAGCTATCCCCTAGTGCACTGTTAGTTCGCCCAGGTTCCCTCCAACCTGGGTCACTTACCCCTTTCTCATTGTGCACCGCGTTGCTTTTGGTGGGTTATTTATTATAATAATCACACTTATATGCCTAAGTTGTTATTGCTCCAGCACCCTCTGCTGGGCTCTATTAACTTTTATACTAACAGCTAGTTCCATGGCGTTGGCCTTGTGCACTGTGCACTACCACGCTGGGAACGGGAGAGTTATAGTCACTCTCCTTACACATTAGGAGTTAAAGTCTGAGTTTTAAACGCCTTTTATATATAGACAATAGACCAGATGGTGATAATTCTTGGGATATAAACTCCTTAAAGATAAGACTTGAGGCTTTATTCTCCTGTCAATTAATTTTACAATGGCTTCCATCCCTGATTTTCGTAATCACAAGTAATTTTGACTTACTACAATAAAAAAGTAATAATTGTAAAAAGCTTGTATTTTTTACTACAAATTTCAATGTGTTTATTGTATAAAACTATAAAGTTTTATTTAGGGTTATTAAGTGTTCACTGTATTTTACCCATGACTCATCTTATTGCAAAACCACTTAATTAGTAGCTTCTTAGTAGAGGTTTCAGAGGGTTTAACCACATGCAAGACTCCTTGATGTAACCTAGTTTGGTCTTGAGTCAATGTCTTCCCAATATAATCATTTAAAGCAAGCATATTATTAAATAATTCTTAAAAAGGCTAAAACCACTCTCTACTTGAGCATCAATAGAACATATCAGTGCAATAAATACCATTAATAAGAACTTTATTTGATTATAACTTGATAAACATTAAAAATAATTTTGACTTAACTATAAAACATCAATCATGGTTCGTTAAGTCAAATATAATTTAAGTAGAATTGCTAGGCCACAAATCCTAAGTTTCCTTTGTACTTGTAATATTTTCAGATATTAATTGATGCTATGTTTGACATAAGTTTAATAACTAGACATAATATAATACTATTATCCCATATCTATATAAATAAAACTGTAAATGTTCTTTTGTCTAAAAATCTTAAATCTCCAAATTTTCTTGCTAATGGTTTTGAAACTTTAACACAACGTTGCATTTGAATATACATGTGTTTTTATATACCTATTATATAAATCTCACACCTGTGACAGGTAAAAACATGTTTTTTGTAAAGAGCGCCATCTGTTGGGCATAACAGCAACACATGCAACAATATAAATCGCCTAAGCTGGACAGAATGCTTCTTGACAGCACATTTAATTATTTCATGTGACATTAAATTGGAATTGAACTGTGTCATTTACCATAGCATTCATTTCATGAGTAAATTGTTTTTTTCATTGTTTTTATTTCATCTACTAAATGGTTTATATTATTTCCAGTACGATTTGTGATGTAATTGAGCTGTGTCAACTGATTTTCAATTGAAATAAATTATATCATAAATTGACCTATTTGGAGTGGTTTGTTTAGAAAATTGAATTATTTAATTTCTCATTGCATTGGGATTGAGCTGTGCTGATTGATTTGTGTTTGAATCCTAACCAAACGGATTCCTCAAATGAACAGTTAGTTATTTGGGATGAAATGGCCAATCACAGTGGAATGGCTCATTGACTGAATTTTGAGGTGTTTTGTACAATTGCTAGGTAGTTGCTCCCCAATTGATTTGAACAAAATCCAAGTATTATGCCAAAAATGGAAGTTATGACAAGTGGAGCCAATAATAGGCCCAAATTAGGTTTATATATCACCGTCAACTAGTAGCTGAGGATGATCCATATACTTAATTATAAAGTTGGTGCAAATCATTAATCATGAGTTAAGGCGGCTGAGGTTGTTTCTAGCTCCTCATATCTAATAAAATATTGCCTGAGAAAGGCGATTCCCCAATTGATCAATAATTAGACTTAATACAAGTCATTGGCAAGAAGCCAAGCTATTTCAAATTTAACAAGCGGATGAGGATGTTTTCAGTGCATAATTTACCAAGACGCGTCTAATTCTATATTTATTTAAATAATAATTTATATGGCTCGCTAGCGACTTAAGGCCAAGGTTGATGCCAAAACTAATAATTGTCAATGGGAAGGACACGCTGAGAGGGTTGATGCCAGGGAAGGAAGTAGCGCAGCAGAAGGCTGAGAGAATGGCTGGCTGGAAGAACCAGTGATGAGCCAATAGGTTGGCAGTAGGTGCAGTAGCCCTTTTGTAAATATAAATACCTGGCGCTTCCCTTTCAATAAAGATCTCCCTTTTCCTAATCTCCCTTTTTATGTAAGTTTATATCTATTCTTGTGGTTGGGGTTTAGGCTGGTGGATTCCCAAATGGCACGATTGACATGCCTAGGGGTCAGCTGGCTCTGATGCCTAAGGAAAAACGGCAAGAGACGACCAGTCTTCATACTGGTTTTCCTGTTGACCAGCAGAGCCAACTGTCACCTGAAATGCAATTTTCTTGGCAATCTTCATTTAAATTGAAATAATTTATTAGTATTTTTTGTTTTTTTAGTTCATATTTCACCTTACTTTTAGTTTAGCAATTTTATTTTTATTATAAATTTCTTTCTTCTTTTTCAGTTCAATAAATATGCTTGAGTTCATTAAAATAATGTCTCACAAAAGATCAAACCTAGTTTATCATACTTATGAGCGGAATCAGTGTGACAAGTAATTTAAGATCAAACTGAGGAATAATGGGCATTAGAGAATGAGTGAAAAAGAGAAGGAATGTCTCAAATATGTGCTGAGGAAGCAGTAGAGTTACTTGTAGACAGACATGAGGATGTACAGTTGCAAGCACATTGATTGTTTTCTACAGCTTCAATCTGCTTTATTCTCAACATAATGAACGCAACAGGCTGAGAGTGACTGAAAGACATCATTGAGAAATAGAAGATCAGCATCAAACATAATTCTGTGCTCAGCAATCATGCAATTACAATCACCTTGCATTCCAGTGCAACCCAGATGATCATAAATTTGAGCTGTCATGTTCTCATCACTACTATGTCTGAAGTGTGTCCTCATTGCAAGGCTCTGAAATGTAGTGGAGAAACGAAAGGAATGTGTTGCGCCTCCATAATTTTAAATGCCTAATACTGGAGAACCGCCAGAGCCCTTAAAAACTTTGCTTGTCAGATATAATGCCAAATCAAAGAATTTCCTATCTAACATCAGGAAATACAAATCATGATTAAATAATATAATTTGGTGCAGAAATGGTAATAGTTCAATTTATGCCAACTTTCAAAGTGAAAAGACAACTTTATCATAAATCTGGATCCCGCTTCCATTCCCAGATGGTCAACATAGATTCCTAAAAATGTATTTCATTGTTGATGGCAATAATAATTGAATGCAAGTTGCAAAATTTCTACTGGCATAAAGGTCCATCAGTTTGCAACTGCAGAAGCTTCTTCATGAAAAAGCAACTTAGTGCATTTGTTCAAAATAACAATTGACATGATGCTATCTGATACACACAAGGTTGTCATTCATGCTGACAAAATGCCAGGTGAAAAAATGCACACAAAGAATAAATGCTCTAACTATATACAAAGTGGCAATTTTTATAGTCAGGGATCAATTCTAACCTAGAGATATTGTTCTTCATTGGAGAAATGATCAATTGATAAAAGTTGCAGAAATTCATTATTGGTACGATGCCCTGTAATATCCATCTTTTTTGGGATGGTGCTGATTGATATCACTTCAACATTAAGATGAGAAATCGAGTCAGTGATGAAGAAACATATAAGAAATGCAGCGCAATGAATTATTATTTATACCAATTAATGATTTTAGAGAATGAAGACAGCACATTTTTTAAATGCCAACTATCGTTTCACCAATACCTTGTAGATATGCATGAAAAATTGAACCAAAACATTTAGTATTCATCCATTTGAACCATACCAAGCTTTGCTCTGAAGAATATATTCATTTTTGAGATGCAGTTGTAAATGTGTGCAATACAACTAACGTTGGAAGACTAACAACTTTACCATCTTCATATACTGCAGTCCACATCATATGCATGAGTACAATCAAGATGCAATTGACATGTTTGTCACTATGAGTGTCCAGACCTATTCATTACATACACATGAAATCCAGCATTGGATAATATGCAACGCTCTTACTTACTGGGCAATCACCAGTGGATAGGCATGACATCACAGCACATGTATCAGACAGAAGCTGAAATCTCTGATGGATTTTATTGGTAAACATGAAGTATGTGGGTCTGTGCGCTGCTGGATGTACTCATTGTAATGGCAAAAGAGAAAACTGTCACATGCACATATACTATTCTATCTATAACAAAATCACTTCAAGTGAAATCATAATGTAATATGCGCTGAAATACCTGTTGCCAACATTGACAAGGATTTTCCTAAAGTGATGAATATATGATACATGGACCTTGCAGTACACTAAATCAAAATCCACCATGCATGATTGATGGAAAATGCTCTGTGATATCCTGAGCATTAGTATCTTATACAGTTACAGGAAATGATGAGTATCATTTATATAGAAGAAGTTCAGCAGGGTGGAAGTAAATAAGCGACCATAAAAACAAAATGGTGACAATGAAGTAGACAACTGCTGAAATTATTCCATATTCGCCTTTTCTACCAAAAGCATACAAAGCACACATAAATGTGGAATACTGTAACTCTATTATATCAGTCAAATACATTTGTAAGTATGTGAACAAATACTGTGACATGGCAGTGTTTTGCTGTGCAACCAGAAAGAATTGATAGAATTTGGTCATACATATCAATGAAATTGCTTTGTATCAGGCTTAAAGATAAATTAGAAGCAATGAAGAGGTAGGAGAATTTCTTTCATTTTCATACATGCATGAATTACAGCTGTTTTTCACTTAGCAATACATCTTGAAAATGGACAAAGCGTCTATACTAAATATGCAAATGTGCAACAAATAGCCCTGTTTCAACCAGCTACAATGTTAACTGCTTTTTTTATGTTATATCAAAATGATGCGTCTGCAAAAACACTGCCGTACTTGAAAGTGCCTATGTATTACACATGGAATTCGAGTAGAAAATTATTTGAATAATTCAAATGAGGTGAGCAAGTTGACAGACAACCTGGTATATTCAAACAAACTACAATAGGCTGATTGTACACCAGGAATCTCAATCAAAATGAATGCTTCTTTCTTTGCACGCTGTTGATAAATGTGCCCAGTCCAACATCTTTCCAGTAATAAAGATTTTCAAAGGCGTTACACATGTCACTTTCTGCAGTTCATTTCAAGCTCTGAATTTTTTGAGATTAACTGACACTGGGATGTATGCATTAGTGACGCGTGCAACATGTCAAATCCAAATAAAATTCGTGCATTTTTTGCAATCATATTGAACGCCTGTACCCCTTCATCTCAATAGATTTATGGAAGGAGTATAGATTGTACATGGCTGAAGGTATTAACCCATCGAATATAAAAGAAAAATTTAAATATGAACATGTATTTATACAACAGAAATCTGAAACTAAGTGTTGATAATGATTAGTGATTTGTGCTTAAAAACTGTGAACAATTTCTCAATCAATTGGGTATGCAATCACCAATTAGATATGTGCTGCTTCATTAGATGTAAAATTGCATCACAAACAAAATTTTAACATATGTGATCTTTTGTCATATTTTTAATAAATATTCTTAGTCTAACACTTGAGCAAAAAGGAATTTATGATCAAATACTGCAAACTATCAATAACAGGGTAGGAGAAATATTCTTTTTAAATGTGCCAGGAGGAACTGATAAAAGGTTCATATTTATATTGATTCTGGCAGCAATTCAAACACTGATGACATTGCCTTAGCTCTTACATCATATAGAACAGCTGCAACATTGTTACCAGGTGGAATAACTGCTCATTCCTCTCTTGAAATTGCCATTGAACATAAAAATTTATTGAAACTCCCATGTGCATCATTTCATAAGTATCCAACATGGAATAGCATTTCAGAAATGCAAACTTATTGTTTGGGATGAATGCACAATGGCACACAAAAAAATTCTCAAGGCTCTTGATTGCATCATTGCAAGAATTGCGTGGAAACATCAGAACATTTGGGAATGTATCAATAGTGCTTGCGGGAGATTTCAGGCAAATTCTACCTGTAATTCCTCTATTTACACCAGATGAAGAAGTATTGATTGCCTGAAATACTCTACTTTGTGGCGACACATAAAGACATTGATATTAACTACAAATATGCGTGTCCAGATGAGAAACGATTGTTCAGTTTAGATTATCACATCAATTGCTGAAAATTAAGAATGAAAAAGTGCCAGTTGATCTGGCCTCAGGACAAGTTTCTTGCCTCATAACTTCTGCAAGTTAGTGAAGTCAAAAGAATAATTGGTTTAAAAAGTAATTCACAGTATGAAAACTATATTACAAGCGTCACAATTGGCTGAGTGAATGAGCTATTATTTCTGCTAAGAATAAATACATCTACAAACTTAACAATATTATTCAGTCTAACATTCAAATAGAGGCAGCCACATAAAATCCGTCAACACTTTTGTGAAAGTAGAGAAGTGGTTAATCATCCAACAGAATTTTTTGAATTCACTCAATTTGCCAAGAATGCCAACGCACATACTACATTTGAATGTGGTGTGTAAATTATCAAGTTGCAAAATATTACCCAACTAAAGATTTGCAATGGCAAGTGGCTTGCTGTAAAAAATTAATGAGAAACGTCATAGAAGCAACAATCTTGAAATGACCTTAAAAAGGTGAAGATGTCTTCATTCCTCACATTCCTATGATTACAAATGATATGCAATGCCAATTTATGAGATTGTAATTTCCAATTTGATTGGCGTTTGAAATCAGAATAAACAAAGCTCAGGGACAATAGTAAAAATTGTACGGTTTAGATCTAGACTTGGATTGCTTATCACATGGACAATTATATGTTGCATATTATAGAGTCAGCAAACCAGACAATTTCTATATTTGAACAGACAATGAAATAGCAAAAATATTTTATGCCCACAAGCATTGTGAAAGTAAACATTTTGGAAAAGTGTGCTTTCCTTTTTCTCTCTTTTCCATCTAACCAGGCTGAGTCACAGAAATGTGTGGCTTAGGTGCGTCTAGTATCTAATACACCCAACAATTCAGATCAAGTTAATCATTTTTACTTCCCCACCTTGACTGGTTATAAGAATAGGGCTGCTATTTTCTTGTTCACAATGGCTTAATTCTCACATCTCAATGTATGAATGCTATCTCAGTAACATTTCTACCCAAGATAAGTGCATATTTCAAATGATCAGTTTGTCCATGCATCACTAAATGGTCAATTCAGGCATTGTGGCTTCATTTTCTCAGGTCAGGTCAATTAGCTATGCCTTGATGTTCATTGAAGGTTCATCTTTGAGGCTGGCCAATCTCAATCAGAGCCATACAAACCTGTATCAATCACATTGGTTTAGGGTACCCTCCAGCAAACTTCTCAATGGATCAAAAATAATCCTCCTTTGACCGCCTCCATAAATATTTGTGGCCCCTTGGTCCCACAAATTAATAAAAATATATTAATTTTTCATTAATTCTCGTTGGATTGCAATCTTCTCCACAACTTCCTTTTTTCAATGCTTCAAAACTTCCCTTCATATAGCCTCTTTTCTCCACTTTGTACAGGCTGCATAGCAACCTCAGGTTTTGGTATGAACTCAATGTGAACTCTAGGAAGCCTAAATGCTTCTCCGCTTGCATCTGGTCCTGATGGCACTCCATTTAATATGTTTAAAGCCAAACAGGTTTTAATCTTTGCTAACTCAGTTGCTAGACTATGGTGTACTCCAATGACATTTCACACTGACTTGGATCTTCCATTGGGCCTCATGAATTGTTCTTCAAAAAACGTCATATCCTTTGTCTATACTGTGTCCTTTGCAAGAACCTGTTAAGAAAGCTACTGTAAAAATTTACTTTGGTGGTTGTTATTGGCAAGCAGCCCAGTAACCTTTTTACTGCACAGGTTCAGTTTCCTCATGCACTTCATCGCATTGTAAAATGAATTATTAATTGATAATAGTATGGAGACTATTATCTGTAGTTGAGTATTAATTATATTTTGGCCCAACGCTCAGCCAGATTTCCCAATTAAATACTCATGAAGTCATACTCGTAGGGATTCATTCTCTTCCTTTTGTCCACCCAATCTTTGCTGAGATACCCCAGTGACATTCTCTTAGGCCCAACACACAGTTGGCAGCTATCCCTGATTTTAGCTCCCTCTTCTCTAGATCCCCACTCAGATCTTTAATCTTCTCTCGGTGAGTCTTACAATTATTGCCCTCTGCAATAATATCCTTGAGACAGAACAGCACAATAGAAGCTGATAGTTTAACTAAATACTAAATGAATAATAATTTTTCATAAATACTTTTTTTATTAAAGTAAATTCTAGGGAATATATAGTGGGGAATTCGGCTGTCTAACCTTCAGTTGACACCTCTTCAATGAAACGGCAGCCATTGCCATTGAATCACCCATTTTCATCTCAGCAGCGATGGTCTTCCCCATCCTGCTAGGATTCAATCGTTAGACATCCTCAAGACCTCAAACAGAAAGAGTCAGAAAACGTATCCCTAATGTTTTCTTCTCGATTCAAGAGAACCAACCATATTTGACTAGTGACCTGCTTAGGTAATGAGACTTATTACCCATTATGGCAGGTCACTCACCAACTGATTGATTTTCTAGTGGCAGGTGGCATCACTCGCCTCGCAACTTGCTATTCATTCCCAATCAGTCAGTGATGAAACCTGACCAATCCCAATTGGTACAACTGATAGTTAATCACTATCAGATGCCCCTATTTTGTTGGCAACTCCACCCAATGAGATCTTAAGTATTTGTCCAGATCAATCCCAACAGATACAACCAGGCGAATATCCCAAAATCCCCCAAATGTAGTTACTCTGAAACTTGGGCCAACCAATTTCTGATTCACTTCGCCTTAGGGAATTTTCCCCCTAGCGATACCAGGTAATCTAGCAGACTGGTAATATGGGCAAAAATCCCAACAGCTACCAAAAAATAATTTTCTCCAGATGGCTCTACTTGGCAGGCGTGTTTTATCTCCCTAGTAGTTTATCCCATTGATACTGTGCCTGACAATCACAGAGTTTTGGACAACGCTTGCTTGCAAATGTTTCAAGCCAAAGCATTTCTCCCCTCAGTCTATCCTTGCATCAAAAGCCTTCGCGCTGATTTCATTCCCTCTTCACAGCTTTCTCACTTGAGTGAAACCTTTCTCGTCTATACCAAAGTCCATTTCAATGGCTGCTTCCCTTGATTAGATGGCCCCTCCTTAGTTGGCCAGGCCAATGTGCCTGTTGCAAGTTTTCTTAGGTTTAGAACATCTTTAGCAAGGTCTAAAAAGTCAAGCTTGTAAAAAATTTGCATTTCACCCTCAATCACTCTTCATTGGGTTACACCTGCGCAATATCAATCTCCTCATTAGGAAAACTAATTTGCCAGTATTCAGAGATAAGATTCATTTCAGAAAAGTATATTTCACCCCCAGACAGTCTAGAGCATCATCAATTCTTGACAATGGGTTTTGAGACACGTGGGAGCAACTACTAACTGGCACTATGTTGAATCAGGGCCCCAATTCCCCCAGAGAGTTAATAGGCCAAGGGGCTTGAGAAAGCTACAAATGGAACTAGAGTGTTATGACAAACGTTTTTTTATTGTAATAGAGTCTCAAGGTATTTATATGACCTCAAGGCTAAAAGTGGGATAGGAAAAGGAATTCAGGATAGGCAGGTAGTGAGGGCTGGGTGATACAGTCCTAGGGTAAGGGAGATCTCTTCATTGGTTGCCAATAGAAAGACATATAAAAATTACTTAATAATACAGAGGGAATTGGGATTATTCTTATCATAAGTTACCAGTGAGTCCCATAATGGACATTTTATTGGGTTTTAGCATCAAGATGGGGTTTTACCACACCTTAATTGATTGTTCAGCATACTCAGCAATAGTCACTAGTGTCAAATCGAGACATTAAATCAATTTTTAAAACTGGGGTTGATTCTAAATACTTTGAATAGGACTTGACCCAAGTCAATGGGGATCCTAATTTGGCATTTTCCAATAGGCGAGTCACAACCCCTAGAGGAGGCTTCCCCCAATGAAGGGAGAATCCCAACAATGGTTAAGTCTTTTTTGCTATGGTATTGAGTTGGCGATAAATTAATTAAAACTTTGTTGTGACCATCCTTAATCTTTACAATCAAGACTGGACTGGCACATGGGATTTTTAAGGGCACAATTATTACGCATTTTAACAACTTGTTAAACTCCTCTGGGACTACTTCATTACTATCTCAGGAAGTCCTTATTGGTCTCATCCTAATGGGTGTGTGATACTTGGTATCCAAAAAGTATAGTACTTCTTATGCACAGCCCAGATTGAGGGCATCTTTTGCAAAAAAATTTTAGTATAAGATTATAATTTCAGAGCCTTATCTATTAACTGCTCTGATAGTCTAGTAAGGAATTCTTGGAGAATTACAGTGTGTACCCCCACGCCCTCATTAGGTAATCCAAACTCAGATAAATCTTTGAATTATATGGCCAATTTTAATTCATCCTTGGGAGCCAGATTCAAGAATGTGACCACTTGATGCTTTTTGACCTTGATATTTAAGTTGGATAAATTTTCTTATAAAATATTAATTTCGCTGTGCCCTGGTATAAGTATTCCAGGCGCTACACTGGGTTCCACCAGAGAAAAATTCCAAGGTGTCACAACCTCCCCATATAATCCTTATAGAACTTCCAGTGTAGCCAGTGCTCTTAACCATTTGTTGGCTGGAGTTATCATCATGTACTCGTTCACCTTTATTAGTATCCATCAATTTCACTTATGGAAGTTGATAATAGTTGATTTTAATTTTTTTTGAGTGCTCCAATCAGTTTATTCCATTTCATGATTTAACAAGATGATTTCCTCCATAAATATCGGAATTAAGTTTATTAAAGTCAGGGGAAGGTTGCTTTCTTATTGAGGAGTTTCAAAATTTATATTATTTAATGATTTTAAACTAATTTAAGCTCCCCATTTGGTTGGGTTGAGCTATCTTAATGTTCCACTAGATCAAAAAAGTGTCAGGGATCACCCCAACTGATAATTGGCAAATTGACACTGGTGACTGAGGATGAGAAAATTGAAATGAATAATATTATGATTAATGACGGTGAATTGCTAATTTGACGTTGAGGATTAATTGGGCACAATCCTAATAGTGTTTTGGACCAATTCTCACGCCAGCGATTGATGCTAAGGATGTCAAAGTTTATTATGGTCATTAATGAAGTCAAATGACTATCTTGATACTGTAAGACTATTGAGCATGGTCCCTGATGCAAAATTGGGCCATTTCAACATCAACGACTGATGCTGAGGTTGTCAAATATATCTATAAATTAAATAAATCATAATTATTCCTAACTGAGAAAATGACGTCATGATTTAGGTTATTGGAGACTGAGGCCAAGGATCGCCCAATTAATTTATAAATTCGAGATCAGCTAGCTAATTGGGCTGATACTGATCAGTTGACTATCAATGATTCTAGAGGATCCACTTTTTGTGTGCAAGGAATGATCCAATGATTGAATATTATAATAAGAAATTATGATGAAAGTCCTCAGCAACTGAAGCTGAAAATTAGTGACTAAATGTTTAATACATTGGATGCAGAGAAGAATAAATTAGGCAAGGGAGATTGCTGGCCAGAAGGCTGATGATTTGGATTTGACAGTGAGAATGCTGATGATTAAGAGATAGTAATAAATGCCATTGACTCTTGAAAGGCGGATAAAACCTATAAATATAATCTCCCTCTTAATTAAATATATCTTCAGATCAAATCTTCCTTTTCTTAATTAATTATTGATCACCTATTTCCGCTAGTTTTAATAAGGGATGTACCTCAGCTTGGCTGGTGGAGGAGGAACAGAAGATCCCAGAGGTTAGGTGCTGGATGATTACACTTAGAGTGGTCAGCGCAACCAACTCCAAACCTGGAATTGAAATACAACCATGAAAACTGGCCCAGTGGGTGGAGCCACAATGAAAATAGAGGATAACCATGCAGTGGAGGAGGAAGGGGTTAGGCCTCCCAAAAAGGGGGATAAGAGCTGGTGCCCACCAAGAGGGGTTAATTTGCCAAAGTGAAGTTGGTGTCCAGCTGGATTGAGGAGTTTCCTAAAGATCTTTAGGGAAAGGTCACTGATGATGGTGAAAAAGCAAGGGCCAGCAGTATTCAAACTGTATGGCCTGACACATTAATAGAACCATAAAATATTGATAATGAAAATTCTCAACATTCCATCAGCATAAGATATATTAATAAATCTTTGACGTCAGCTGGTAGGCTAGATATCAACATTACAGTAGTAATTTTAAGTGTTTGTCTCAATACAGTCAACATGTTTTTTTAAACTCACACGAAATTTCATAAGTTTTTAAAAATTGGTTCCAATTAATATTGTAGTTGGAAATTGGGAGAGCAATTGCAGGTGCAGCTACTACAAGTGCTCTAAATTGCAGTGACAAGGTGCTGTAAGCTCTTTCACTCTTGGTACTATTGAGGCCCACTGTCCCATATTCTTGGTAATGATCAATATCAGGAGAAATTTTCAACTTTTTGACTAGCTTAGTTGAGACAATATTCATGGTCGCTCCACTATTAATAATAGCTCAGACTTTGACTTTGTTGACCAGAATATCAACGTAAATACACTATAAGCAATATAAATAAATTGAACTTACTAGATGAATATGAGAGGAGTCCAAAAAATTATAAGTTTGCTTCAAAGTGTTTCAGATACTAGGACATTTTGTAATAAACGTGTCAATAGCATAGCTATATTTTACTTTAAACTTGGGGTATCTGTTGTATGACTTGGTCCTTCAGCCAGTATAATTTCGATTATTTGCTGCAAATACAGTTTAGCAACTACTTTAGTTGCTTTGGGTTTATTTTCTTTCTTCTGTGAGCGAGTCCCTGAACAAAAATTAGTGGAGTTTTCAAAAGATACTATGATAGGGTTTACTTCATTTATAATCAAGGCTTCATTATTTGGCATATTCATTTTGATCATGTTAGACTGATGATTCTGGTATTCTAGAACGTCCTTCTATTGTGCTTGCTATCTTCCTCCTTCCAATGTTTAACTGGAAGATTGACATTAGTGCTACGTTGGTGGCATCTGGAGGCATAGTGCCCTTTACAATTGCAATTGAAACAAGTAGTTCTACTTAATGGGCATAGTGTCTTGGTGTCTTTGGGTTGCTCAGTTTAACAGGTGGATTGATGAAAGTCTTCATGTTATTTTCAAAGGTTTTTTCTAAAGGTAATGCAGGTATTGACTGTAACCAGTATTAGGAGGACCATAGTTTTGTGAGCGTTGGTGTAGAACATCAACCAGCTTTAGATATCATGAGGTTATGAACAAAGGCAGGCAATAAAGTATTTTTAATTTTGATAGGGTTGTACTGAATGTTGCAATGCAATTTTAGCATCAAAATCAAGCATGGCCTTTGCGCCTAAAAGAATTTTAGCTTCTTGATAAAACTGATATGTAAATTTATCAATCGTTTTTCCTTCTTATAATTGAAATTATAAAATTGCATTTTCAGGTTGAAATTTTTTTGTACATAAAAATTCTTAAAGTACATCCTCTTTGACTTCAGCAAATGTAGAGGTTTTCGTCCAAGTGTGGCATGATTAGTTAAGTACTATATTTGCTAAGAATTTGATGATAGTAGATGCTTTGTTGTGATCATAACCCAATACATGGCCATTTTTATCTTAACTAAAATGACCATGCTCCATTTTTATCAAAAACAGGAAGTTTTTCAGGGTTGTAGTTTCTAATTCTCCACTCAAATTGATTTTAATTACTTCTCTGCTGACTTAACACAGGTGTATTGAGGCGCTGTTTTACTGCACCATGAATAGAAGAAATAGGATTGTCCAGATCAACCATATTGATAGGCATTTGTTAAAATGACCCAGGGTCAGCTTCAGTGATTACTTCTGAGGCTTCACCCTCATAGTATTTATTGTACTTTCAGTTGAATCATTAAGGGAACACTGGCCTTGGACATAATCCAAATCTTCGATTTTCTTATTGTTGTCTGCTTCTCAGTCAATACAGTTCTGATCTTTCAACTTTATTTACGCTATTTATCATTTGGGATGGTTATTTGTAATTAAGGACGAAAATCACTTGATATTTCTCCTTGATTAATTTTCCAAAGTTGTTCTATTCCCCAAGTAGAGTATAATTTGACTTGTTGATGGAAGTAACATCTTCAATGAGATTATTAATCTGGTGATTTAACCAATTGACAGAGTTTCGAGATTTCTTATTTTCCATTTTCTGACCTTCAACCTTTGTGAGCCAAAGGTTAATTCTTTCTGTATCTATACCCTCCACTTTATAAATTTGGGCACTCAGCCGTTAATATTGATTATAAAACTCGCTATCATTGTTTTAGTTGTTCTTCTTGACCTTCATGCTAAGTCACATGAATTCCAAAAGCCTGTATTGAAGTCTTGTTTACGCTGTTGACATAAGCTTTATTAACTCCTCTTTTCCCCAAAAAGTTTCAAATACAGGGCACTATTTGTCATTTAGCTCTTTCGTTAATTCAGTTACATGATTATTGGCAAAAGTGGCCATGTTGTGGTTCGCCTCCAGGATAGAGTGGAACTCTCTAAAGTTGGCTTTTAAGTTTCATTTAATATTTGCGCCACTTGGTTTGAGTTGTGCGAGAAATTGATCAACTCAGTGAGGGCCGCATAATTGTGGATGATAGTCATTTGAGAGTTTCTGGAGGTGAAGTGGACGAACTCAATTAATTAATGAGCAATGTACTCAATCCTAATTAAACCATATCTGATTTGATCTGCGCTCATTTTGTGGTGAGACAGATATCTTGCCTACAACAAACTTTGTTGACGTTGATGGTAATTTAAATTGCTCTGGTTGTCTGTGGGGCTTTTGCCTTTTGATAACTTCTTAGACGTCGCTGTTTTAACAACTCCAGTTCCTCATGAGTAATGGGTTCATCAGGGTAGCTGAGCTGGGTACGTCATTCCAGATGATCTGATACACATTCATTTTGTTGTTCCCACTAGGCCCAGTAATG
The DNA here is from genome assembly GCA_022478985.1 of Massospora cicadina. NCBI lineage: Eukaryota > Fungi > Entomophthoromycota > Entomophthoromycetes > Entomophthorales > Entomophthoraceae > Massospora > Massospora cicadina. The sequence continues at coordinate 52,130 of JAKSZP010015777.1, forward strand.
GTTCTGAATACTTGATAAGGGTTAGTGGTTGTTCCCCTGCTCGGTATGGTCACCATCTGCCATTCCAGTCATGAGCGCCACAGTTGAAGTTTTAACTACTTAAATTTCTGATTCCTCATCTGGTGTTAAAGTTGGAGAAACAAACGCCTATTGTATGAAGACAGTAGAACATATTTTGATTATTCTTCAGATATAAATCCTTAAAATAGACTTGAGTCTACATTCTCTTGCCAATTACTTGTACAACGGTTTCCTTCCCTGATCTTCCTGATTAAAATTGATTTTTACTTAATAGAATGAATAAAAACAATAAATGTAAAAAGCTTAGATGTTTTAAACTACCAAATTAGATTGTGCTTACTGTATAAATTTACAAGGATTTATATAGGGTTATTTTCAATATTCACCGCATCTTCACCCATGACTCCTCTTCTTGCACCACCACTAAATTAGTAGCTTCGTGGTGAAAATTTCAGAGGGTCTACTCCAAATGCAAGGCTTCCTGCTGTACCCAGATTGGCCTTGGGGTTAATGTCTTCCTGACATAATTATTTTAAGTAAGAATCTCATTAGATACTTCTAAAAAAGGCTTAACCCGCGCTCCTTTTGAGCAACGGTAGCACATACCAAGTTAATTCATACCACTAATGAGTAATTAATTTGATCATAGTTGATCAACAATAAAAGATAATTTTGACTGAAACAAAAAATCCCCCTACCCAAGATTACCAAGTCAAAGATAATTAAGTAGAATTGCTAGGCGCAAAACTTAAGTTTCCCTTGTACTTAGAATGTACTTTTTGCTACAAATCGCTGATATATTTGACATATAGATATAGAAAAATTAGACATAAGCTAATATCATCATCAATAGATCTAAAATACCAACGATTTATATCCAATCATTTATTCAACAGGGATGGAGTGGCAACTGAATTGAGTTGTCAAGTTGATATTCACAGGTTAAATCCACCCAAATTCCTAAAATATTTCAGGGCTTGTTTAGATTGGAAAACCAATGTTATTTGCTCTCGTGGGTTGCAATGAGATACAGACAAGCAAAGTTGGAACATTAAAGTGATCTGAGTCATTATTAGATATAAAAATTCTGATAATGTCAGTTTTAAAAACTCATTATGGACTGAAGATGAGTTCAATAGTGAAAAAATAGCATTAAGAGTTTTATTTAGGAATTTGAATTAATCAAAATTGCACCTGAGTTTATTTTGATCAATTCAAACTGGTATATTGGGATAAAATGGCTTGATTTACCCAATCCTGGCCTACCTCTCATAGTATAGCTCTTAGTTGGCGCTTTGGTTGGGTATAGATGTCTGGTGACTGATGAAAAGGATAGTGACAGAAGGAGTTTTCTTGAGAGGGTACCTCATTGCAGATCTCTTTGATCTTACATAAAAGAGTGGTGTAGATAGGGTGAGTGTAGTATGCGGCAAACACACACTACTGCATGAGCTAAGTTTCTCATTAACTTTCAGATCCTCTTTGATCACTAGCCCTTTGTCCCCTGACAAGTCTTATTCCGCTGAATAGTGTATAGAAGCGCAACGCAATATTTAATTAAACAGATCCTGTTCTAGTAAAATCTACTTTAGGAACGAATTCCAAACTACTAAATAGATTCTTGCAAATGTTAACTTGATTGTTCTATTCATCGGGAATAATATAGCTAATCTCATTGACTTATTAAAATGATGTCCTGATTTTGGGACTAGAAAAGACAGAGAGTACAGTGGATATAATGAGCATATAGGGTATAATAGGCATAATAATGCCCATTTTTTGGAAAGGACTTATAAAAGAATGAAAAACAGCGTGTAATAATTTTGGATGATCTGGGGGTTGAATGAGAGAGCATACAGAGATGCGCGTTGATAACTAATCACTTGCGTTTGCTCTAATTATGTTCAAATAAAAAAGGATGACAAGTTTGATATCTGAAGTTGATATAACAATTTTTACAACACATCCTTTCACAATCCAGGATTCTCCTGTTCAGAACATTCATTTCATATCTAGAACATATAAGAAAATTAGCCTTAAACCCTGATGGTTAAAATTACAATAAAAAGAATCAGTGTCAATCACCATAGAAGGCAAGTATAGTTAAAAACCTATAGCAATGTGACCCAATTAAAATAATCTATAATTTTCCTTCAATCTTGACCACCTTGACATTGACATCAGATCCAAGAATTTATATCCACTGAAATGCTCTGCCAATAAAAGGGTATATGGCATTGTTTAATCTGAAGGTTAAGAATTTATCCATTGGCATCTGATCCCTAAAGATTTTTAATATGTAAGTTTTCAAACATACCAAAAAGAATAGGAACTAGCCTCTAGTGAACTTTCTTATAAGTAGCTCCCCTCCCAGATCCCTTTGTTATTTTTCCATTAGGTGAAATAAATCTTATTGTTTTTTTACTATGGCCTTTTCAGACTAATTTATTATGGCTCAAGGGAATGAGGCCGCAGATGCTGCAACTCTAGAGCTAGTCAAGAACCTATGGCACCTAGCACTTCTTTTGTCGTGCATAAGCCCTTCCCTAATCAGCGCTCTCACAATCAGGAATGTAAATTATGTGCAGATATGACCCTATCTAGTGATATTCATTACTTATACCTGTGCTTAAACATGGGCTTGTCTTCTTAATAGTTTGGCACCTCGCCTTATATGAGTGGACTGTGACATTAAAAAACTCTTTAAATTTCGTCTCTGCGTTATTGAACATTTTGCAAACCTTAAGCCAACGAATCTCCATTGTTGGTATACCAACACCACCACTATAGTGATTGTTTTCTTTCCTTCCTCTTCATTCTGCTAGAAGTTTGACACTGTTTTTTATCAACATTTCAAGTTCTACTACGCCAAAAACCTCTTTTTGTAAATTATAACCCTTGTATATCCTTATACACCATTGAGGTTGATGCTCTTTGCAACAAATTAGCATATTGCATCTTCAAGCATGATTTCAAAAATTTGATGCCAGAGTATTACAAACCTTACATGAGCTGGTGAATGTCTCATTTAGACCTTGTTCGTGAATTTAATTACCTTGATGTTAAGCTTCTGGCCAACCAGCCTGGTTTACTTTCTTCATTGGACGAGTTTGTTGATTATGTCACTTTCATAGCTATACTTGAAGAGTCTCTGTATGCAGCCTGGGCTGTGCTATATTATGCAACAGGGCTCCTTTTCTTTAAATGATTATGCCACATACTTCCATTCCTTGGCTAGGCCTGAGAGAGCTCCCATCACTCAGCTCACATGTATGTTTAGACAGAATTTGTGGCAGAGTTATTGTAGCCACCACTGCCACCTGTCTTGATGCTACATTATAGGAGAAAATATCCCTAATAGCACATACCAAGCATCCATTGTCTATGGTGAGCAAAAGATGGGTCCTAACTACAAGTCCTTTCATCCATGAACACAAGACCCAAGCTCAAAATAAGAGCCAAGCTCCCCTTCTAAGTGATTTGCTTGTACTTGAAATGGGCCATACCCAGGAGGTTTCTGAGATTTTCAGCACTGAAGGAGAGATATCACCCTACAATATGCGCCTTATTCCCGCATGCCTTATGAATGTGAGTAAAAATAGGTCTAACCATTCACCCTAATTGATTATTAAGAGATTGGCTGTAACTCTCATTCCTTGACAGGTGGTAAGTTTACCCACCACACAATCAGAGAACAACCTGATAGAAATAAAGAATAGAGGGCACCACAAAATGTGCCAGCACCCAGAGGACACAAGGAAAAAGTGTACAAAATTGAATAAATTAAGATTTATACCAAAAATGTCAGGACTTGGATAGACGTCAGGGATGTTTATTACCAAGTGCAGATCTGAGTTTAGATTATTTGGTGCTTGATCTGAGGGGTTCAGGTTTTCCAAAACGAGAAAATAATCCATATATAATATAGACAAAATGACATGACCTTTATTGTTTTTGACTTCCTCAAGGAGATCTGCTAAGAGGTCAAACCAAAGGATAATTTGATAAGCAAAAAAAGGTTATAATAAACAAATCTACCTATAAAGAAGGCTGGTCAAAAAACTATTTTAAAGAAATGGGGGGAACAATCTTCCATTAGGCAATATGCTGCTACTAATCTAATCAATAAATGAAACTTTTTCATCCATCATCATAAAGAAGTCTAATCCTAAACTCAGGTGATTGACTGAAGCTGAGTTTTGCCTAACGTAGAAACATGTAAACCAAACGGTACTCAAAGTTGTCTTTCAATATTCAGTCTTAATGACCCTATAAAATTCTCAAATTAAATGGTGCACTTCAATGCCGTGGATGTAATGCTCATCCAACCATCACGCGCACCCCCAGAACAACTTGGGCATATTTTGCCCTTACCCAACGTTTGTCCAGGATGTGCTTCAGGTCAGGAAGGATCACCAACTCGTTCCCCATGGCCTCCTCCCGCTCAGATTTATATATACAATCTGTTTCACAATTATTTCATTAACCATGACGATTATATCAATTACTATCAAGCATAAAAGTCATAATTGTAAAGTTAAAACCAAAGCTGTTAAAGCATTGGTTAAATGATCTAGAAGACTTTGTAGCTTTGCTCAGTTAAATGACTCCACTTGCATATCTCACTTGGTGGTGAAGTTACCCTGGCTAACAACTCTAAATCTTCACGTAGCTGGGAAGGCTAATGGCCAGTTATCCTTCACCAAGATACTATAAGATTGAAGAACAGTTCTATGCTCTGAAAGTCTCCCTTGTTTGATAATACTTGTCATTAAGTGGCGGCACAAGTATTATCTTTATTTTAAAGTGTGGAGTGATTTAGTCATGTTGCACCAAGACAGAAATAACTCATCATAATGACATTTTTGTTCTACGCTCTCCTAGGGCTCATTTCTGAGCTAAATCAAAAAGGTTATCGCATCTCTAGATTTTCTGTCATAGTTTCAGAACTTTAATCGCGTTTTTGAGTCTACTGTTTAATAAGCATCATCTGCCTCCAACTCTTTCAAATTCTTGTAAAATTCAATGAGGGTGCAGAGATCCTAAGTGGAGCCCTGTATAGTCTTCTAGAAAAGAGCCTAAGGAAGCTCTTGATGCTACATAAAGGATATGATATCAGTCAAATTTAGATTGCAGTATAAGTTTTGGTGGTTTCACCAGTGCTTCTTAAGCCCAAAGCCAATGTGAGCCTATGCCCTTGTGTGGCCTCTATAGACTTAAAGTGGTCAATGAGATGAACTCATATCAAATGCCACTTATAGTGGATATAAATCAGATGATTGCACCCAACGAGAACATCTCAAAGATGGACCTCTTTGTCACTTCTAAAATAATTTCTAGTCTACACTCAGCATTAAAATAAACCGCCTTCAAGTGTCACAAAGGCATGTTTGATAAAAAGTGTTATATTTTAGACTCCACAATGTGCCTGATGTATTTCAACGCAGGATTGACCAGGTTCTTGGCGATCTTTTGGAGAACCACTGCATGGAATATATAGATATTCTCATTACTTCTTTAAAAAGAGGGAGCACGACAGAGATTTTGAAAAAGGTTCTTTGAGTGTTTGTCAAGGATGATTTGATGCTAAAGCCCTATAAAATGTGAGTCCTTTGTAAACTCTCTTTCATTCTTTGGTATTATTATTTTTAAGGATGTCATGTTTTTATCTTCCCCAAGCTGTCAGTAAATATGGACTGGGATCCCTCGGCATATACAACTGGAGTACATAGTTTTTAGGGGGTATAAATTTCCACTATCAGTTTGCAAAGGATCTCTCCGCCATGGCTGCACCAAAGACCATCTCACCAGACAGGTAAATCTTTTTAGTGGCGATGCATAAGAGCTTCATTCAAGGACTTTAAAGATAGCGTGCTCACTTCACCCTTTTTGGCCCACTCTTGTTTGGACCGCTCTTTAATGTTGGTAAGGAAGCCTCTATTTTTTGTTTTGAGACTGTTCCCTTAAAGTAGGTTGAGGATGGTTTGGGACATCCTGTGTGTTTTTAGCCTCAATATGATCCCTGCAGAGATAAACTACCTTGTGTATGATAAGGAGCTCGTTGCCATTAAAGCTGCACTAAACAAGTGGCAGAACCATCTGCTGTACACCCGCCATCCTTTCATTATAATGACAGATCACCGCGCTCTAGAATTCCACAAGAGCGCCCATAATATGAACCAACGCCAATACCGCTAGTTCCAGGAGTGATCCAATACAATTTTAAGATTAAGTATAAGCATGAAACACTAACATGATACTAAATCTCCTCAGATGTAACCCACGCCTAGCTTTTTCTCGCTATAATCTGGGTAAGTACAATTCCTCGACCATAATTCCTAATTTTTATGCTATAATTAAGGGCTTCCCTACACCTTCTGAAGAAGGTGAGAAGAGTACAAGGTCATTCTAAACTTAAGAAGGAATAGAGAATTATTTGATGAAGGTTCTACTAATGAGGTATTAAGAGCCATAACATCAAAAAGGGTATAAATGGCATCTGGAGAAGGTCTGGGTGCCATTAATGGAGATTTGAATAGAGATCTTAAAGTCTTATCATGTAATCTTTAGGATGGGCACCCTAGTAAAAAAATACCTTGAGCTTGATTAAGGGAGACTATTCCTGGATTAGAATGAAACCTATGGTGAATAGTTACCTCTATGAATGCTAAACGTGTTTAGTATTTAAACCTTTATATTACACGTACCAGAGTAAGTTGATGCTGATCCACTATTCTCACTCATCCTTGCTCTAGTATCAACATGGTTTTCATAATCTATATTTCTCTGTCAAATGTGTTTGATGCAGTCATGGTGGTAGTGGAATGACTCAACTAGTATGTGAAATTCCTCTCCTGCATATCGCGCATCACTTTAAAGAAAATTGCTGATATATATGTCAAGGAGAGAGGAGTTTTATCATAGCGGTGTGGTTCCTGATCCACTATGGGTCATGTTTTGATTGAAACAGGTTTAAAACAGCACAGGCTAAAAAACTTGGCGTGGTATATTTGTCTCAAGGTTGACCCATCTCGTTTACTTTTATATCAATGAGATATTCTTAAACACATCTTGCCTTATAAAGTTGTTTATAGATTAGTGCCCCAAAATTATATCCCATCTATTAATTGACTTCTGACCAACATGACATCATGACTTGTTTCTCTTCTGCTTACCATCCTCAGTCATATGGTCAGACGAAAAGAGTCTACCAGACTCTGGAGTATATCTCTGTTGCTAAATCCCCTCCCAGAAGGACAATTTGACCACTTGGGTCCCTCTTGCTCAATTATCCTATAACAACCACAACCATATCTTCCATGTGTTTGTACTTCTTTTTGCTAACCATAGGAAACATCCTCAGTTGTTTAAAAGTCAATCTAATGGTGTGAAACCAGATGCGGACAACCTATTGACCAACATTCAGTCATACAATGTTGCTTCAAAGACTCATCTCAATAAGGCCATGCAAAAGCAAAACGTTAAGGCCGATGCTCACCACTTTGATCACCTATTTACAAAGAAGGCAGCATGGCTCTCATTAAGCCAATAAATACTAAAATCCTGTAGAGTGTTGTAAGTTGGGTCCTCATGTCCTGGTCCCATACAAGGTGCTGCGCCAAATAAATGACATAGTTTATGAGTTGACATTATTGAAGGTTCATGAGCTCACTCAAATTTCCAAGTTTTCATCAAGGAAGTTTAAAGGGTCTGTAGCTGACAATCCGTGCCATGTGTTCATAGAGCCTTGGCAAAGCAGAATATGAAGATGACTTATCTTTGAAACATGATCCTTAGGGTAATTGTTTCTACTTGATTAATTGTCTGATTACACTCATTGAATAAACCACCTTGCAATCAGCTACTGACTGCACCCACTGCCCTGAAATATCAAGGGTTTCTTTAAATGATGGATTAAACTTAGAGGAAGAGATGTCATTATCCAAGCTTTGCCTAATCAAAACATTGCTCCTATATTCAGCAAATATAATGCAAATAACGACTTGAACGCTATATTAAAAATACAATTGAAAACAATTCTCATCACCCCTTAAAAAGCAAGTACAGTTAAAAACCTTTGATGATGCAGCCCCAATTGAACTTATTTTATACCTCTAATATTGAAAGTCTTAACATCAGCATCAGATCCCAGACTTAGAACCATCAAACTGATACCCCAATATAAGGAGATTAAGAAACGGTATATTCAAAGTCTCAAGACATACCACTGGAATCAAATCCTTAGAGAGCTTTCAACATTTAAGTTTTTAAGCTTACAAATAGTAAAGTAATTACTACCACTGCCTTCCCGAGTTTTATCCCAGTAGATGAACTTTGGTTAGGGGATAATTATGACTGTGTTGGCGTTGTGCACCATGCCCTGAACTGAGATAGCAAATAGTAAGGCGGTCCATGGAGTTCCTGGCCTATCATACGCTGCGCATGGAGGTTTTCCAGGTTTTATTCTCCTTTTCCATTTCTTCAATTCCCTTATTGGTGCAGTATTGTCCCCAGGTTGGCCCATCTCAAGTAAAATTTTTTAAAAATTTTAAAAATCATTAAAGTAATTACATTCCAGTGAATTCTTATATAAGCATCACCCTCTACCAAATTTCTCTAGTTCTTTTCTATTTATAGGAGCCAATTTTTTATTTTTTTGGCATTTTTTGGCCTAACTCTATCATGGCTCAAGGAAATAAGACTGCGGATGCTATAGCACTAGAGCTAACCTTTGATCATGGCAACTATCACTACTTTTGTTGTGCATATGCCTTTCTCTAGTAAGCTCACATTTTTTGGCATTTAAAATATGTGCATATCTGACCTTATCTTACGATATGCACTACTGATACCTGGGCTTGCTCTCCAATAGTATGGCGAGTCACCTTATAGAAGAAGAAAGTGACAATTCCCTCCCTAAAATTAACTTATTTTTCATTTGCCTCTTTTGGGAGGGAGGCTAATAGTTTCAGTAGGGGCTTACAAACTTCATGTGAACAATGTTGATAATTCTTCCAATGGGCAAGTTCTTGATGGTATAGACATCAAATAACGGTCACTTTAAGACTAAATATTGCCTTTTAATGATTTGAACTTAAAGAGTTCTTCCAAACCTAGACTTATCATAGTATAATACTCAATTACCTCCTAAACTTAAGTAACAGTCCTCAGTGCATATCATCATAAGGTTTAAGTTTAACTTTTTTGTCAAGGCCACTATGTGAACTTTGGTCAGTATTTAAATTAGTGTCCTGATCAATTGATCGTTATATTTTCCGGTTAGGCCTCACCCTCATCCTCTACTATAAGCTCAACAAGGAAGGTAAGGAAGGCTGATAGCCTTAGATTAGCTGGAAGGGTGAGAATCCTGTGGTACTATGATAACCAACATTGTAAACATATATTTTTGGTCTGATTCAGAGATTCCATTAAAAATGGTATCAGATATCATGATATCAGACATGATGGGAAGAATATTGACCAATTAACTCACATGACAGAATTGACACCTAGACCAAAGAAGGTGGTTAAAGAAGTTAACTCGAATAATTATACTGAAGGATTGATAGTTGATACAGCTCATGAAGACATTAAGAAAATTCTGTCAGACCAAATAATCTAATATACAACAAGATGTAATCCTTCCTAATCAAAATGAGGGTTTAACGGATTATCAGGCGACGATTACTCAAGGAGGCACATGAGGCAGTAGTTTGAGATTTACCTACAAAAGGGTAATGATTAAGAATCTGCCAACGACCAATTTAAGTGAATAAATTTCATTTAACTTGGTTTTCAACCTACATTTTTGCCCTATAATAATTATGATGCAAAAACATTATGCCATCTGGAATGCAACGCCTGACCAAGAGCCTCCAATCCGATCTTTCCCCTATATCAATTTTATTAATCATTTCCTTTTGATGTTATTATTGTTAATTGTGATATAAGAACCCCTATTCTATACTATAATAAATCTAAATAATTAGTTTTATATTATTTTTTTGGTACTTGACTTAAATAAGTGCATTTCATTATACTTACCATAAGAAGGATACTATAGCTGATAGGACATAAGCGGTAACTTTTCACCCTTTAAAATAGATAATATACTTGACATGCATCTTAGACAGCTTCAAATACAAACTGTTGGGCTTCCTGTACATAGCATTATCAAGTTAAAAAATGTAAGCCCAACAAAGGGGAAGCAGTGGCGAACTTACAAAGAATTTCTGCTAAAGTTTTATTGACCCTCTCAACAGCCAAAAAGTCATGGAGTGATATGGCCAGCTAGGACACCTCTAATCTTATGAGCTCCTTTAGTTTAATACTTAACCTAGAGGTAAAGTTGAGAGCACTAGACCATTATTTACCATGTGGGCATTTGTGCAATGGATAATATTTTACATTATGAATTTAGCAGATGTATTGCTCTGAAATCATTAGTAAATTTAGCCCTGACCCACTTAGTCAAGTGGTCTATGGCCACTATACTTTATTTTGAAGTTGCATACTGGTAAAGGTCTGATAAAGAATTTTAGATTGTGTGCCTTGCCTAATTATGTTTAGTAATTGATAGGTGGTGGAGGCCTTATTAAGCTGTTACAACTGACATTCCTGACAATTCACTAAAATGCCATGAATATCAAATTTTATAGCCTCACAGTGGTAGCTTTTTGAAATTGTTTCAGAGTCTTGTTCAGTCTACTATGGCAAACAATCTGATGGGTTTGTATAATGATTAATGGTCACTTAGACAGGACGGGGTACAAACGTCTTTGGCCATCACTCCCTATATTGTAGAGTGTACCATTATTGATTTCAGATTCTTTAATTGGTCCAAGGTGTGCCAATGGTATATTATCATCTTCATACTTGCAGGCCTTCATTTTTAAACAGTTTTTCCACATAAGGGACAACGCAGAAACAATGGAACACCTAGAGAGTCAATGTCATTTTGATGATAAGAATACAATGAATGTAGTATTCTACAATTATCAAATTAATCTTCAGTGCTATTTTATTTAAGAGTCCACTGGGTTCTTTAATACTGTACATCCACCATAATGAGGTATGAACAGTGACAACTTGGAATTTGATCCCATGAAGGTAAACGCGGAAGTCTTTATAGTCAAAACCATACAAACTTTCATGCTCTGCTATATATTTCTCACTTGCTTAGTAGTGAATGGCTGAAAAGGATAATGGGTGTTCCTACCCACGTTCAACACATTAATTAGTATGTCTTCAATGGCATTCAAAGATGAATTGCATTTAAGCAATTGATGGACAAAAAATTTGAGTAGAGTAATACAGCTTTTGGGTAAAGCTGCTCTTAACTTATTGAAAGCGTCCTCACACTCAGCAGACAATTAAAAAACCACTTTGCTCCTTTATAGATATAACAAAGGTTAAGATGACTGTGATGATCTTTAAATGAACCAATGGTTTATCTCAACATTCCTAAAATCTCCTCTACATCCTATTTGTTTTCAGAGCTTTTAATCTGGCTAACGTCCCTATGCTTTTAGAATTAGGGCGTATCCCTTGAGTAAAGAAAATATGTCCTAAGTACTCCATCTGAGGATTATAGAATTGAAACTTGCTTGTTTAACTTTAATTGAGCTCTAGCTATTCATTTGAATACTTTCACCCAGTGGTACAGGTGATGATTTAAGGTGTGCAAAAACACATAAGTATTATAAAGATATACCAGGACGCAGCTTAATTCTAGATCATCTTGTTGAAATTAGCGTTTAGGCATCAAATTACAACTGCACAGATAAGGTTAATTTAATTAGGTAAAGGAAAATAATGAAGACAATGACATTAAAAAGGTTGATTTTGCTTTTGTTGTACAATATTTTATTTTTATTAGCTTCAACAATCTAGGGTAAAAAAGATTTCTACAAAATGCTACTCCCATCATTATAAATTTGAATGATACTTAGTATAAGTGGGAAGTGCATATATATTATAGAACCGCTATGAACCATAGGCCTAGATTTTGGGGATAATAATATAGCCAATGATTGTTTTTACGGCAATATATGGCAAGATAGAGATGATAATAAAACAAGAATAGTAGTAATAAAAGATTAATAATACGTAGTTACCTTACCCTCTGGTTTCCCTGAAATGTGAGGGATGAATCAACAAAATTGGAATATGCTGCCCACAACTCTACCATGCATGTTACTGAACTAGCGACAATTACCCCAACCACTGTGATCACCAGACAGAATATTGCCAGTTTTTTCCTATTTCCTGATGCCCACCTTCGCTGAACATCATGTGGCAGAATTAAGTGAAGCTATCATTGAGGCTTATATTGAGTATCTCAATCCTTTTGCCCTACACCTTGACCCCCACCATGCTAATGCCCTGAAGGCCTTGATATCAACCTCAATACGCTTCTACAACGCTGCTACACCTGCTGTGGTTGATGCACCTACGGATGAACCACCCATCTCTTCCTTCCCTCTGTAATAGTGGGTTAGCAGTCCTCTGCTCCCTGCCTGGTTGGAGGTTTTATTCGATTCCAATTATTCCATTTTGTTTTTTATTACGTCTTGTTTAAGTTTTTTATTTTCCTTTAAGTATTAGTAATATCTGTCCTCTGGTCAGTGTGCCTTAAATAAAATTTAAAATAAAACCAATAGTATTAATTGTAAAAAGAAATTTAATTTTACATGACTTCAGGTCTGAGGAAAATCAATAAAAAATGATTTGGGGTCTAACGCCAGTGGGGTGGAAAGAAAGTGAACCTAATTATAAATCAATAGTTGTAGGCGACAGTAAGAGGTAACTGATAGTATTTTAATACCAATGATTAGCAACTACATATAAAACATGAGCGTGATGGTAGTATTTCACGGTAATTTAATATATAGATTGTCACCAGCGTTAAGGATAAATGGATCTAAACCTTCATTTAATTTTTAGATAAAATAAAAAGTGAGTAAATATAAATAAAAAGATGAAAATAGTAGTCAAACCAAATTAAGACAGTTCTCTTTTTTTAGCATCAGTGTTGCCCAACCCAAAAGGGGGAGCCACCACGCATCTTTATTTGCAAATGGGTCAAACAAAGGGATTAATATAAATAAAAAATTTCTAATATAGCCCCTAGGTTATCAGCCTAGGAAGCCATATCAGAAGGCGAGGAAGCTTTGAGGAAACTTTTGTCCAGCGCCTGCATTAGCTGGCGGACCATGGCGGACAACATAGGGGTAGGGGCATCAACGACATGGGGCATGAGGAGGTATAGCTGCGGGTTTTCTTCATTTATGAGGCCAGCGGTATCCATCGCCTCAAGGTATTGAGCGAGTTGATGCTCAGCGAAAGTGATGAGAGCTGGCACACAAGTGAAATACTTGATGCGCTGGTGGGTTTGTGGATAGTTGGGGTCAAAAAGAGAGGTTTTTGCCGCGTCAATGCAAGTGCAGCTCGCACCAAAAGCGAGCTCCTTAAACTCATAATTTGCATCTTCCTCAAAATCATTGGGGAAATTGGGGATAGGAATACCCTCAACCAGGGGTTCCATCGCCCCATGGAGTTGCTGGCATAGTAGGGTGTTGGCAGGAGCAGCAGCAGCTTCAACTGCCATTTTATTTATATTTTTATAAACTGGAAAACCGTTTTTAGGGTAAAAATGGCGGGGGCATGAATCAGAAGGATCAACAAAGAATTCCTCCAAAGCAAAATCAGGCTTAACATTATAAGCCTGATCTGAATCATCAATCCATTTGAGCGCTTTAAATGGATTTAAATTGGCTAGTGCCAGCCCAGCCACCATAGTTGGCAGGTTCACAGCACCTGATTGGCTGCAAGCTGTTGACCATGGCAGCTCAGCTAAAACTGTTTCAGCCACCAGCTCAGGGCGCTGTAAATCGACTGAATTTTTAAAATTTTTACAATTTTGATTGGCTGTGGCTTTGGAAGCCACACCAGAATTTGCTGAGGTTGTGGGTGGGAGGATCACTCCCCATTAATAAAATTGGGGCGAGGCAGCCACCAGGGCAGCACCGGAGGGGAGTGGCAGAAGTGGTGGAAGCAGAAGCCATAGGTCACTTGCACTTTGAGCGATTGAGCTCAAAACACAAGGGGCAGATGGCGCGGTTGTTTTCAATGCTCGCTTAAAAAGGATGATCAGGGGCGGACCTGATCACGGTGCAGGGGAATCACAAGATGGGGATTGTGATGAAATAGGCAGATCATCATGAAGGCATGAGGGCCTGCCAGACTATCCGCCCCATGGGGCACCACAAATTGCAACATGGGGTCTGCGCTGTAAATGGCCAAACCCTCTGTGAGCTTGTGGCGGAGGCGTATGAGGGAAAGGAAGGAGGGCAACCCGGAGAACTGGACCACCAAAGTGGCCTCATCTGGGAGCCAGGTGCAAACAGTGGGCAAAGGAATTTTTTTATAAATTAATTGCAGCTTGGCTGCTCCTATGCATCAGCTTCAGAGCAGAATTAAAGGTCAAAGTACCCCTTAAAGGGGTGGAAGTCTATATAGCTGGCAGGTTTGAAAACCGCTGTGGCCATCTCAATGATGGCCGCGCTTGTATATGGGAAGAGATTCCCATATTTGACCTGGAGGCCAAAACACAAATTGCTCCGTGGGAGCACCAAAGGGCTCCGGAGCACCGCCTGAGAGCTTTTGAGGTGGTGGGCATTGAGACAGTTCTCCTCACTTACCAAACATTAGAGCACAAAAATTGGGAGGGGTCAGATATGCTACTAGGACAATATGGCATTTAGGTCTATATGATGTTGTTGACCTCTTAGTTATTTTAAAGTGGTTTGGGAACTTCCCCTGTAAGGCTGGTCTGATGGGTTAATTGTAGAGGGTTTTTGGTGATTGTTAGTTTACTTGATTACTGTATAGTGCCTTAAACTGACAGGCTACTTTGTAGCATTAGTTACTTCAATCAGTGCATGCAAAACATAAACAAAGATGACAATTATAAGCCTTATAATGTGGATGGGATAGAAATAGATGTTTTCCAAGGACACCTTAATTCTCCCTTATTATGGTAGATAGCACTAGTGGTAGCAATGTGATATGATTTGAATTGGCAAAGGGGAAGAAAGTATTTACCATATAAGCTTTCAGTAAATTGTAAGGTAATATTTGTACCAATGAAGGCTTGGTAGTCCAATCTAACAGTACCTTTTTGTAAAAATTGGACGGGAATCCCGTTGCATTTTAATAAATTCTGGGGTAAGTTTAATGTGAGGTGACAGCCTTTTTTAATACTTAATAAATAAATCCCTATGTAGACTATTTTAACAATCAATAAAAGTTAAAACTTGGGCTATGATTTCTATTTAGTGTAATAAACAGAATCTATTGGCTTAATATTTCCAGGGTACTTTCTCTAAAACTCGCTTTTAGTCCAAAATGCCCTCCTAAAAGAGGTCTTTATCTATATCAAAATTCTCATGGAGGTAAGCTAGCAGTAGGGATAAAAACTAGTAGAGTATTTAATTTCAGAGGTAAGGAATTGTAAGCCCATAATTAATAGTAGCATTGGACTTGTGGTTCCAAACTCCTTTTTATAATTAGTATCAAGGACAATTCCAAGTTGAACATAGGTTTTGAGAAGATTTGGTGATAGGAGCATCACATTCAATAATCTCTGAAAGTAAAATCTTTACTCTAATATCAATTTAGGTGCATTCAGAGTAACAGTTATTAGAGCTGTTAAGCAATTGAAAGGTAAAAATTCCGCTTGACTCAAATAAAAGCATAAATACACAATTCCTGTGGTTGTGGGCATAAAAAACACATCAATTATGATCATCTTATGTAAATTTGATCCCAAAGAATTTGTCTTCATATCAGCCAAGTTGATAAGGCGGTGCAAATTCCTATAATTATTAACTAATGGGATTTTAGATATATTGGCGTAATTAGATTATCAACATATTTATTCCCTAACCCTAACTTAAATCATATATTCGTTAGCAGATGTTACATGATGAATGTAGAATCTTTCTTAAGATAGGTAACACGAAGTTTGACACTTAAACTTTTCTTTCTCATTGCAATTACTATTGCAACCTATTCAATTCATACTGAATCTAGTTTGATAATCTCACAGAGGAGATTAGTCTGCGCCCATGTCAGGGAGCAGTTGGGCAAGCAAGGTAAGAGGAGCAGGTGGAAGGCCCGCGGCCTCCAACATTTGAAAACGCCCCGGAGAATCCAGCGGAATTGACAAAAATCTTAAAAAACAGGCGGTCACGATTTCCCCAGAGATATCACATGGCAAGCACGATGCAACCAGTACATCAACATGCCACACTCCCAACCACTTTTGTCAGTGGAATTCGGAGTCCACGTGTACCTGGACATCCTAAAAACAGCTTTATGGGAAAATTTTTGTGAAGATGTACACAAGATTTTCCCGACTGTAGTGTACATTGCACCTCACTCCATGTCACGCGGTTGGCTGGACCTAGGTTTCAAGAGCAAAAAAGCAGCAGACGAGGCTGCAGCGGTGCATGTAGTGGTTGACCTCCCCAAAGGGCAACAGGTCATCAAAACCAAACGCATCAGATGGACAAAATCAAACCAAATTTTCCTCACGTTTGACTTTTTGCCTACTATGGTAAAACGTGACATTTTGGAACAACACCTGAAAGATGGTCTCGCTGTATATGGCGAAATACAATCTTTCGAAATGCAACACTTCATGCTGATGCCACACCTGTGCACCAGCAAAGCCATCGCAGTTCTGACCCCAACTGAGGAGATCGCGAAGGACCTAACCCAGATCCCGCACTCCACTTTTATTGATATCACAGGGCATACCACCCACCCATTCTGGGTGACCGTGGACAGCGCGCCCCCCATTTGCACCCACTGTGATGCGTTAAGCCACAAGGCGCATGCATGCCCCATCAAGGAGGGCGTCACATTCCAAGAGCACCCCTTGGCGGCCATGGCCAACGGAGAGGCGCACTATGAACCAACCGCAAGCACCAAGGAGGCTTTCCTGTGGGGAGCACAAGGCTGCTACCTACTGGTAAAGCCTATCTCCCCGCAAGAATGGAAGAAGGCTAAGCAGGCCCATAGGGCCGCGGCCAAGGAAACGGCCAAGGCCACCACCGCTATCCCACACTCACAATGCTAGGAGGACATGGAAACCTTTGCGGCGGAAGCAACTCAGGAATCCATCAAACAATTAGATTGGGATGCCCATGCCGAGCAGGTACCTCAATCTGAGGATCCAATGGGAGACTCAATCTCACCCAATCATTACACCCAAGCTCCAGTCAAACTGACTTGGGACCTATCCCAACAGAAATTTTTTTTGACCCACTCAATGGTGCACCACACTCATCCGCGCCACAAAAAATTTGTCCGACGTTGGGAAAACAAAAAGTGAAGGCCAAAGCCAAAGTGACTCTTTCTACAAAAATCAACAAAAACTCTGATAGCGTTGCTGCTAACACCCACCCTGCTGTGAAAGCCTAAGGGGACCTAGAAGAGGCTGGTGGGCCCGGGGCCCACCCCCTCACACCTAAGGTGCAATGGGGGAAACCTTCACTCTAGGGATGTTGAATATCGCCGGACTCAAGGCCTCCCCATCCTGGGCTAGGAAACTGAGTTTTTTACAACACAATTTACCTGTGGATATCCTGGCCATCCAGGAGTCCCACTGTCCACGAGGTTCTGAGGAAAATTGTTAAACAATGCTCCTCCCATCCCTGTCCTTTTGGTTGAAGCACTGTGGGGTGCTAATTCAGAAAAACAATTTTTTCAAATTTTTATCATCAGAATCCTTCCTCAATGGCTGAGTCCTCGTTGTCACCTTTTTGTGGGCTGACGTAGCTCACGCAATTGTCAACATTTATGCCCCAAATGGTGCACACAAGCATTGGGAATTTTTCTCATTGGTCAAATCCCTCCCGCTACCCCCTGATTCTTTCCTATTTGGCGACATGAACTGTTGGCTAACCTCACCAATGGACTGGTGGCCTCCCTCACCCCATGCCACACAGGATCACTTTGAACTACGCATTCTAAAAGCCACCCTTGGGTTAATGGATGCACTACCACAACATGACCCAAAGCTCGAAAACATGAAATGTCCCCACATCCACAACGGCCAATTAAGGTCCATGACCTGCATTGACCTTATTCTAATGCCAGCGAAATTCCAACCCCACATCTCTCACTTCAAAACAATGAAAATGGAATTCTCTGACCACCGACTGGTCTCAATAACCTACCACCTACCCGTCACAGTTTCTAAGGCCCCACATTGGTGCAAAATCCGCCCCCCCGAGCTCGCATCGCCAGGCTTTTCCACATGGGTGGAAGAGGCAACTTTGGCAAAAAAGTTTGTTGCACCGTTTTGCGCGGACCCCATTTCCACATGGGCAACTTTCAAAGAGGACACCATCCGCCACTCTCACCATCTCTCCTCCAGATGCTCATGAGCCACATTGGCGGTTATATCATGCATGCTGGCAGAATTGGCCCACTTGGAGTCCAACATTCCAGCCTCAGGATACAGCCCTGCATGGGGCCGGAAGTGGGCGGAGGCAGCCGCCCACCTCAATGCACTCAAAAGGCAACACAAACATTGGGTTTGTGTCCAGTACAGGGCCACACGCATCACTAAAGGCGACAAGTGCACCGCATACTTCTTTAAAAAAATTTTTGCACCATGCCAGAGCATGGCCTGCACACAGGTGCAATAATCGGATAATTCCATTGTGGACACACCGGCTGAAGTGGCAATCAAAATGCAAAAATATTACTCCGAGTTATACTGAGCCAAACCAAATCAGCCAGCCAAAATGGCAGAATTTCTTGATCGAGCTCATATCTGCACCATTTTTTGATACCCGGAAATAATGAATTTAATTACTCTGAACAAATTATGGACAGCCATTCGCGGTGCGCCAAACAAAAAATGCCCAGGCCCAGATGGCATTCCATATGAGTTCTACAAAAAATATTTCAAATATATATCCCCATTGCTGCTAGCCTCACTTAACCAAAGCCTGTTGGAAACGCGCCTCCTACCAGGAGGACATGAGGCCTTTACTGTCACACTCTTCAAGAAAGGGGATAAGCTTGACTTAGCCAACTGGCGCCCCATTTCTCTAACAAACACAGACACCAAAATTTTAACAAAATCATGGCTAACCATTTAGGGACTGTAGAATCTGCCACCATCTCCCCAGAACAATTCGGTTTCATCCCCAGAAGGTCAATTTGGGATAATGTGCACTCTGTGGCTAATGTATGTCAGTCCACAGCCTCTGGGGCACTTGTATTCTTGGACCAACAAAAGGCCTATGATAGAGTAAACTGGGAATATCTTAGGGCCTGCCTCCATCAATTCCGCCTACCCCCACTTCATAAACTGGGTGATGCTGCTCACAGAATCTGCGACAATGGCAGTGTGTGACCCAGGCTTCCTAACGGAAGTAGTCCGCCCTCAAAGGGGCCTGCGACAAGGGGACCCCCTCAGCCCACTCTTATACAACTTCAGCCTTGACCCACTACTGCAAAATGTGAATGCCCAACTCACTGGGGTCCATGTGCCAGGCCAAACCCCAGTCGAGATGATGGCATTTGCAGATGATTGCGTGGTGGGGGTGTCTAATAACAAAGATGCACGCGCGTTTGAAGCCCTCATCCAGGAATATTCCCGGGTAAGCAATGTGGCACTGAACGCCTCCAATACCGAAATCATCCTCCTTGGTCAGTTTCAGAACTGCTGGGCCCCCAGCAATTAGTTCCCAACCTGGCCCATCTGCTCGCCCACGTCCACGCCTTACTAACTCAACACACACTGCTCCACTGGTGCTCCCCTTTGTGCCACGTCCTACCATAGGACCGGTGCGCCATCTGGGCGTGTGGATGGAGGCAGGTGGATATGCGTCAGCAGTAATGGAGTGCCATATACTGGACAATGTGACGAAGCGAATCGCCTCTCTCGAGCCCACCCTACTACCCTCACTGGCAGGGTTGTTCTTGCCAACTCTACGCTCCTATCCAAAGTTTGGTTCGGAGCCCACGCCATCCCCTTCTCACCAAGTTTCTTCAAATCCCTGTATGCTTTGCTACAAGGATGGCTTTGGTCAGGCCGCCCTCCACCAGTATGGCTAGAGGTTATGTTTGGCCCTCATCATCAAGGTGGCATGGGCCTGCTTGACTTCAAAGCCCATACTGCCAAGATCCTGGGCACCTGGATCGCGGCCATCACTGCTCCTACACTCCCATTCCAACACTGGTCCCGCGCAGCCCGCTCCAACTTCTCCCGAGCCTTGACCTCAACAATCCATCAAACCCCCACTCCCTGATGAAATACCTCACATCACACACATCGGCCACAGGTCCTGACAGGACTAAAACCCACTACAAAAGAATCCTACTCTCCATGCGAAGCGCAGAGTGGAGAATTCGTATTAGCAGACATACAACCCAAAGAGGCCGCCCCTCTCCTCAGTTCACACAAGAGGTACAGGGGCTACCCATCCATGATGGCGTGATCCCCATTCGACCCCATGTCCTATCTAGGGTGGACTACCTGGACATGATGGACATCCCTTATTCCACTGAGACCCAAAAGACTATCTGGAAATACGCACACCATCCTCTGTTGCAGCCTCAAGTCTGCTCCCATGTGTGGCGCTGCCTGAGGCGGGTGTATCATACAGCTGAGCGCTCTAACACTTTACACTCATCCTGTGTCGTGTGTGGCCAGTATGGAACTCTTTTCCACCGCCTGGAGAAGTGCCCCACCTCTAAAGTGATATGGCGCGAAGTCCAACGTCTGCTGGGCCAGGATCAAACGCATCCCTTCAGTCTGTCAAGAGATATGTTTGCTTCATCAATGGCCTCCCCTTCCACCTTCCCTCCATGCTCTGGTGGTTGCAATCGCCATGTGGACTATCCACACGATTGTCTTGGATGCCATCGCTGGCTCCATCCCCGCCCTCCCAGAAGCTATCCACAGATTCTGGTCTCATTTGGTGATCCACTTTCAAGCGTGGATGTTTGGATACCTCCCACTGCGTCGCTGACAGCTGGTCTCCTCCTGGTTCCCAGTCTGGTTCATCAAATCAGACCCCTTCCTCCACACGTGCTCAATAGTGGCTACGGCCCCTTCACACGTTCCCTCCCCCTCCCCCTAAGTGGCGTTCCCGCTGGCAACAAGAGATAGCATCGTTTCTCTGGGGTGTCTCCCCTGGTACTAAGATTATCTTTCCTGAGTCATTACTGGAAGTGTCCGTCCCATGGTCGGCCTTCCCCGCAATAAATTTAAATTAAAATTTAAATCAATCGTTAAAATTTTAAGATCCTTTATATTTCTAAAATTAAGTGATATTCAAAGTATGCATGGACGTATTGTTGTGATTGTAGCATATAGTTCCTTCTAAAACAGGGTCTTCACTGCTTTTCCATATTGATGGTAAAAATATTGCCTTTATTTTCTGCTAATTTCTAATGGATCACAACCCAATTCTTTGAGTTTTCTGACCATGATAAGTATATAGGAATCTGTTTCAGTTAGAGTGACAATGGATGGTATAAGACAATCAACTCCTCAGGATTCCTGATTTGTCTTCTCTTTGCCTTCTTTACTCTAGGCTTTTTTTTGTGAAGGAGGCTAATTAGTGGCTTATTAAATGGGGCCTAATTTTGGATTGGTGAGTTTAATTTTTCTAAATGTTCTTCCACCAAATAAATGAAAATTAATAATATGATTTACTTATGCAAATAGGATTTAAAAATTTGATGAAAGCAGCTGCAATGAGATATCTACACGATATGCTGTTACCATGGACTATATGTATTTAATTTTTATTATAATCACCTCACTGCTTACGCCATAAGGTGTGTTTTTATATCTTAGCCACAGACACTCTGAGCCTGTTGCAATATGTCATGTGTAGATGCCATCATAGTGGGACCAACCCCAAAGATAAGGCTGGGTGCCTGGAGGCCCAAAAGGTGAAGCTACAGGGCCTCCCAGACCTGAGGCACACCCTAAACCAGCGCTGGGTAAGGGCAAAATATGCCCAGGTTGGTCCTAGTGAGGTGCCAAGTGCCCAGCCCCTGATGTTGGTTCAAGTATTAAAACAAACTATCTACCATATAAAGGCGGACAGTTTGATTCAGTTAGTCGAGGAACGGGGTTTGTTACCCATTCCATCTATGAAATAACGCGCTCAGGTCAAATCCAATTTCAATCAATCACTTGAATGAAGTCAGTTTCAGCATAATCTACTAATTCAGATGGCATTATTGCCCTATTGGTGAGTCGCTGCTTGGGCCCACTACAGCATAGGCCTGATTCCCTCATCTGAGCTTAAATATGTTTTCCCCAACCAACATTCCTTGTTGGTCGACTTCCCAAATAAACCTTTTCCCCATTTACGTTGTTTTTAAATTTTTATGATATTCCAAATGTTCCTGTGTGCAAACCTCTTCGTGGAGGTCTCGCGCTCTGTTACCCTTGCCATTGCAAGTACCATGCAGCTCTCCCCTCATGCACCATTTGTCTACCCAGGTTCCCTCCAACCTGAGTCGCTTAGCCCCATTATATATGTGCACCGCGTCACCCTAATAGAGGTTTTTATTATAAAATTCGCAATTTTATGCCTAAGTGGTTATTGCTCCAGCAGCCTCTGCTGGGCTCTAATCACGCTGGCACTAATGGCTAATTCCCTGGCATTGGCCTGGTGCACCGCGCACTGCCACACTGGGAACAGTAGAGTTATAGACACTCTTTTTACATTAGTAGACCAACTTCTTTTTTTATGTGCAAAACTTTTTTGTGTGGACCTTTTCCAAAAGTAGAAACAGTGGGCGCTGGAGGTGGGTTTTGGCTGTCGTTAATTGCACCGCTGTTTCCTCTTTTGCCCAAAAGTTGGAGCAACTCGGCGTTATTATGGCTGCCTCCAACTGGAAAGTACCCACTCTTCATGCTCATACATGGCGGATATGGATGCTTTGAGGTCCAAAAGTCATGTTTCCCTGACTTTCCACTTAAATTACTAAATTCAATTTGAATAAATGGGTTTTACTTCGCAAGCGCTTTTAGACAATGAAGGCGGAATTGGCACAGATGGGATTGGGGGTGTTGGCCCTGGATAATGTCAGCCATTCCATTGCTGTTCGAGGGATAGGGTCATCTTCGTCTAAAAAGTGCATTTTATAACGAAAACCTTGTCTCTACCTCTGAACCGTTTATTAGTTCATATGGCCTGGATGAGGACTCTAAACCAGTATATCAGATTACCCCTAAGAACCCACAGTTGACCTATACCAAATTTTGTCGCACTCAGAAAGTGGAGAAGGTACTTTATTTAAAATATGATTAAGTATATGCACTTGCAGAAGGCATGGTGGGGTATGTGGCCTCAGTATTAAGAGTGACCAACTATCCCTCCCCCTTTTTTGATTCCAAAACAGATTCTTTTGAAATGCTTGAGCCAGAAGAAGAAATTTTTGGTGAAGTGTTGTCATTGTCTTCCATAAATAAAGACCATTCTGGGTATTTTCTATTGACTGCCACCCTCTCCTCTCCTTTAGGGAAGCTCGCCACTACTATTTTGGTGGATACTGGCGCCTCTGGAAACTTTATGGACCAGTACTTAGCCGAATACCTTAGACTGAGTTACTTGCCAGGTGATGTGGTTATAGGAGGGGCGTCCCAAGGTATTCCCACTCTGAAGATCATTGGGACAGTGGACTATCAGGTTGGCAAGTACCACTTGTATGATCACTTCAGTGCGATCAAAGACTTCCTGTTTCTAATCATTTTGGGTGTGGAGTAGTGGCGGAATTTTGATGTTAGAACTAACCTAAAGGAGAGTACCTTGTCCCCCACCATGAAGAATGGTCGCACATTCATTGTGCCTTTATCAGAAGAAAGCGCCCCTGTCAAATTGCCCCATTGGCCCCACGGTCTCCCTTGTCGCCTTGCCCCAATACAGAAGCCCTCAGTGGAAATTCCTAAATTTTCTTTCTTAGAGGGTTTGGAATCCTCATTTGATGCAGCATCTGCCAACGCACTCCCTGAGCACTCTGAGTTTGATTGCGACTTCAAGCTAACAATGGATCTGGTGCTTATCTCTTCATTTATTTACCATTGACTTTCCGGGAGGAGGAGGCGTTGGATGTGTGGGTAAAGGAACAGTTAGCCAAGGGTGCGATTTTTCATCGTACCTCCCCTGTATGCTCCCACCTACTCTTTGTGGAGAAGTCTGATGGTAACTTACGCCCCTGCGTAGACTATGGTAACCTTAACAACGTTACTGTACCAGACCTCCATCCCATCCCTTTGGATTCACCAATTGCACGCTATGTGGAGAAGGCGAAGGTCTTCTCCATGTTAGATTGCCTCAACGCGTTCAATCAGATCCTGAGCAAAAAGGGACAAGAGTAGTTGACCACATTTTATACCAGATAAAAGATTTTTAGTTTCGGGTCATGCCCTTTGGGCTTAATAATGCCCCTGCTATATTTCAACGCCGCATTAATGCAGAGTTGGGGGACCTGTTAGGGGTATGCGCGGTAGCCTACATGGATGATATCCTGGTGTTTCCCCAGATCAGGAGTCCCATGCAGTTCACCTTTGGCAAGTGGTAGAGCGGTTAAAGGCAGCCAGCCTTACATTAAAAATTTCTAAGTGCGAGTTCTTTTTTCCCAGGTCACGTTTCTGGGCAACGTCGTGTTTGACAAGGGACAAATGATAACTCCAGAAAAGGATAAGGCGATTAGTGAGTGGCCTACCCCCACCTCAGTTAAGGAATTAAGGAGCTTTTTGTGGACGTGCACGTTCCTCAAGAAGTTCATTTCCAATCTATCTGAGGTGGCAGCTCCCCTATACAAGGCTAGCGGTGCCAAGGTGCTTCAGTGTCCCCACTTTGGAGGATGCTTTCCAAGCAGTGAAGTGCACCCTGTTGTCCACGACTGTTCTTTGCCATGCTGACCCTTCAAAGGAGTTCATTGTGTCGACTGATGCCTCCAACTTCGCCATAGCCGCCGCCTTGTTACAAGTAGGCGAATATGAGATAGAGCATCTGGTGGGATATTTTTCTAGAAAAATGTCTTTACCAGAGTTGAATTACGCCGTTAATGATAAGGAGTTATTGGCAGTGGTGGAGGCGCTGACTTATTGGCATCACCACTTGCATGGCTCATCCCAACCTTTACAAGTATGTACAGACCACCATGCCTTGCTGTACTACCGCGCTCCTAATGTCTTAACCCCACGGCAGACCCGTTGGCATGAGACTCTTACCCAATTTGCATTCACATATGAGTTCACCAAGGGCAAGGAGAATGGTTTGGCGGTTGCTTTGAGCCGCAACTCTGCTTTAGCGCCTGATCCAAAGATGGTGGAAGTTCACAACACCCATGTGATGATTCCTCCAAGTAAACTTCTTCCTCAACAATCCTCTCTTCTGGCCAACGGGCCAGCGCTTGCACCTCTGGAAAACGCGGAGGAATATAGTATGTTCAGGAAGGTAGTCCTTTCTCAGACACTGGCAGCGGAATATACTACGTTACTTACTAAGTGCAAGTTTAATCAAGAGGATCTCTCCAGGGGCTATTACATGAAGGATGAGATGGTGTGGTTCCAGGGGCGCCTATGGGTTCCTGCTGGACCACTTCGCCTAAAAAACTCTTCTGGGACCATCATGATGAACTTACCATTGGTCATCCTGGTAAAGCGAAGACATTAGAGTTAATCCGGTGCACATAAAATTGGAAGGGCTTGCCTGCTCAGGTGGGGCAGTACTGTAAGGAATGTTTATTCTTCAACCAAATGAAGCCAAATCGTCAACCTTTAGCGGGGTTGTTTTTTAACATCCAGAGAGCTGAAATGCCTTGGATTTACCTATTGGTGGATTTTATTGTAGAATTACCTGTCTCAGATGGTTATGATGCCATCATGATGGTGATGGACTGGTTTACAAATTTCGCCCACTTCATTCCTTGCAGAGCTACAATAACTGCGGCTGAGATGGCTGGGCTTTTCGTCATGCCTGTGTTTGCACTCCATGGAGTTCCCCAAGAGATTATCAGTGACCGGGGACCCCAGTTTACCTCTGTATTATTTGGAAGAGTTGTGTAAGACTCTCCAGATTCGCCCTTACCATTCGACTGCCTATCACCCACAAATAGGTGGGCAGACTGAACAAATGAATCAGTGATTGGAGCAGTTCCTGCTGTTACACCATTGCAGACCATTCGGATTGGGCTCCTCACCTACCAATGGCCAGTTTAGCTACAATAATACCTTGCACTCCTCGATCAGTTGTTCCCCTTTTTCGCCAGCCATGAATTTAACCTCGCCTTTAACATGGAGCCCAGCTGTGGGTCTAAGGTTGAAGCGGTGTTGGACTTTGCCAAGACAATCAAGAAGGTCCACCAGGGGGTTTCCACAATCTTGGAGGCGGCAATGCAAGTGTATAAGGAGAATGCATATGGGAAGCTCCTAGTGGACCCTGCATACAAGGAAGGGGATCTTGTGATGCTTGATGCTTGTAACATCCCCATCAAGCATCCATGCAAGAAGCTAGGCCCTAAGAGGATTGGACCTTACCGCGTTGTTAGAAAGGTGGGCCATGCCTCATACCAGCTGGATCTTCTCCCTTCATTTCAGATCTTCTCATTGTTTCATGAGAGCAAACTAACATTGTTTGAGTGCCCCCACCAGAGACTCCCGAGGCCTATCTTGTGGATGGGGCGCCTGAGTGGGAGGTGGAAGAGATAGTTGCCTCCCGCCACGTTAAAAGAAGACCTGAGTACCTGATATCCTGGAAAGGATTGATGCTGCAGAGAACAGTTGGGTTCCAGCGCGTGACTGTGTGCATGACCAAGGTTTTATTGAAGCCTTCCACAAGCATTTCCCCCAGACTGCTGGATCTCAATCCAAACTGACTGTTGCTGCCATGAAGTTGGCCCCTGCCCACAAGAACTTTTCCCTTGCGCAAGCCCCTGGAGGGGGGTTGAGCCCCATTGAGAGGAGAGGGTAATGTCATGTGTAGATGACATCATAATGGGGACCAACCCCAAAGATAAGGCTGGGCGCCTGGAGGCCCAAGGTGAAGCTACAGGGCCTCTCAGACCTGAAGCACACCCTAGACCAGCGCTGGGTAAGGGAAAAATATGCCCAGGTTGGTCTAGTGGGGTGCCGAGTGCCCAGCCCCTGATGTTGGATCAAGCGTTAAGACAAAAAATCTACCAAATAAAGGCGGATGGTTCAATTTGGTTAGTTGAGGAATGGGGATTCAAATCCATTACATCTATAAAATAACGCGCTCAGGTCAAATCCAACTTTGATTGATCACTCAAGTGAAGTCAGTCTCAGCCTATTCTACTAATTCAGATGGCAGTATTCCCTATTGGTGAGTCACTGCTTGGGCCTACTGCAGCATAACCCCAATTCCCTGTCCGAGCTTAAATATGTTTTCCATGACCACCATTCCATGTTGGTCAACTTTCCAAATAAAACTTTTCTTGTTTACATTATTTTATTAAAAAAATTTATGATATTCCAAATGTTCCTGTGTGCAAAACTCTTTGAAAAGGTCTCGCGCTCCATTTCCCTTGCCATTCCAAGTCCCATGCAGCTCTCCCCTCATGCACCGTTTGTCTGAACAGGTTCCATCCAACCTGGGTCACTTAGCCCCGTTCTATATGTGCACCGCGTCGCCCTAATAGGGGTTTTTATTATAAAAATTCACAATTTTATGCCTAAGTGGTTATTGCTCCAGCACCCTCTACTGGGCTCTAATCACGTTGTCACTAACGGCTAGTTCCTTGGCGCTGGCCTGGTGCACCGCGCACTGCAACACTGGGAACAGGAGAGTTATAGACACTCTCCTTACACAATAGTTTATAACATATAAGAAAATCCTCAGCATGTGTTGTAGTAGTGTCAAAGTCCACCCCCACCTTTGAGTCACATATTTGACCCTGTAAAGAGTCTTCACGATCAATACCCTCTTGCTATGCTTCCTCTCTGTTAAAATTCTAGCGTTGACTAAGGCCTGATGATGCTATTCTCATAGGATTTGACAATATAAAAGAAGCAGATGTAGTTAAACTCCTACTGTTGTTTAATAAAATAGGGAATTTTAAATAACACCTATGATAACCAGTGAATCTTTTTATTCAGGAAAGTAATTTTTAGTAATCTTATTAGTGAGGGCTATGGGTTATAAAATACCATATTATTATGTCGTTGCTTAGAATTTAATTAATCCAAGGTGTAAAAATTTATAGGTTTACTGATTCGTCTCAGTTAATAACCACTATAATTATATTACTTGCACAGGTTCAGGTTTTGTGCAATTCTTCCACGTTCTATAATAGTTGATATACTCATTTTATAATAGTATGGCGACTATTATCTGTAGTTGAATGAAAGTACTAGATTTTGGTCCAACGCTTGGCCAGTATTTCCTCTAAAAACACTTATGATGTCTTATAATTAGGATTCATTCTATCATACCGCTTAACTTTATCTACCTTAGATCCCTGTATACAGTTTCCCTGGTTTGACACACAGTCAGCAGCAATCCCCAATTTTATTCCGCTTCTTCTCTGGATCCCCACTCAGACCCTTACTCTTTGTCTTAAAGAGTATCCCAACTATTGCACACAGCAATAATATCTTTGATAAATAATAGAACAAATGGATTTTGATAAAGTTTATTAAGCTTAGACTTAAGTTAAAATGACAATCTGTCAAATTACTATCTGTTGAATTCTATATGTTAAATTCTATATTCTTTATTAGTAAATTCTAGGGAATTTATAGAGGGGGATTTAGCTACCAACCCTCAGTTGACACCTCCTCAATAAAACGGCAGCTGTTTCTGTTGAATCACCCATTCTCATCTCAGCAGCAATGGTCTTCCCCATCCTGGCTAGGATTCAATCGTTGTACATCCTCAAGACCTAAGTTGAAAAAATAGAAAAAGTGTCCATAACATTTTCCTCTTGATCCAAGTGAACCAACCATATTTGGCAAGCGACCTGCTTAGGTAATGGGATATGTTTTCCATTAAGGCAGGTGCAAACCAACTGATCAATTTGCTAGTTTCAAAAGTATCACTTGCTTCACAACCCATTCCTTAAACTCCCAATTGGTCAGTGATGGAACCTGACTAGCCTCAATCAGTACACCTGATAGTTAATCAACTATCAAATGCCCCTATTTTGTCGGCAACTCTGCATGACAAGATCTTAAGCATTTTTCGGATCAATCCCCAGCAGATCCAACCAGGCTAATAATCTAAATTACCCCAAACATAGTTATCCCAAAATCAGGGTCAACCAATTTCCAATTTTCCTAAAATTATGGATTTATCCCCTAGCAATCCCTGGTAATCTAGCTAACTGAGAATATGGGTAAAAATCTTAACACATCCCCCATCTTGCCTAGATTTCCAAAGAGAAAGGACTAGGGCAGCAGAACACCACTTCAGACTATAGTCAAATACATCATTTGCTCGTGCAGAGTATGATCATCAGTACTCAACGCTTCTTGGGATGACCTTTGGCATGCGGCTCTCTTCCTCTTCCTCCTTGCTACTGCCTACTCAGAGTGCAGTCCCCTCGATCTTCTGTCATTCTGGGCTGATTGATTTAAATATGATAATATTAATCCCAGGATCTGGTTTCCTCCATCAGGGCATATGACCCACTGTCATATTCAGGATTCTTGGTCCAGCATCTTCGATATCCTGATTTTCTCCTCATCCTCAACAGGAGACTCTTGCCGTTGATGTTCATTTCATGGCCCAATTAAGAATGCCCATTTATGTTCACCCTTGTTATTTTTCGTCTAACCTCTTGGCTCATATCATTCTTAATTCTTCTCAAGAGCTTATCCCATTAATTTTGAGATTAATTTATCTGAAATTGGAGCTTAATTGATTTCAGAGTACATAATGTCAACTATCATACAAGTCTGACATCCCACCACTCATCCTGCCCGTATGTCAAATTCCAAGTCACAGTACCAACAGCTGCTCAAAAGTTTGTCTGATCTAGATCTTCAGCTCTTCCAGAAGGTGATTCAGTCTGTGTGATGGAACCTTTTCTATGGTTCTTCCAGGACTCATACTCCTAGTCAAGTACCAGTGGCTAGTTCTTCCATAGAATTACCAGAAACAGTAACCAACCCCACTGAAACCAGGTTAGCAATCATCTCGAATGACTCGCAGATGAACCTGCCTCTGGCGTTTATTTCAGAGTTAAATTCTGAGAAACTTCTGGATTCAGCTCTTTTTGCAGGTACTCCTAACATCATTGTTGATACTCCTGAAGTAATACCCTTCGCTCTTGATCATTCCTTTCTTGAAAGATCAGACTTGCTATTGGCTTTCCTCTTCTGACTCAGTCAATATTATAAGCCAGCTGTCTTGGCCACTGAACTCACTATAGGCAGAAATGTACATTTCGAACTCCCTTAAGCAGGTTTAAGGGCCCAAGTCACTGAGGCTTTATCCATAGCTATGAATTTTCCAATCTTGAGAAACTTCCTAGACCAGGATATCACAGTTTATGCTCTTTGCTTTGCCAGACAAGTTCTTTGAAGTTGGGCCACAAAGCTTCAGACTCTCCTGGCTTCCATCGCACATTCTGCTTCAGCTTCCAAGAAGCCCATAGTCATCACTTGTAGGATGCAAATGCTCCTTTCACAACTATCTTTTTTCTGGCGCATCCCATCAATATCTTATGCTGATGGCTTTAATAGGGGGAATGATTCTGCAACCCCCATCTAGTATCCCTTAGTTGTTGCCAGCCCATATGTCTGGTATTCTTGATGAAGCCCTTCTCAAGCGCTCAAAACCAAACTTACAGCTCTGGTACCATATTGGGATTACTTGGGGTTATTTGCTGACTGCCTCTTCTTGTACTCTTGCTTCCCTCTCTGCTCTGGGGTATCATGTTTGGCTTCTTCCAACATCTCAGTTTCCCTTCACCTAGTCACTTTCTCGCAGGGATCTGCATCCTCTCAATAAACTTGGTTTTTTGTAGGTCTAACCCTCGCTAGAATCCAATCCCTAATAGATTTTGATAGGAAATTCACTCTTACTGTGAAGCATCCTCCCTCCCCCAAGTGGCGACGTAGGTGAAATCATCCCTAAATTGAAGATAATCAATAAAAATATAAATTATAAAAATATATCTGTTTTTCTATGCAGGTTTCAATAATCTTTTTTTCCAATATTTTTTTCAACCTTTCCTTTTTTCTTTTTTTCCATGGGACTTGACCTTGTTTTGGTTCAGCAGTCCACTTTTTTATTTTTTCCCCCAAACTGGATTTTAGGTATACTTAGACCTAACAGTTTTCCATGGTTCAGAGGTCTTAATTTTTTAAGACTTAACCATCTAGATTGGTGCAGAGGTCCTTTTTTGGACTTGATTAAATCATTAGGACATAACCAACTTAATGGTTCAGTGGTCCTTTGGGAACTCTTTTAATTATTTTTATCATCGATCCATCACTTCTAATACTTAGCCTGGACTTAATTTACTACCCTTCCATCCAAGAGGTTCTTGATGGAGTAGGCGTCCATCGCCATCTTGGTGATAATCTCAGATGGACTTGTCCGCAACGCTTCCAATTTTTTCTTCTCCTGAAAATATGCATATTGCAATAGGAAACTCTTTTACCTATTTAGTATTATGATAAGGCAGGTCAGTTCTTAAAGTCCATTGTTTTCGTTTGTATCCTTTTCTTCAAAGTCATATTGAATCTTTGCACTTGCATTTCAATCAGGATATTCGGTAATCAGTTACTGCTTGGCACTCCTCCCTGATGTTGGTTCCAACACCAAATATAAAATTGGCGGCAATGCGAACTTCCTCCCATATAGCAATTCAAACGGCATTTTCCCTACACTGTATGATGACTGATATTGTAGGCGAACGTCACTAAACTCCAGTACATTCCCCACGTGGAAGTTCCTCCTGTGAACAGCTTCCTCAGCGTCATGACCAGCGTTCCATTAACTTATTCCACCAGTCCATTTGTCTCCAGCTGGTAGAGTAAAGACATGACTCTTCAGATCCCTTTATCTCATTTAACCATGGGATCACATGAGATGTGAAGTATGTCCCAGTGTCACTCAGCAGGACCTGCGGGCATCCATGTTGGTATACTACTTGATCCAGGATGAACTTTGCGGTAATGGTAGCATCTACTTTTTACAGGGCCTTCATCTCGACCTGTCTAGTCAGGTGATTGATTGCAACTATTATTTACTTGGCTCCCCTTGTGCTCATCATCAGCGGTCCCAAACATCAATGGACAACATATTCCAATCAAATCCTGGGCTCATCAGTCAGTATCCAGCATATTCTTATGTGGCTTGTGCAACTGGCACTCCACAAAAAAAGCTAGATAGTCAGCAACATAATAGGTGATTGACTCCCAGTAGTACTGGAAAATATGGTCGGTCATTTTCCTCAGGCCTCCATGCCTGACAACCTTATGAGCAGCTTGAACAATAGCTTCTCTTTCTGACAGCTTTAGGAATAATAACTGCTTCCCATTAATCATCTTAGAAACTTGTCCATACATGGTCTTGGTGTTTTCCATTGCTTTGAAGTGCACCTTAGATTTCTCAGGGCTTGTTCCCAAATTTCTTCATCAGCCATTCTCTGGAATAACTCATCCACCTGCTGATATACCATCTGGACTATTGATAACTGCAATAAGTTATCTGCATTCTGATGAGAAGCCCCTATCAGTGGATAATCACATAATTATAAGCCTATAACTTCAATGCCTATGGGCCGTAGTCCTTCTGGTTCTTGCAAATTGTGAAGCCACACAATGAGGAGTGGTCTGTCACCACTTTGAAGTATATTCTGTGGATTTACACCCAAAACTGTTTACAGGCATAAATGGCCACAAGGCATTCATGATCAGTTATGGTGTAGTTACTCTCAGCAGCTGAGAGTGTTTGGCTCACATATGCCACCAGATGTTAGTCCACAAATTCATCTACTTGACTTAATATGGTGCCAATCGCCATTAATAAAGAATCAGTTTGTATAATAAAATCTCAATCAAAATTCAGATAATTCAAAATTGGAGAATCTATCAGGTACTGGCATAACTCATCAAATGATTTCTGTGCTTCTTCATTACATAAAATCCTTTCTTTAGATCCTTCAACAGATGAATAAGGGCTCAGCGATTCTTGCAAAATCCTAAATAAATCTTCTATAGTATCCAATCATTTCAAGGAACACTTGGATATCTGAATCACTCTTTGGAACAGCCATTCATTATATGGCTTCAATCTTCTGGGCTTGCGGCTGATCTCCACTAGAGTTGATCATGAATCCCAGATATTCAAACTATTTCTTGAAGAAGTAATACTTCCTCGACTTAATCTTCAGGCTGGCCATGGATAGTCACTTGAACACTTCTTAAAGTGGTTTAAATGTTCAGTAAATGTCCTACTGAACATATTAATATCATCCAAAAACACAAGGATCCATGACAACTTCAAGTCATTTAGTAAAGCGTCCATGGCCCTCTGGAACGTTG
Organism: Massospora cicadina; assembly: GCA_022478985.1. NCBI lineage: Eukaryota > Fungi > Entomophthoromycota > Entomophthoromycetes > Entomophthorales > Entomophthoraceae > Massospora > Massospora cicadina. The sequence goes on from JAKSZP010015777.1 coordinate 85,725, forward strand.
CAGGATCATTAAATAGACATTGGGGCATCCTCACCAGTTGATACAGCCCTTGCGTGGTATAATAGCGCATTTTTCTTGGTCTTCTCTTGGAAAATCGATTTGACAATATCCCAATATTAGATCCATCATGGATAAATACTTAGCTTCTCCCAATCAATCTAGCAGATCATCAATTCTTGGTAGGGGATATGAATCCTTTTTCTAATCTTATTCAGCTTCTGGTAATTGATCACCACCTGATTAGAGCTATTCTTTTTCTTCATAATTAGAATCAGACTTGCCCAGGGACTTGATGATGGAACTAGAAGCCCATGCTTCACTATTTTGCTTATTTCTTCTTCCACTACTGCTTCAGCCACCTTTGTCCATCAAATCAGTCTCATCCTGATCAGAAAATTTTTCAGTATTGACCTTGTGGATCATATCTCATCGTAGGTCTAAAAATCAAGGACCATAAAAATCAATATTTAATATTTTATATCTTTTATATATCTTTTTTGTATTTTTCTTTTGCAATGGGACTTTTAACCTACAAAAAGGTATAGAGGCTCTTCTTTTCCCCTTCATCCAAACTGGGTCCTATGTATACTCTGACCTACCAGTTATCATGGGTCAAAGTCTTATCCCCTTAAGATTTAACCATCTATCTGGTTCAGTGGTCCTCTTTTATGACTTGACCAAAATCTCAGGACATAACCATTTAATGGTTCAAAGTCCTTTGTAAACATTACAACTATTTTATTTTAGGTCCAATACTTCCGATTTTTTAGTATTGGCCTTCTCCACTATATGACCAGTAGCGCTGTTTCTTCACATATAGGCTACACTTGCTGACTTTGGAAATACTCTCGAATGTTTTCATTCATTAGGCCTTTAATCCCAACTAGTTTTTCGTTTAACAGGTCCTAATTTCATCTCATATTTTGGAGTTTGATGCTTGAATTTTTGTATCTCATTAGTCAACAGTTCCATTTGATTTTTCAGATCTTTATTCTCCTTAAAACGATTTTTGGCCTTCATGGCCATCCAAAACGTTGGAAATAAATCCACTGGTGGATCTGGAAACTATCCCTTATCTACCACAGCTTGATCTGGCATCGTTAGCTTCATCCAATTTCATCTTGAATTGAAGAACTCGTCTCCAGCAATTTCTGTTTAATGATTGAATGTCATTGAGTCAAACGATTCTCTCCACTATCTTGGATCAATCATTTACTGTTTTGACTTCATATCTTTATTGTTATGGCAATCCAATACTCTTAATTGATTGCTTCCTATTTTGACCAATGCCTCATCTAAACACTCACTCCTCAGGAATATTTAAAGTGGACCCAAATTCAACCTGAGTTGACTCTTGTGTTCCTCAGGACTATTTCAAGAGGACCCAATTTCAACCTGAGTTGGCTCTGCTGATCCTCTTCATCTCATGTAGATGTCAGGTGGAACAGGTTTTCTGGCAGCAATATACAGTTACATATCTAGGCTGCAAGTCCTTTTCCTGAATATTGTGTATCTACAATTTGCTTCACTTGAAGCTCCACTTCTGAGCTGGATTAATGCAATTGAATGTGATCCACTTGATGTTCTTTCTTCATTAGTGTTACTCTCCCTAGTAAACTATTGCCATAATTAGAAACATCTTCATATTACATGCTCTAATCTTTTCTACTAAACTACACCCCTGAGTGAGCACCACTTTGTAGAAAATTTATAGGGTTTCTGATTCGTCTCAGATAATAATCACTATAAATATATTATTTGCACAAGTTCATGTCTAGTGCAATTCTTCCGCGTTGTATAATAGTTGATATAATCATTTGATAATAGTATGACAACTTTCAATGTAGTTGAATGGAAGTACTAGATTTCAGTCCAACGCTTAGCCAGTTACTTACTCTCAAAATACTTATGATGTCTTGAAATAAGGATTCGTTCCCTTGTACCGCCTAACTTGATCTACTCTTAGATCCATGTTTATGGTTTCTCTGGTTTGTCACACAGTCAACAGCAATCCCTGATTTGATTACACTTTTTTCTCTGGATCCCCACTCAGATCCTTATTATTTATCTTAAATAGTCTACCAATTATTGCCCACAGCAATATTATCCCTGAGAAAGAAAAGAATAGTTGGATTTTGATAAAGCTTATTAAGCTTAGACTTTAGTAAAAATGACAATCTGGCAAATTACTATCTGGTGAATTCTATATGTTAAATTCTATATCCTTTATTAGTGAATTCTAGGGAATTTGTAGAGGGGGATTTGGCTACCAACCCTCAGTTGACACCTCCTCAATAAAACGGCAGCTGTTGCTGTTGAATCACCCATTCTCGTCTCAGCAGCAATGGTCTTCCCCATCCTGGATAGGATTCAATCGTTGTACATCCTCAAGACCTAAAACATAAAGAGTCATAAAACGTGTCCCTAACATTTTCCTCTCGATCCAAGTGAATCAACTATAAATTTTGTGAGCGACCTGCTTAGGTAATGGGATTTGTTTTCCATTAAGGCAGGTCACAAACCAATTGATAAATTCACTTGTTGCAGGAAGCATCACTCACCTCACAACTTACTCCTTGAATTCCCAATTGGTCAGTGATGGAACCTGACTGATCACAATTAGTACACCTGATAGTTAATCAACTATCAAACGCCCCTTGTTTTTTTGGCAACTCTGCCCGATGAGATCTTAGCACTTGTCCAGATCAATCCTCAACGGATATAACCAGGAGAATAACCTAAAATCCCCCAAGCATAGTTACCCCAAAACTAGGGTCAACCAATTTCCAATTCACCTCGCATTAGGGATCTATCCCCTATAAATCCTTGGTAATCTAGCTAGCTGGAAATATGGGCAAAAATCCCAACTCAAGGCTTGAAGCAAAATGAGCAAGAAATTCATTATAAGCTGTTAGTTATAAATTAAGGAATATTAAGTTTTGCCTATTGGATCTCTCAGAATTCGCCTCTCTTCAATAGAACGGATGATGGAGGTTGAATAGTAATTATAACAAGTTCTTTAGGCAAGGATTTTTTATATCTGAACTAATCACTGTGAAAGCAAATATTTGCGCCTTGTGGGACCCCCTCCAAAACTATAAAAGGGGTGATATCCGCTTAGATGTGTGAACGGAGCTGAGTATGAGCCAGATGGACCTCAGAATGAATTCACATATTCTGCCACAGGCTTGGCACTTCCCTACTAATAACAAACTATCTTTCCGAGAAGTGGAAGAAATTATCTTTACCCAGTTTCATGGGTTCCACTGAGAATCAACCAGGGTTTTTTGGACGATTTTAGCCTTTTCAAATCTGGAGCATTATTACAACAATGTCATACAGGTAATTAGCCAACATTACCCCCTTCAAGAGTGTTAAGGGGAGAATAGGGGCGAAGGAATAAGCCATGGATTCAGTTAACATCAACATCAGTAGCAAAGAATTGGCGGATTACTCTCCCCTCGCTTATATGTGACTACAAATGGGCCTACCCAGATAGAGATGAGCTTCTCACTTCTAAAAGGATTCAATTGTGGTAATATAGTACCAAGTCAGATATTTGGAAGGAAGGAAGGAAGAGGGGGCCAAAGCTCATTATCTGCTTTGCCTTCTATAGTGACAGTCTTTGCTAAATTAGTCAAGGCCTCTGATTGCAATTGGATGATGTGTTGTGCCAACATTTTCATGGATTTCTCAGGGTCAGTCCTCTCAGAGAAAACATCCTTGGCTAATAAAGCTGGTACCCCATGTTATCGCCCATATATTACACAGAAAGGAGACATCTTAAGGATGCTATGGCAACTAATATGATAGGCCATGAGGGCACTGGGAGATCAAAGATTCCAGTGAAGAGGGTCTTAGTTGATTATTTTCTTAGTATAGAGATCAGGGTCCCATTTTCTCTTTCTATGGCACCATTGGTGGATGTGTTATAGGACCAAGAAGAGTTGTTGTGCTCCCATGGAGGTGGCAAGGAGCTTTACCACTATGGAGGTAAAATTTTTTCCATTATCACAACTGAAGACCTGGGGATACCATGTCGCGTGGATATAATGATGTAGAAAGGTGGTAGTCGCTTTAGCAGTTTGAGCAGGGAGATCAACAGCTTCTACATTTGATGAAATGATCAATTCTGACAAAGTTATAGCGATTACCACCTGTGGTCTGGGGGAGAGGACCTATAACGTCCAAACTTATGTTGTGAAAGGGTTGTTGGGGCATTGTAGGTTAATACTGATTGTCAAGATTCTGATATTACTGGACAATAAGCCATAAGTAGTTATGGCGGTTTGGCCGATATTGGCCTAACTGATTAGTATTAAATATTGATGAGATTGCCTTGACATAAGGCGATAGGGCAATACCATGCCTTAAACAAGTATTTTAGTGGCTTTCCACCAAATTAGGTGATAAGGTGATGTCAACATATGATAATTAGTAAATTGCCTTAAACTAAGGCAATTGTGATCTAATTAGTAGTAGACTCTGCTAGAACCAATGAGAATATGTTGGAGCCAAATAGTCTAGGCCAAAAGAGCTGTGTCAATTGAAGTATCTGTTATATAAGTGAGATGATATGATTCAGAGGGAAAATTGTAATAGTTAGCAGGTAGCGAGTAGAGCAGAAAGAGTCTGCTAATTTATATTATTAAAATAAAGGGAATTGTTTAAGAAAGTGCTTCATATTTTCTTATTATTATTTCTGTTTGTTTCAAGGACCAAAGATCTTAAAATCATTCATTCGTTACTCATTGGGTTGAACCCTGCATCAACTCTCCCAGCGTATCTTAATAATACCGCCCAATTATAACACTAATATTGGGTTTGAAGCTGAATTTTTTACAGGTCAGACAGGCATCTAAGACTTCAGTTATGGTTTCTATGATGCCCTCCCAGTAGTACCGTTCTTTTACTCATTCATAGGTTTTTTGTACTCCGCCATGCCCCATAATAGTGTGAGACTCTAGGATGACATGTACTCTCTCTGATGGCTGAAGATAGGGCAATTAATATTCAACTACTTTCTATATAAATTCCCAATCTTCACCTTTAAGTTACAGGATTGCCGTGCTAGCATCTTCTAACTGGTTCAGCTACATTAGCCCACGCTTCAGTAGTAATCAGTAGGTCATGCAACCTCTCTGCTTCGCTATTGTCAAGATGAAGGACAGGCAGCCGCGTAAACCCATCAACCGTCATAAGGCGCGTCCCAGCATAATGCTCAATTGTCATATCGTAGTGCTGGTGCTTAAGAGCCCAGCGAGCCAACCACCTAGTGGGATCTTTCATATTCTCTAACCATTTAAAGAGACGTGGTCAGTAAACTCTTTAAATGAAGTCCCATATAAAATAGGTGGTAGTATTTGACAGTGAGTAAGATAGCAAGGCACTCCTTTTCAGTGACGCTGTGGTTGCGCACAGCTTTTGAGAGCATCATACTGAAGTAAGACACATAATAATCAGTTAATTTTCATTCAACTGAGAAAAAATAGCTTCAATGGCATAGTCAGAGACATCCGTGGACAACATGAAGGTCTTTCCATAGTCAGGGTGACGGAGGATTGGTCTTTGTTGCAGCAACTCCTTCAGGGTCTCAAAAGCGGCTTTTTTTGTTCAGCACCCTGATGGAAAGGAGTGTCTTTAGTCAAGAGGCGGACGAGGGGCTCGCTGAGCTGGGCAAATTTGGGGATGAATTGATGGTAGTACCCCATCATGCCCAAAAATACCTGGATGTCGTGAAGGGCTTTGGGCGTAGGCATTTTTTATATAGCTGTAACCTTGTCTTGAAGATTTGAATCCCATCCTTATAGATAGCATGCCCAAGGAAATCCAGCTTCTTTTGGAAGAACGTGCATTTAGAGGGCTTCAACATAAAGTTAAATGCCCGCAAGTATTGGAAGACATCTTTTAGGTGTGTGAGGTTCCCGTTGAAGGTCTTTGCAAAACTGGATGTATCCAAGATATATAATCACACAGCTCAGCTTAAGGTTTAGAAGAATGTGATCCATAGCCCGCTGGAAAGTTTCAGGCGCTGACACAACCACTGAGGTAGCCAAGTGGGTTGGAACAGCCCACGCTTCAGATAAGGGCACACCTCTCCTGATTCTGTGTAGAAAGGTCCGTCTGCAAATACCCACTAGCCAAGTACATGGCGGAAAAAAATTTAGACCCTAGAGTTGGGCAAAAGCGTCATCAATACGGGGATAGGGTAACTATCCTTCTTCAATAGGTTGTTTAATTTGCATTAGTCTATCACTTCATGATGACCACCATTTTTCATCTTTAACAGTAGAAGAGGGTACTAAGGGCTTTGTGAGGGACCACCAACTAGTGTCCAGCAGCTGTTTAAGCTCCTTCCACATCTTTAACTCCTTGACTTTAGATTTGCAATAGGGATTGAATTTAATAGAGTGAGCCTCCCCAACATCAATAGTGTGAGTCCAACCCTTCATGTGCCCATATTCTGTATCAGATTTAGATAAAATGTCGCTATAGGCTTCAAACAGGGAGTGGACTTTGTCAAGCTTTGATGGGCTTAGTTTATAAGAAATTTAGACAGTAGCAGAGTACATAAGGATTAATCTTCTGGTAAGCCCATATCTGCCATGGACCCAATACAGTGAGCTTGTTTAATGTCCTCAATAGAGACCAGCAGGCCTCTTCCAATCTCCAGATGCTTTTTTAAAAACCATAGCCTTTGGGGTGAGACTTTCAAGCAATAGATTGATGGATCGCTGATAGGTTGGGTCCAATACGTCTGGAAATACTTTTGGCTCATGATGCTAACTCCGTGAATGAAGATTAGATGAAATAAGAAGTAGTGGAAATTTTTAAGTTAATCTTAGTTTCAACTACCAATTATTCACCCGCTTTGATTACTTACTCTTCAGATATATAGAAAGGGATACCCTATAGGGCGTCCACTAAGTGGGGAAACATTTTTGTATTTTGTCCCGCCATTGTATAGTGCAGGGGTAGGGAGGAAAAGGGATACTCAACTGTGGAGCATACTCCATTTTATTAAGCTCATTGTTGGCCAGAATCAGAGGAACATCGTAGTTCAGCAGGGAGAGATAGCCCTGCTTCAAGCTAATAATACTTTCATATTCAAGCATAAACTGGGTACCAATGAGTAGGTCATAGATATTAATAGCCAAGGCTACCGCTGGGGATGACAAGATGAGCTTCCAAAAACTAATGGGCAGAGAAGAGTAGGCTCCATTAATGCGGGGTTGAAAGGACCAACAGTTCCAAACTCTTGGGCTTAGTCGAGGTCAGGGGCCAGCTTAAACTTTTTCATGAGTTTTGATAATACCACGCTCACCAGGGATCCAGTGTCAAGGATAGCTGTAACCCTCAATCCATTGATAACGACCTTCACCTACGTTAATGTTCCCACCCAACTTGGGGGAAAGAGCTAGGGCTACCTTTAAACAGAGAGTAGAAGCTAGTCTTTTGGCCATTTCAGGGTATTTGTATTGGATAGACTGCAAGATATGAATCCACTAAGTGGATCGAATCAGTGTGGAAATGAGCTGCTCAGCGTCACTAGCAGTGTCAATAAACTCAAAATTTTTCAGCTTTTGATGGTAAGGTTGTAGTGGTACCCTAGCCATGTCTACTCTTTCTGGGTTCAAACTAACATTAACCTTAATTTCAACTGGAGCTCTTAAGACATAATATCTGACTTGGGACCATCTAGTACTAAAAAAAAAGACATAATATCTGACATCTTCACCACCACCTTCAGATTCATATTCAAGGGCTTAACGATGCTCATCAGGGAGTCCATCAGTTGTGAGGTAAGTTTAGGGCTTCCTTTGCTGAAGGAGAGGTCCTAGGGCGCTCAATTACCTGGGTAGCTTTTTTAGGAGACGCTGTAATGGTACAGCTCTATATTTAGCCATTGACGTAGGGGGTTTGGGCTTTCAATGGTTACAGGCTTTGAGCTAAAGATGACTAGAGAAGATGCTGGGGGGATTGAGATAGTGCTTCATGGGACACAACAATTGAGACACTTTGGAAGACCACTCTGACAAGTAGAAGAGCAGGGCAAAGTGATAGCTAACTTACTGTCTATATTTTTGGAGCTGGAGATGGAGGGATGCGCAGTTCCTTCACTGCTAGTATCCTATGCCAAACTTTCACATGGAGGAGGAGCATTTTGTTGTTGCAGCTCCACGGAAGCTTACTTTCAAATGGTTATAGCCATGGAAGAGACTGGAGAGGCTATAATAGATTCTTGCCTCATAGCTCCTGGCATATCATCATGTTCATAAATCTCGGCAACTGATAGCAGAACCTCCTTGGTATCCAGTACATATTGGAAGGAGCGCTTGACTGAAAATATATGCATCGCCAAGGAGGGATGGGACGCCAAGACATCCAAGATAGCAGCAATAGCATTGTCTAGTGGTAGCATTTTTGCAAGAAATTGCGGTTAAGCTTTAAAGTAAAACTGCCCAACAAAAGGGGCGATTGCTTCTCCCATTTTCAGGCTAAGGCACATAAAGGCCTGTTTTTACCATCTTAGACTTTGCGGGGAGCCAAAATACTCAATGAGTGCTTGCTCAATTTCTGAGCAGGTGCTGAGGGTGACCATGTGAGGAACCAATATTTCCAAAGCAACATGACTCAAGCAGAGAAGGATGTACTTGATTTTAAGCTGGTCAGTTTCTTTTTCCATTACAACTTTATACATAAAGAGGAAAGAGGCAATACTTCCCCCAACTGGAGTAAACTTGTCCCTAAAATAGTGTTTATGAATATTTGGGTTGGCCAATAAGAGCCTTGCAAAGTGTGCTGCTTGACCTTTTGAGGCGACAAAGCAAAGGCTATCTGATATTCCAGAGAAGCAAGACAGGGGTTAATTACAGCAGGGAGTCTTGAGGTTGGCTTTCCCCACCAACCTCCATTTTTTCAGTTTATTTGGTGGTGTAAAGTGGCCCCTATAATGAGCACTAATTGTCAAAATCCTAACATTGACTAAGGCTCTATGGTGCTATTTGCACAGGATTCGCCAATTAAAAAAAACAGGAGTAGTTGAACACTTACTGCTGTTTAATAAAATAGGGAAATTTTAATATAGCACTTATATTAAACTAGGAACATTTAAATTCAGGAAAATAAGATGGTTTTTAGTATTTTTTATTAGTGAGGGCGGCGGGTTAAAAAAACTCTATTATTATGTGCGAAGCTTAAAAAAGCTTTTTGAGGCTTGAAGCAAAATGAACAAGAAATTCTTTATAAGCTATGAGTATCCAAATTAGGGAATATTGATCTTTGATCTATTGGATCTCTTGAAATTCGCCTTGTTCAACAGAACGGCTGATGGAGGTTCAATTGGTATGTATAACAAGTCCGTTAGGCAAATATTTAATATATTTGACAAAAAATTATGGAAGAAAAATATTTGCGCCTTGTGGGACCCCTCCAAGCCTATAAAAGGGGGTGGTCTCCGCTTAGGTCTGTGAAAGGAGCTGTAGAGGAGCCAGGGATGGGCCTTAGCATGATTTCCCATATTCTGCTGTGGGATCAGCACTTCCCTACTATTAATAATTAGCTATCTTGCTAAGAAGTGGAGGAAACTGTTTTCCCGATTCAATGTGTTCCACCAAGAATAGAACAGGGTTTTTTTGGTCGATTTTAGTATTGTTTGAATCCAGAACACTCTTACCGCAATATACCACAGGTAATTGTCTGACACTATCTACTATGTAAAAGTATAAAAAGTAATCCTGAATGGCCTCCTTTAAAGTAAGGAGGTAAAGGAGGGAAGTTTATTGCCACCTTTTTAATTTTTAGGGGCTGGTATATTATAATATAAAGAGCTACATCCCAGAAACTCAGCAGGGGCATTCATTACTATAAATATATTGCTGATGATGATGATATTAGAGTTACATCCTAAAAAATTTATCCAGGCATTAAACCTGTCCTGGTAGTCTAACTTTGAAGTTTTTCATGGCCACATAAGGTACAAGTTTGACTTTAAAGCTGCTGTTGAAAAGTTCGTTAAGACCAATGGACTTCTAAGTGGTTATAATGCCTATAGAAAGCCTTTTATATAGCATCAGGGCTGCTTAAATATCTCAACACCAAAAAATCGAGATACTTCATGTTGATTGAGCTTTTGAGAATTAACAATTTTAAATTTAAGTTTTAAATTTATTGCGAGGAAGGCCGACCATGGGACAGACACTTGCGAATATGACTCAGGACATAGAAACTTAGTACCAGGGGAGGCACCCCCAGAGAAGCGATGCTATCTTTTGTTGCCAGCGGGAACGCCACTTATGGGGAGGGGGAGGGAACGTGTGAAGGGGCCGTAGCCACTATTGAGCACGTGTGGAGGAAGGGGTCTGATTTGATGACCAGACTGGGAACCAGGAGGAGACCAGCTGTCAGTGACGCGGTGAGAGGTATCCAAACATCCACGCTTGAAAGTGGTCCACCAAATGAGACCAGAATATGTGGACAGTTTCTGGGAGGGTGGGGTGGAGCCTTCGATGGCATCTAAGAATATCGTGTGGATGGTCCACATGGTGATTGCAACCACCAGAGCATGGAGGGAGGGTGGAAGGGAGGAGGCCATTGATAGAGCAAACATATCTCTTGACAGACTGAAGGGATGCGTTTGATCCTGGCCCAGCAGACGTTGAACTTCGCGCCATATCACTTTAGAGGTGGGGCACTTCTCCAGGCGGTGGAACAGAGTTCCATACTGGCCGCACACGACACAGGTTGAGTGTAAAGCATTAGAGCGCTCAGCTGTACGATACACCCGCCTCAGGCAGCGCCACACATGGGAGCAGACTTGAGGCTGCAACAGAGGATGGTGTGCGTATTTCCAGATAGTCTTTTGGGTCTCAGTGGAATAAGGGATGTCCATCATGTCCAGGTAGTCCACCCTGGATAGGACATGGGGTCGAATGGGGATCACGCCATCATGGATAGGTAGCCCCTGTACCTCTTGTGTGAACTGAGGAGAGGGGCGGCCTCTTTGGGTTGTATGTCCACTAATATGAATTCTCCACTCTGTGCTCCGCATGGAGAGTAGGATTCGTTTGTAGTGGGTTTTTGTCCCGTGAGGACCTGTGGACGATGTGTGTGATGCGAGGTATTTCATCAGGGAGTGGGGGTTTGATGGATTGTTGAGGCCCAAGGCTCAGGAGAAGTTGGAGCAGGCTGCGTGGGACCAATGTTGGAATGGGAGTGTAGGAGCGGTGACAGCCGCGATCCAGGTGCCCAGGATCTTGGCAGCATGGGCTTTGAAGTCAAGCAGGCCCATGCCACCATGATTATGAGGGCCAAAACATGACATCTAGCCACACTGGTGGAGGGAGGCCTTACTAAAGCCATCTATGCAGCAATGCATACAAGGATTTGAAGAAATCTTGGGGAGAAGAGGATAGCGTGGGCTCTGAACCAGACTTTGGATAGGAGCATAGAGTTGGCTAAAACAACCCTGCCAGTAAGGGAAGTAGGGTGGGCTCTGAGAGAGATGATTCGCTTTGTCACATTGTCCAGAATACGGCACTCTTTACTGCTGACACATATCCGCCTGCCTACATCCACACGCCCAGATGGCGCACCAGTCCTATGGTAGGACTTGGCATGAAGGGGAGCACCAATGGAGCGGTGTGTGTTGAGTTAGTAAGGTGTGGACGTGGGCGAGCAGATGGGCTGGGTTGGGAACTGATTGCTGGGGCCCAGCAGTTCTGAAACTGACCAAGGAGGATGCTTTCAGTTTTGGAGGCGTTAAGTGCCGCGTTGCTTACCCGGGAATATTCCTGAATGAGAGCTTCAAGCGCGCGTGCATTTTGATTATTAGACACCCCAACCACACAATCATCTGTGAACGCCAATATCTTGGCTGGGGCTTGGCCTGGCACATGGACCCCAGTGAGTTGGGCATTCACATTTCACAGTAGTGAGTCAAGGCTAAAGTTGTATAAGAGTGGGCTGAGGGGGTCCCCTTGTTGCAAGCCCCTTTGATGGCGGACTATTTCCGTAAGGAAGCCAGGGCCACATACTGCCATTGTTGCAGATTCCGTGAGCAGCATCACCCAGTTGATGAAGCGAGGGGGTAGGCGGAATTGATGGAGGCAGGCCCTTAGGTATTCCCAGTTTAATCTATCATAGGCCTTTTGTTGGTCCAAGAATACAAGTGCCCCAGAGGCTGTGGACTGACATACGTTAGACACAGAGTGCACGTTATCCCAAATCGACCTTCTGGGGATGAAACCGAATTGTTCTGGGGAGATGGTGGCAGATTCTACAGTCCCTAATTGGTTAGCCATGATTTTTGTTGAAACTTTGGTGTCTGTGTTTGATAGAGAAATGGGGCGCCAGTTGGCTAAGTCAAGCTTATCCCCTTTCTTGAAGAGTGTGACAGTAAAGGCCTCATGTCCTCCTGGTAGGAGGCGCGTTTCCAACAGGCTTTGGTTAAGTGAGGCAAGCAGAAGTGGGGATATATATTTGAAATTTTTTTGTAGAACTCATATGGAATGCCATCTGGGCCTGGGCATTTTTGGTTTGGCGCACTGCGAATGGCTGTCCATAATTTGTTTGAAGTAATTAAATTCATTTTTTCCGGGTAATGGAAAATGGTGTGGATATGATCTTGGTTAAGAAATTCCGCCACTTCGGCCAGCTGAATTGGTTCATCTTGGTAAAATTTGGAGTAATATTTTTGCATTTTGATTGCCATTTTGGCCGGTGTATCTGCAATAGAATTATCTGATCTTCGCACCTGTGTGCAGGCCACACTCTGGCATGGTGTGAAATCTTTTTAAAGAACTATGCGGTGCACTTGTCACCTTTAGTGATGCATGTGGCCCTGTATTGAACACAAACCTGATGTTTGTGTTGCCTTTCAAGTGTGTTGAGGTGGGCGGCTGCCTCCACCCACTTCTGGCCCCATGCAGGGCTGTATCCTGTAGCTGGAATGTTGGACTCCAAGTGTGCCAATTCTGCCAGAGTGCGCAAGATAACCGCCGATGTGGCTCGTGAGCACCTGGAGGAGAGATGGTGAGAGTGGTGGATAGTGTCCTCTTTGAAAGTTGCCCATGTGGAAATGGGGTCCACGCAAATTGGTGCAACAAACTTTTTTGCCAAAGTTGCCTCTTCCACCCACATGGAAAATCCTGGTGACAAGAGCTCAGGGGGGCGGATTTTGCACCAATGTATAGCCTTAGCAACTGTGACAGGTAGGTGGTAGGTTATTGAGACCAGTCGGTGGTCAGAGAATTCCATTTTCGATGTTTTGAAGTGGTAGATGTAGGGTTGGAATTTCGCTGGTGTTAGAATAAGGTTGATGCGGGTCATGGACCTTAATTGTTCGTTGTGGACGTGGGGATGCATCATATTTTTAAGCAGCGGGGCATGTCACAGCAGTGCATCCATTAAACCAAGAGTGGCCTTTAGAACACGTAATTCTACGTGACCCTGTGGAGCGTGGGGTGAGGGAGGCCACCGGTCCAATGGTGAGGTTAGCCAACAGTTCATGTCACCAACTAGGAAAGAATCAGGGGGTAGCAGGAGGGATTCAACCAACGAGAAAAATTCCCAGAACTCGTGTGCACCATATGGCATAGATGTTGATGATTGCATGTGCTATGTCAGCCCACGAGAAGGTGATGACGAGCACTCGGCCATTTAGGAATGTTTCTGAGGATAAAAATTTGAAAAAATTATTTTTCCAAATTAGCACCCCACAGTGCTTCGACCAAAAGGATAGGGATGGGAGGAGCATTGTTTTCCAAGTTTCCTCAGAAACTTGTGGACAGTGAGACTCCTGGATGGCCAGTATATCCACGGGTAAATTGTGTTGTAAAAAAACTCAGTTTCCTAGCCCAGGATGGGGAGGCCTTGAGTCCGGCGATATTCAACATCCCTAAAGTGGAGGTTTCCCCCATTGCACCTTAGGTGTGAGGGGGTGGGCCCCCGGGCTCACCAGCCTCTTCAAGGTCCCCATGGGCTTTCACAGCAGTGCAGGTGTTAGCAGCAACGCTATCAGAGTTTTTGTTGATTTTTGCATAAAGAGTCACGTTGGCTTTGGCCTTCATTTTTTGTTTTCCCGACGTCAGACAAATTTTTTGTGGTGTGGATGAGTTTGGTGCACCGTTGAGTGGGTCAAAAAAAAGTTTTTAGTTGGGATAGATCCCAAGTTGTTTTCAACCAGGGCTTAGGTGCATTGATTGGATGAGATCGAGTCTCCTATCAGATCCTCGGATTGAGTGGCCCACTCAGCATGGGCTTCCTAATCTGATTGGTTGATGGATTCCTGAGTTGCTTCTGCCGCGAAGGTTTCCATGTCCTACTGTCATTGTGAGTGTGGGATAGCGGTGGTGGCCTTGGCCATTTCCTTGGCCACGGCCCTACAGGCCTTCTTGGCCTCCTTCCATTCTTGTGGGGAGATAGGCTTTACCAATAGGTAGCAGCCTTGTGCGCCCCATGGGAAAGCCTCCTTGGTGCTTGCGGTTGGTTTGTAGTGCGCCTCTCCATTGGCCATGGCCGCTGAGGGGTGTTCTTGGAATGTGACGCCCTCCTTGATGGGGCATGTGTGCGCCTTATGGCCGAATGCATCACAGTGGGTGAAAATGGGGGGCGCGCTGTCCACGGTCACCTGGAATGGGTGTGTGGTATGCCCTGCGATATCAATAAAAGTGGAGTGTGGGATCTGGGTTAGGTCCTTCGCGATCTCCTCAGTTGGGGTCAGAACTGTGATGGCTTTGTGGTGCACAGGTGTGGCATCAGCGTGAAGCATTGCATTTCAAAAAATTGTATTTTGCCATATATGGCGAGACCATCTTTCAGGTGTTGTTCCAAAATGTCACGTTTTACCGTAGTAGGCAAAAAGTCAAACGTGAGTGAAATTTGGTTTGATTTTGTCCATCTGGTGCATTTGGTTTTGATGGCCCATTGCCCTTCAGGGAAATCGACCCCTATGTGCACTGCTGCAGCCTTGTCTGCTGCTTTTTTGCTTTTTAAACCTAGATCCAGCTAACCATGTGACATGGAGTGAGGTGCAACGTACACCACGGTCGGGTAAATTTTGTGTACATCTTCACAAAATTTTCCCATAAGGCCATTTTTTGAATGTCCAGATACACGTGAACTCCGAATTACACCAACGAAAGTGGTTGAAAGTGTGGCATGTTGATGTACTGGTTGCATCGTGCTTGCCATGTGATATCTCTGGGGAAATCGTGACCGCCTGTTTTTTAAGATTTTTGTCAATTCCGCTGGATTCTCCGGGGCGTTTTCAAATGTTGGAGGCCGCGGGTTTTCCACCTGCTCCTCTTACCTTGCTTGCCCAACTGCTCCCTGACATGGGTGCAGATTAATCTCCTCTGTGAGATTATCAAACTAGACTCAGTCTTGAATTGAATAGGTTGCAAAAGTGATTGCAACGAGAAAGAAAAGTTTGAGAATTAACAATTTTGCTTCACAACAAAAATTGCAGATTAATAAGCGAAAAAAGATTCACTATAAATATGTCACTCTCCAGAATCATATGATTAACTGCAGAAATAAGATATAGTTCATCAACATTCTCTCAGCATGACCCTAAGAACTGGCGCCTCTTAAAATCTTTCTACTGACCTTTACAGCTACAGGATAATAGGGCATGATGGGAAGAAATGATACTTTACTTTAATAACCCTTATTAACCAATTTCTGATTTAATTTAATCAAAAATTAAAATTGAAAAGTCTGTTTAAGTTCAAAACATCCAGAAAAGTGAGAAGTACATTTTATGTGAATCTGTAGGATGCCTTGATAAAAGCCAAAATCCAGCGATCAAAGCTTGATAAATATTTGTTTGTTGCTTCAACTTCTTATAAAGGCCCTTGCATGTATAAACAAACTCAAGATGATATAAGAACGTGCGCCATTTTAATGGTCAGTTTTTCTAATACATTTACACGTAATTTAAAATGACTAGATATTGTTGAGTTCATATAAAAAGACCAAAAATTCTTAGGTAGGAGTGAGGAATTAGTGCTGTTTTTCGTTTAAAAAGCACATAAATGATTGATTTTTTCACTAAGAGATACATTTTAGCTTACCAGGTGTCACATGAATTCTATGGAATGACACAAAGTGGAATTCACATACTTTTACATTCTACTATGGCTGTAAGGCAAGGTAAGACCTATATACATTGACAAGGTGATAGTGCAGAGATACCTGACCCTGACCTTAACCATCCCTCCACGAGCTTGTCAAGACCATGATCCATGATGCTATGTGGACTCACAACAGAGCTCGTTCTACATGGTAGAAATTGCCTGCACTAAGTAATTCTTTTCTATTCTTAAAGGAAATGTAATTTTAAAAAGGATAGCTATCCTTAATACCGCAAGCAGTTATCTTCAGACGTTGGGTTCACTCTCAACAAATATAGTGCTGAAATTAATAACATTGTGTGGTGGCTTACTACTCCATCCTCTATCACAACTTCTTGAGTCATTTTAGATATTAGTACTTTAATACAATAAAGTAAATACATCTTCAAATACGTTAAAAAATGGTCTTACCAGCTAACAGTTACTGTCAAAGAGTAAGACAAGGTGACGAGATATGAGACAAGATGCTATATTACCCTTTCTGAGGCAGCCTGGTTCATTATGTACTTACTTATTAATACTATTATACTTCTTATATGCGCCTTGTTATACACCTTATAAAAAAGCCAGAAAGTGTATTTTACCAAAAGAGTTTCATTGAAAGAATCAATAACCCCAGAAAATTTTACATTTAGGTTTTTGATCCATTCTAAAATTTATGCCTTTACAAAGAAAAATTGTCCTGAAAAAATTCATTATACTACGCTTGGAAATGAAACAAAAAACGCAGGAGGAGACAAGAGAGGCCCATTTTGAACTAACTAAGTACTGTGAGACTAAGTTCTTGGGCAGAACTCAAGCCTTTAATCCTACTCATGATGTTTGCTACTATATACGCTTCTTCTAGAGAGTCATAGTTCTATGTTACTTACTGCCTTCAAAGTATGAAAGGAGTAATCACCCTAAATCCTATGAAGCGTATTAAAGCACTTGAATTGCAGGAGGATGATGCTCACTGGGACCATACTATAAAAGTAGCCTTTCACTTTGACTCTTCTCATAAGATCTAAGAGCTTATTTCCATTATGTTGTTATACTAACAAGTATGAGGCCCTGTACACTCTGGAAAAAGCATTAAGGCATATTCTTTGAAGATTTGAGTTAGTAACAGTTTAGAGATTTAGTAACTTGTAGCTGGACATGACGGGTTGTACAACCAGTCTCTGATTCCCTTAGGAATACAATTAAAGATTTTGAACAACCTCACCAAATCTTGGGCTTCCATTTCCATTGCAAGATTAAAAATCCATTTTTCAACCTTGAATACCTTAGGGAATCTGTCATAAATAACTGTCAGATATAATAGAAGTTTCATTTGGTGTTTTAGACTAAATGATGAACAGAGAAAGATTATTATGAGATCATACACAGCGCAGCTTCAGATCATGAAAGACTTTACTTCTGATATGCTCTAATGGCTTTTTTAAAACGTTATTTATCTAAACTACTTCTGGCCACCGTTATAACAATGATTTGATTATATATAGAATCTATATGATCAGGCTTAGGGATTTTGCTATGACTACAGTCCTATACCAATTGATTCATCAATATTTAATTCAAAAAAATCAATTTGGATATATTTTAATAAAGATTTACCACAAAGTTTAGTTTCATAACAAGTTCCTAATTTGTCTAGTTGCGTTGATGAGATGCCAGAAATTGTTAGTCTTGTGACGCCTAAATAGTAATTAAATTATCAACTCTTTCATTATTTTTTTAACAAAGATAATAGCTCAGAAAAAAGATTCCCATTTTTAAAATTTATCATGGTTTTTCGCTCTTATATGATAGCCCGTTTTCATAAACTTAGACTCTTCCATGAGGGATATTTCTAACATTTTAAGTAAGTTCTAGTTTTGTAATTTAGAGGGTGGTTATCTGAGAGGGTAAGACTGGTTCCACCCCTAGTGCAGGTTTTGAGTTTGAAAACCTGTACTGGCTAGAAAACATCCTTGGTGTGGTATGTTTGTCCCAAAGTAAACCCACCTCAAATAATAATATTTTGGACTTGAGAGTGTATGATAGTTTTAGGAATAAATGACAACCATAGTATTTTTGCTTTAGGGGGTGCTTAGCCATGAGCCAAAAGTAAACAGTTGCATAGAAGCGCACTGCTTGAAATCTGTTTTAGCGGCATGGATCTAACCTTAGAAGAAACATGTTTACTGGTCACCTTTATTGAGGCCATCCTGGTGCTTTCAGAATTTCATCATGTGGAATTCAAAGGTCATGTTGAGAAATATACTTTGCTGTACCTCATTCTGTGTAATCCATAGTAGAATATTGACATTTCAGGTGCAATCTCCTGTCATCCAGGTGATCAGAAAATATCCTTGCACCATAACATGGTGCATCTTGGGCTGTAGAAGCTGAATTCTTTATCCGCACGTGGGCTTTTCAGAGGTCAAGATAGTGGGTATTGAACCTTAACGTTGGAGATAGGGAATCCTAGAATCACCAATCTTGGGCAGCGCTATAAAAAAACCCCTTTGGATTAGTATAACTCTCCATTAGTTAAGTTGGCTCGTCACTTTGGAGGGAGGGGCCTTGTAAGACTCAACTAATATCAGTTTGGAGAAAAAAATATACTTCAATAGGTTCATCAGGAACTTCACTTAACATAATAGTTGGAGAAAATGCAACACATAATGAATAAAACTTTTTTCTTAAACTAAATCACTGATCTGCATTTATAAATATTCTAGTAAAAGAGACATAGTTCAGGTGTACACGAATTATACTATACTTGTTGGGATGAGTACACTATGATCCACAAGAGAGGATATGAGGATCTTTACAGGATACTTGGGGATATCAGAAGCTGCAATGATATTATGGGTGGAATGACCGTGTTGCAGACTGGTGAATTTAAACATATCTCCCCTGTGATAATAAGGGTGATATGCACAGATGAGTTCAAGGCATATATTAAAAATCCACATAAGGACTAGTCAGAGTTCTGTCATTACCTGTTGAAATGCTTGTACACCTAGAAAATTAAGTCGAGGGCAAGTGAGACATTCTAACTTACTCCTAATATTGTTGATAGAAAGGTTTTTAAGGATAAAATAATAGTATACCTGTCAGAATTTTCCATGTTTTGGAGGATTAGAATAGCTTTACTGATAAATTATACCCTACCATTTGTCAAAAACTAGGTGGTTGCGTTCTAGCTGAGGGGATTAAGCTATTCTTACTTCTACAAATGACTTGGTCAATAGTTCGCACATCACTTTAATGGAAAAGGTTTTCAACTGAATATATAAGGTATGAGCCAGTGGACTCTGTGATGGAGGTTGAGGATGCCAAACACTATACTATAGAGTCTTTGCAACACCTTGACCCACCAGGCCTTTTATCACATGTCGTCTATTTCAATATTTTCATTTTAATATTGATTTTACATAAACATATTTATAAAGCTGTGCAATGGAATTAGGATGAAGGTGAAAGCTTTTGTTAGACACTTTATTGAAGTATGAGTATTAATAGTCTTTATCCAGGGAAAACTCGTTTTTATCTCCTGCATTGTTCTGATCACATCAAAATCTCACTTATAGTTTAACCATCTGCAGTTACCAAATTTAGGTATATTATTATAAGACTACATACACAAGGGTTAGTAAAAAATTCTAAACTGGATGGAGTGATCTGAGTAATCAGGTTTCTCTCATGTCCAGTTTATGAAAATGACTTAAGTCAGCTCCACTGACAGCCAGGGCATCCTCTACCCTGATAAAAAGCTAATACTATGGTTTACAGGTAAGATCTAAGCTGGGATGGTAAGTTCTACATCTTACAGTCAACAATTAAGAAAGTTGTTTTTCTACGTACATCAATATGCTAAGGGATGAGGTGGGAACTAAGGATTTTTTCTAGCAAACTTACAGTTGTAGGACCTACAAAGCTCGACTTTATATCTAATACAGAACAATAGATTCTACTTTTTGATATGCTAAATCATATACTTATTTTAATTCACTTCAGGTTTTAACAAAAAAAGGATGTTTTACATATTTAACTTCTTAATAAACATTCTATTTATTTAACCAAGGTAAGCTAACCAGAGGATGGACATTATCAAAACTCAAAAAGCAAACAAATAAATACTCACCAAAAAACAAAGAGAACTCCCAAAATGAGCGAAAGACACACAAAACGTGAACAATACAACAAGGTGGGACAGTGGGAACCGCTTATCCTATCATGGAAGAATGGGGCTACTTTTCTCTCTCATTGCAATCACTTTTGCAACTTATTTAATTCAAGTCTGATTCTAGTTTGATAATCTCACAGAGGAGATTAATCTGCGCCCATGTCAGGGAGCAGTTGGGCAAGTAAGGTAAGAGGAGCAGGTTGTAGGCCCGCGGCCTCAAACATTTGAAAACACCCCGGAGAAACTGGCGGAATAGAAAAAGTTTAAAAAACTGGCGGTCACTATTTCCCCAGAAATCCTCGCTTGGCAAGCATAATGCAACCAATACATCAACACGCTGCACTCCCAACCACTCTCGTTGGTGGAATACAGAGTCCGTGTTTTTCTGGAAATCCAACAAACAGCTCTATGGGAAAAATTTTTGTGGGGATGTGCACATTTTAACCTGACTGTGGTGTACGTTGCACCTCACTCCATGTCACACAGTTAGCTGGACCTCGGTTTTGAAAACAATGAGGCAGCAGACGAAGCTGCTGCAGTGCGTGTAGTGATTGACCTCCCTGAAGGGCAATGGGTCATCGAAACCAAATGCACCAGATGGACAAAATCCAACTAGTTTTTCCTCGTTTGACTTTTGCCTACTAAAGTAAAACGTGCCATTTTGGAGCAACACCTGAAAGATGGTCTCACCGTTTATGGCGAAATACAATCTTTCAAGATGCAACGCTTTATGCTGATGCCACACCTGTGCACCACAAAGCCATCACAGTTCTGACCCCAACTGAGGAGATCGCGAAGGACCTAACCCAGATCCCGCACTCCACATATATATCAATATTGAAGGGCATACCACCCACCCTTTCTGGGTAACCGTGGACAGCGCGCCCCCATCTGCACCCATTGTGATGCGTTCAGCCATAAGGCACATGCATGCCCCACCAAGGAGGGCGTCACATTCCAAGAGCACCCCTCGGCGGCCATGGCCAGCGGAGAGGCGCACTACGAACCAACTGCAAGCATCAAAGAGGCTTTCCCATGGGAGCACAAGGCTGCTACCTACTGGTAAAATCTATTTCCCCGCAAGAGTGGAAGAAGGCCAAGCAGGCCCGCAGGGCCGCAGCCAAGGAAGCAGCCAAAGTCACCACTGCTATCCCACACTCCCAATGCCAGGAGGACATCAAAACCTTCATGGCGGAAGCAACTCATTCATCAACCAATCAGATTGGGAAGCCCATGCCAAATGGGCCACCCAATCTGAGGATCCGATGGGCAACTCAATTTCACCTAATCTTTCAACCAAACTTTAGTAGAAACTGACTTGGTCTCCAACAAACCTGAAAATTTTTTTTTGACCCACTCAATGGTGCACCAAACTCATCCGCACTGCAAAAAATTCATCCAACGTCGGGGAAACAAAAAGTGAAGGCAAAAGTCAATTCAAACCTCTCTGCTAAAATCAACAAAACTACCGATAGCATTGCTGCAAACACCCATGCTGCCATGAAGGCCCATGGGGATCCAGAGGAGTGCTAGTGGGCCCAGGTGCTCACTCCCTAGCACCTAAGGTGCGATGGGGGAAACTCTCACTTTTAGGGGCGTTTAATATCACTGGACTCAAGGCCGTCATCCTGGGCTAGAAACTTAGTTTTTTACAAAAAAATTTACCCGTGGATATCCTGGCCATCCAGGAGTCCCACTGTCCACGAGGTTCTGAGGATGCTTGGAAACCATGCTCCTCCCATCTCTATCCTTTTGGTCAGAGCTTGTGGTGCTAGTTCAGAAAAATTTTTTTTTATCATCAGAATCCCCTTCCTCAATGGCTGAGTCCTCGTTGTCACCTTTTTGTGGGCTGACGTGGTGCATGCTATCAACATCTACGCCCCAACACTGTGCACGAGAAAAATCGGAATTTATCTCATTGGTCAAATCTCTCCCATTACCCCCAGACCCTTTCATAGTTGGCGATATGAACTGTTGGCTAAACACACCAACGTACCATTGGCCTTCCTCCTCCCACGCCCCCCAGGGTCACGTAGAACTTCGCATTCTAAAGGCCAAGAATTGGGTTAATGGATGCGCTGCCACGGTGAGCCCCGCTGCTCAAAAACATGATGCGACCCTATGTCCACAATGGCCAATTAAGTTCCATGACCCGAATAGACCTTATCCTTACGCTGGCGAAATTCCAACCGCACATTTCCCACTTCAAAACAACAAAAATTGAATTCTCTGACCACCAGCTGGTCTCAATAACCTACCACCTACCTGTCACAGTGGCTAAGGACCCACATTGGTGCAAAATCCGCCCTCCCAAACTTGCGTCACCTAGGATTTTCCCACTTGGGTGGAATCAGCAACTTTGGAAAAAGAGTTTGTTATACCATTTTGCGCCCCCCATCTCCACATGGGCAGCCTTTGAAGAGGATACCATCCACCAGTCTCTGCCACCTCTCCTCCCGATGCTCATGAGCCACATTGGCCATCATCTCGCGCGCTCTGGTAGAGTTGACATACCTGGAGTCCAACAACTCCAGCCACAAAGTACAACCCTGCATGGGGCTGGAAGTGGGCGGAGGCAGCTGCCCACCTCAACGCGCTCAAAAGGCAACACAAACATCAGGTTTGTGTTCAGTATAGGGCCAAACGCATTACAGAGGGCGACAAGTGCACCGCATATTTTTTAAAAAAAAATTTGCACCACGCCAGAGCGTGGCCTGCACACAGGTACAAAGATTGGATGATTCCATCGCAGATATGCCAGCTGAAGCGTCATTATAAAAGTATTCTCTACAGGTGTGCAATCTGATAAATTCAATAATGAAGTTAGTAAAATTTCTCAACCAAACACGCATCTTCACTGTTTCCTGATACCAAAATAGTGGTCACTCTGAACGGAAGTTGTAGACAGCCATCACTGATTACTGTGTTGGTCTGAAATGATAAATTTCATATGAATTCTCAATTACTTCAAATATAAACACATATATACTTCAACAAGTGCTTTTGAAACACTCCTACCAGGAGGACGAAGCCTTCACAAATCACATTCAGAAAGGGGACAAAAGTGGAGCTTAACCAACTTTAGCTTATTTTTAATACTGGATATTAAAAATTTGTAAAATGGTTATGTCCGTTTGAGTTGTGTATCTGCCTGTTAATAATTTGATTTTCTTGTATTAGCATCAGTTGAGCCAATGTTTCACCTCATGTCAGTGTGTCCAGTCCCCATTATCCAGGCCCTTCCCAGTTCATCCAGACCAGCAGAAGGCAGCAAATAAACAAGAACCAATCAGACCTGCCTCATCTGGTCCACCTCCTTCATCCTTCAGGTGATGCCTGCTCTTGAGATCTCCCTTCTTCCATCATTGGTACGTGTGCTTCCACAACAAGTCAGTCTATCAAGGAGCTTCCAACAAGGGGCCCCTTGTATGTGTACTTCTGTGTCAATTGCTAACCTATGAATCAGTGTCTGTGGGTCCTGCCCGGCTAGCCCCAGTCAAGATGATGGTGCAGACAGCTGCATCAGTGAGGTGTCTAATAATAAATGCATGGCTCTCATCAGGAGTAGTAATGGTAAAACCTGGTTCTTTCAAAATAAATAATATATTAGTCAGTATCCTTCTGGGCCAGCAACCAGTGCCTGTAACCCATCTGCTCACACATGCTCTTCCTCCTTCTGCCCTTACTGGTGCTCCCCCAGTGTGCCTACCATAGGGCAGTCATATCTGGGCGTGTGGGTGGAGGCAGGTGGGTAAGCAGTTGTGTGTGGAGGGTCGTATTTGTGTGTGATGGCTCCATCGCCTCCTCGACCCTTCCTTCCCTTGGTAAATTTCCAACAGTGTTCTATGCTCCTCAGTCATGGTTTGGGACCCATATCCCTTCTCTAGCTCTTTCATCCATGTTTGCAAAGGATGAGCAGTGGGCAGTACAACCAGGCATGGCTAGAGGTCATGTTGGCCCTCATCATCAGGTGGGCCTTTGACTTCCAAGCCATCTTGCAAGGATCACCAGGGCCACCTGGGTCCTGGTTGTCTGCTGTTCTGCTCCCCTCCTTCCTGGTCTGTGCAGCCAATCCAGCATGCCAATCAGCAATCCATCAGAGCCTCCTCCCCTGTGCAGAGTACAGCCCACCCATGAAGCACAGTCCCTCTGCAGGACTAAAACCACTGTAAGCAGAGTCCTCCTCCTCCATCATAGGAGCCTCAGAGGTGGAAAATGTCATGGACACACAGCCAGGCCTTCTTCCTCTGGATCTGCCTAAAAGTGAGGGGCTACCCATTCAAGATGGCGTAATCCCCACACGGCCCCATATCCTATCCAGGGTGGACTACCTGGACATAATGGACATCCCTTACTCAATTGAGACCCAAAAAACTATCTGGAAATACGCACACCAACTCTGTTGCAGCGTCAAATCCGTTCCCATGTGTGGCACTGCCTGAGGTGGGTGTACCGTACAGCTGAGCGCTCTAACGCTTTACACTCATCCTGCGTCGTGTGGCCAGTATGGAACGCTGTTCCACCGCCTAGAGAAGTGTCCTACCTCTAAAGTTATATGGCGCGAAGTTCAACGTCTGTTGGCCAGGTTCAAACACATCCCTTCAGTCTGTCAAGAGATATGTTTGCTTTATCAATGGCCTCCCCCTTCCACTCTCCCTCAGTGCTCTGGTGGTTGCAATCGCCATGTGGACTATCCACACTATTGTTTTGGATGCCATCGCAGGCTCCACCCACCCTCCCAGAAGCTGTCCACAGATTATGGTCTCATTTGGTGGACCACTTTCAGCCGTGGATGTTTGGATACCTCAACACATCGCCAACAGCTGGTCTCCTCCTGGTTCCCAGTTTGGTTCATCAAATCAGACCCCTTTCCTCCACACGTGTTTAATTGTGGCTACGGCACCTTCACACGTTCCCTCCCCTCTCCATAAGTGGCGTTCTCGCTGGCAACAAGAGATAGCATCGCTTCTCTGGGGTGCCTTCCCTGTTACTAAGTTTTGTCTCTTTCGGGTCAAATATGGAAGTGTCCATCCCATGGTCAGCCTTCCTCGCAATAAATTTAAATTTATCATGGAAGAAGGGGAGGGGGATCAGGGGACTCATCCTTGGCCTCTACTTCACCCCAAAGCAGTACATGGGCTACAAAGGAGAGCAGGGGCGTCGGGGCATCAGTGGATGTGGAAATAAAGTTCTGATGATTGGGTTGGCAGGAAGACAGCTGTTGTATATAAGAGTTAAGACGTAACTGGCCAAAGCTGCAACAGCTTATATGCGTGCGTTGGTGAGCTTTATAAACGTAACAATATTGGTTTGGGTAATCTTGGATTTGAGATTCCACGTTATCACTGCCACGAGCTGGATGGCGTCATTGGCGGCTTTGTGAGCTTTGATCAACATATTCTTTGAAGCTTATTGGCGATGGAAGAATAATGGGAAGAGGGATTCCTCCTGCGAGAATTGCCACTGATTTGGCGACAGCTTTGCAGAGAAGATGACAATCTGGCATAGTCATTGCTTCAACAGCCTGCTGTTGTTCACCATGGGACATTTTGGCATTTTTCTGGAGCATATAAATGAGGTGGTAGCTCAGCGTCATGGTCAGTAAACACAAAAAGCTTGTGTTGGTTAGTGTGGTCTAAAAATATTCCTGGACTCATCAATTTTAGCTAATAAATCCCAAGGATTTTATTTGAATTGAATCGGGGAATTAGGTTATTCATGAGGTTTGGTTGATTCATTGGAGGATGAATGGGACAAAACTGGGGTCCAATCATGTGCTTGATTGGAAGGACAGCATCTGTGGCACTGGGGCGAGGAGGCTTATTGGTGGCTGTTGGCGCAACTGCAGCAACCATCTTTGGGGGAGGGGGAGGTAGGATTGTACCCCATACCAAAGCTGGCGCAGGGTGTGCGGTGGATTGGAAGCCAGCGGATGAAAGACAAGAGTAATTGGAAGCATCTGAGGATGGCATCTACATTCAAGTGGTCCAACTCAAAAGAGGATGGACAGATCATCTGCCCGTACTTGACACAGGCCCAGAATGGATGGTCAGGGTTAGAGGGGATGATGGCATGAGGGGAATCAATAAGTCAATTTTATTAGATTCAGGGCTGATTGTGGCATACACCCAAGGCCCAGAAAGGCGTGTGGCCCCATTTGGGACGTCAAATTTCAAGATGGGTTGGAGTCAGAGGCTGCCAAAACTTCCATCAGCTCCTGGTGGAGCACCTCAGGGGAGGGTGTGGCAAACCAGTAAACTGAACCACAAAGTAACATCTGCTGGGAGCCAAGTCCGAATTGTGGGAAGAGGGGTACCCTGAAAACCAGGGGCTCAGTTGCCACAGTGGCGGCGTCAGCTTCACAGGTGAAGCTGTGATCAAAATACCCCTATAAGGGCAGAAGTCAATAAAACTGTCAGGATGCATCACTACCTGAGCCATTTTGATAATGGCTTGGTCATGGTAAGGGAAAAGTTTCCCATAATTGACCCTAAGGCTGAAATGCATGTTACTCCAGGCAAGCACCAGGAGGCAATGAGGCACCGCTTGGGTATTAGTGAAGTGGGCGTCAAGATCCTTGGGAGGAATGAATTATCCCAGGGGCTTGGTATGACTGGGCAAGCTAGTCTGAGCGCGTTTTACTGTCAGATAGAAAATGGGAGAGGGAGTTTTGCTTCTTCCCCACACTGGGGCAGCCAGAAGGGAATCTGTGGACACTGGAGTAAAACGATGGCAGGTGATTGATATTTGCTATTTTTATCAATAAGATTTTGCTCAGAAAGTTACACTGAGCGGAAACTTAATAAACTTTCTAATTTTTATTTTTTGATTACTGTAAAAAAAGCGCGTGTATTTGGGTGATGATATATATAACAATTGTTGTTATTTTATCAAAAAGACACATAGCCTAGGAATATTTTGCCGGTCAAGGCGTGGCCTGGCTGCCACATAGGCTTCTCTTCCCTGATGATAAGAATCAAGCAGATCTGTAATTTACAAATTCAATGACCTTTAAAATATCTGTTGTAATTCATTTTGTAGAGCTTGATAGAGCTATGCTAAAGAAGCCTAATATTCAATAAATGAAGTCAACTAAGACGCATGACAAGTATATTTTTAATTTTAAAGGGTGCAAGTCAACACTTATATCCTGTCAGCTAAAGTACCCATCCTATGGTGAGTAAACAAAATGGACTTATCAAAATAAGTATTTTTAAATTTATTGCGGGAAGGCTGACCATGGGACAGACACTTCCGAATATGACTCATGAAAGATAAACTTAGTACCAGGGGAGGCACCCCAGAGAAGCGATGCTATCTCTTGTTGCCAGCGGGAACGCCACTTATGGGGAGGGGGAGGGAATGTGTGTGAAGGGGCCGTAGCCACTATTGAGCACGTGTGGAGGAAGGGGTCTGATTTGATGAACCAGACTGGGAACCAGGAGGAGACCAGCTGTCAGCGACGCAGTGGGAGATATCCAAACATCCACGCTTGAAAGTGGTCCACCAAATGAGACCGGAATCTGTGGGCAGCTTCTGGGAGGGTGGGGATGGAGCCAGCGATGGCATCCAAGAAAATCGTGTGGATAGTCCACATGGCGATTGCAACCACCAGAGCACGGAGGGAGGGTGGAAGGGGGAGGCCATTGATAAAGCAAACATATCTCTTGACTGACTGAAGGGATGCGTTTGATCCTGGCCTAGCAGACGTTGGACTTCGAGCCATATCACTTTAGAGGTGGGGCACTTCTCCAGGCGGTGGAACAGCGTTCCATACTGGCCACACACGACACAGGATGAGTGTAAAGCGTTAGAGCGCTCAGCTGTACGATACACCCACCTCAGGCAGCGCCACACATGGGAGCGGACTTGAGGCTGCAACAGAGGATGGTGTGCGTATTTCCAGATAGTCTTTTGGGTCGTAGTGGAATAAAGGATGTCCATCATGTCCAGGTAGTCCACCCTGGATGGGACATGGGGTCGAATGGGGATCACGCCATCATGGATGGGTAGCCCCTGTACCTCTTGTGTGAACTGAGGAGAGGGGCGGCCTCTTCTGGTTGTATGTCCACTAATATGAATTCTCCACTCTGCGCTTCACATGGAGAGTAGGATCCATTTGTAGTGGGTTTTAGTCCCGTGAGGACCTGTGGCCGATGTGTGTGATGCGAGGTATTTCATCAGGGAGTGGGATGTTTGATGGATTGTTGAGGCCCAAGGCTCAGGAGAAGTTGGATCGGGCCGCATGGGACTAGTGTTGGGATGGGAGTGTAGGAGCAGTGACAGCCGCGATCCAGGTGCCCAGGAACTTGGCAGCATGGGCTTTGAAGTCAAGCAGGCCCATGCCACCATGATGATGAGGGCCAAACATGACCTCTAGCCACACTGGTGGAGGGCGGCCTTACTAAAGCCATCTATGCAGCAAGGCATACAAGGATTTGAAGATGCTTGGGAGAAGAGGATAGCGTGGGCTCCAAACCAGACTTTGGATAGGAGCATAGAGTTGGCAAGAACAACCCTGCCAGTGAGGGTAGTAGAGTGGGTTTTGAGAGAGGCGATTCGCTTCGTCACGTTGTCCAGTATAAAGCACTCCATTACTGCTGACGCATATCCGCCTGCCTCCATCCACACGCCCAGATGGCGCACCGGTCCTATGGTAGGACGTGGCATGAAGGGGAGCACCAGTGGAGCGGTGTGTGTTGAGTTAGTAAGGCGTGGACGTGGGCGAGCAGATGGGCCAGGTTGGGAACTACTTGCTGGGGCCCAGCAGTTCTGAAACCGACCAAGGAGGATGATTTCAGTTTTGGAGGCGTTCAGTGCCGCGTTGCTTACCCGGGAATGTCCCTGGATGAGGGCTTCAAGCGCGCGTGCATCTTTGTTATTAGACACCCCCACCACGCAATCATCTGCAAATGCCATCATCTTGACTGGGGTTTGGCCTGGCACATGGACCCCAGTGAGGTGGGCATTCACATCTTGAAGTAGTGGGTCAAGGCTGAAGTTGTATAAGAGTGGGCTAAGGGGGTCCCCTTGTTGCAAGACCCTTTGATGGCGGACTACTTCCGTTAGGAAGCCTGGGCCACGCAATGCCATTGTCGCAGATTCCGTGAGCAGCATCACCCAGTTTATGAAGTGGGGGGTAGGCGGAATTGATGGAGGCAGGCCCTAAGGTATTCCCAGTTTACTCTATCATAGGCCTTCTTTTGGTCCAAGAATACAAGTGCCCCAGAGGCTGTGGACTGACATACATTAGCCACAGAGTGCACGTTATCCCAAATCGACCTTCTGGGGATAAAACTGAATTGTTCTGGGGAGATGGTGGCAGATGCTACAGTCCCTAAACGGTTAGCCATAATTTTTGTTAAAATTTTGGTGTCTGTGTTTGTTAGAGAAATGGGGCGCCAGTTGGCTAAGTCAAGCTTATCCCCTTTCTTGAAGAGTGTGACAGTAAAGGCCTCATGTCCTCCTGGTAGGAGGCGCGTTTCCAACAGGCTTTGGTTGAGTGAGGCTTGCAGCAATGGGGATATATATTTGAAATATATTTTGTAGAACTCATATGGAATGTCATCTGGGCCTGGGCATTTTCAGTTTGGTGCACCGTGAATGGCTGTCCATAATTCATTCGGAGTGCTTAAATTTATTAATTCTGGGTATTGGAAAATGGTGCAAATATGAGCTCAGTCAAGAAATTCTGCCATTTCAGCTGGCTGAATTGGTTCAGCTTGGTATAACTTAGAGTAATATTTTTGCGTTTTGATTGCCACTTCAGCTGGTGTGTCCACAATGGAATTATCCAATCTTTGTTCCTGTGTGCAGGCCACGCTCTGGCATAGTGCAAATTTTTTTTAAAGAAGTATGCGGTGTACTTGTCACCTTTAGTGATGCATGTGGCCCTGTATTGGACACAAATCCGATGTTTGTGTTGCCTTTCAAGTTCGTTGAGGTGGGCGGCTGCCTCTGCCCACTTCCAGCCCCATGCAGGGCTGTATCCTGTGGCGGGAATGTTGGACTCCAAGTGGGCCAATTCTGCCAGCACGCATGAGATAACCACCAATGTGGCTCATGAGCGTCTGGAGGAGAGATGGCGATAGTGGCGTATGGTGTCCTCTTTGAAAGTTGCCCATGTGGAAATGGGGTCCGCGCAAAATGGTGCAACAAACAATTTCGCCAAAGTTGCCTCTTCCACCCACATGGAAAATCCTGGCGACGCGAGCTCGGGGGGGCAGATTTTGCACCAATGTGGGGCCTTTGCAACTGTGACGGGTAAGTGGTATGTTATCGAGACAGTCTGTGGTCGGAGAATTCCATTTTCGTTGTTTTGAAGTGGGAGATGTGGGGTTGGAATTTCGCCAGCATTAGAATAAGATCGATGCAGTTCATGGACCTTAATTGGCCATTGTGGATGTGGGGACGTGTCATGTTTTCAAGCAGTGGGGCATGTCGCAGCAGCGCATCCATTAACCCAAGGGTGGCTTTTAGAACGCGTAGTTCTACGTGACCCTGTGGGGCGTGGGGTGAGGGTGGCCACCGGTCCGTTGGTGAGGTTAGCCAACGTTCATGTCAACTAGGAAAGAATTGGGGGGTAGCGGGAGGGATTTGACCAACGAGAAAAATTCCTGACGTTTGTGTGCACCGTTTGGGGCATAGATGTTGACGATTGTGTGCACATCATCAGCCCATGAGAAGGTGATGACAAGCACTCAGCCATTTAGGAATGTTTCTGAGGATGTGAATTTGAAAAAATTATTTTTCTGAATTAGCACCCCACAGTGCTTTAACCAAAAGGATAGGGATGGGAGGAGCATTGTTTTCCAAGCTTCCTTGGAACCTCATGGACAGTGGGACTCCTGGATGGCCAGGATATCCATGGGTAAATTGTGGTGTAAAAAAGTCAGTTTCCAAGCCCGGGATGGGGAGACCTTGAGTCCAGCGATATTCAGCATCCCTAGAGTGAAGGTTTCCCCCATCACACCTTAGGTGCGAGGGGTGGGCCCCCAGGCCCACTAGCCTCTTCAAGGTCCCCATGGGCTTTCACAGCAGCATGGGTGTTAGCAGCAACGCTATTGGGGTTTTTGTTAATTTTTGCAGAAAGAGTCAGATTGGCTTTAGCCTTTGCTTTTTGTTTTCCCGACGTTGGACGAATTTTTTGCGGTGCAGATAAGTTTGGTGCACCGTTGAGCGGGGAAAAAAGATTTTTTCAGTTGGGATAGGTCCCAAGTCAGTTTCAACTGGAGCTTGGGTGCAGCGATTGGGTGAGATTGAATCTCCCATCAGATCCTCAGATTGAGTGGCCCACTCAGCATGGGCTTCCTAATCTGATTGGTTGATGGATTCATGAGTTGCTTCCGCCGCAAAGGGCTCCATGTCCTCCTGGCGTTGTGAGTGTGGGATGGTGGTGGTGGCCTTGGCCACTTCCTTGGCCCGGCCCTATAGGCCTGCTTGGCCTTCTTCCACTCCTGCAGGGAGATGGGCTTTACCAATAGGTAGCAGCCTTGTGCTCCCCATGGGAAAGCATCCTTGGTGCTTGCAGTTGGTTCATAGTGCGCCTCTCTGCTGGCCATGGCCGCCGAGGGGTGCTCTTGGAATGTGACGCCCTCCTTGATGGGGCATGCATGCGCCTTATGGCCAAATGTGTAACAGTGGGTGCAAATGGGGGGCGCGCTGTCCATGGTTACCCGGAATGGGTGGGTGGTATGCCCTGTGATGTCATAAAGGTGAAGTGCGGAATTTGGGTTAGGTCCTTCACAATCTCCTCAGTTGGGGTCAGAACTGTGATGGCTTTGCCAGTGCACAGGTGTGGCATCAGCATGAAACGTTGCATTTAGAAAGATTGTATTTCACCATATATGGCGAGACCATCTTTCAGGTGTTGCTCCAAAATGTCATGTTTTACCGTAGTAGGCAAAAAGTCAAACGTGAGGAAAATTTGGTTTGATTTTGTCCATCTGGTGCATTTGGTTTCGATGACCCATTGCCCTTTGGAGAGGTCGACCACTATGCGCACTGCTGCAGCCTCATCTGCTGCTATTTTGCTTTCAAAACCTAGGTCCAGCCAACCGCATGACATGGAGTGAGGTGCAACGTATACCGCAGTTGGGAAAATTTTGTGTACATCTTCACAAAATTTTTCCCATAAGGCCGTTTTTTGGATGTCCAGATACACATGGACTCCAAATTCCACCGACAAAAGTGGCTGGGAGTGTGGCGTGTTGATGTACTGGTTGCATCATGCTTGCCACATGAGTATCTCTGGGGAAATTGTGACCGCCAGTTTTTTGAGATTTTTTTCTATTCTGCTGGATTCTCCAGGGCGTTTTTGAACATTAGAGGCCGCGGGCCTTCTGCCTGCTCCTCTTGCCTTGCTTGCCCAACTGCTCCCAGACATGGGCGCAGACTAATCCCTCTATGAGATTATCAAACTAGATTTAGTCTTGAATTGGGTAGGTTGCAAAAGTGTTTGCAACGAGAAAGAAAAGTTTATAAATAAAGTATTAAAAAAGATAAAGATAAATGATGAAATCTTTATTATATTATAGAATAGGAGTTTTTTTGTAGCATATAAAAATATAAATCCCATCAGGAAAAGATTTAAAAAGATGAGGGGGAAACTGGAAGGGATTTTTTAGTCAGGCGATGATTTCCAGATGGTATAAAGCCTTTATGGCATTTTTAATAAAGGGCAAAATGTAGGTTAAATGTACAAAGTTGGATGAGACTTGTTATCACTTAGGTTGATTGTTAAGCAGATTATTGATTATTACCCTTTTGTAAGTTTTACTATAGTTTACTTCCTCATGAGCCATTTTGATTAATATTCAACTGTCCTTCTGATGATCTTTCATTTTGATAAGGTATGTTTTCATCTCAGGGTATTTTAGGCTGTTGAAACCTGCTTGCTAGTTGCTTGCAGTTTCCAATTTTGGGCTGAATTTCAACAATGGATCAATATTTGTTATTTGCCAAATTAATGACGCATTTACAATATATATAACTATAAAATTAATTTATAACTTTTAAGTAGGAGCTTGGATGTGAAAAAAACTCAATTTAAAGGCCTTCTCCTAGTATTTAGGATTGTCAAAGGATAATAGTGAGATAGGGATTAAATTAATTATAGGCTGGGTACCAAGTCTTTAGCAAGAGGGCTAACTGACCTATCATCGCTCAGGACAATCTTATTACCTCTTTTGGTCTTATCATAATGTGATTGGTCTACCGCAGGTAGATAAAAAATGGGGAAAATTTAAATTATTTTACCCAATCATCCTTCTTTAATTTAGGTTTTCTGGCCAATCTCCACCCACTTTAGCTTACAATTGGTAAGTATAATTTCTTCACCCATTGCGATTCCACTCAAAACTTAAAAGTGGTGGTTTTTCTATAGATAAAAACACTGAATAGGTGCTAGGGCATGGGTGCCCTCCAAAACAGATGGGGTTTTCCGCTGAGGTTCAGGATTAACAAGGACAGCTCAATCTGGCCCTTCTGACTGAAGACGGAGAGTAAAACAATTAATCTGAGTTAAATAATTACGCTGAAGGATAGGCGGATTTATGTTAGTAAATATTAGCCTATTAACACCCAAAACATTCTTTTCCTGAAGTTATGATGGCAATTGTCTGACATCACCACCTTCAAAGATGTTGAGGGGGAATAGGGCCATAATAAATGTCCATGTACCCTATTTATGATGATTTCTGTAGCTAGAGACTTAATGGAATACTCATCACCCCTCTTAAAGTTGATGACGAAAGGACCATCCCAATTTGACTCAAGCTTGTCACTTCTAGGAGTGAAATGGTTATATAAATACAGTACCATGTCTGACACTTGGAAGAAAGGCATTGGGGCTTGGAGCTCGCTAATAGCTTAGCCTTCTTTGGTAATGTTTTAAGCTAAGTTAGTCATAGCTTTAGATTAGAGCTGAATGATGCGCTGAGACAATCTTCTCATTGCTTTTTCAGGTTCCTATACCATAGCGGAGAAGATATTTTTAGTTAAAAGGGCTGGTATCCCCTGTTATTGACCATACAAAACGTGGAAGGGGGTATTTTTAGAATCCAATAATAACTTATCTGGTAGGCCATAAGAGCACTAGGCAGAAATTAATTCCAATGAAATGGGTATGAAGAGGCCATTTTCATAGGATTGAGACCAAGGTTCCATTTTCTCTCTACATAGTTCTCTTGGTAGAAGAATTATAAGCAGAGAAGAGTTGTGATCCCATAGAGTTATCTAATATCTAGAGCACTTTGGAGGTGAAATTCTTCACATTGTCGCAGAGTAGCATCTGGGTGCAGCCATGGCAAGAGAAATTATTCTGATGTAAGAAGTTGGCTGTGGCCATGGCCGTTTGAGTAGGAAGAACTATAGCTTCCACCCACTTAGTGAAATGGTCAATGGCTACCAGGATAAACTTAGTCACACTAGTAGTCTGAGGATGGGTCCTACTACATCTAAGCTGATGGTGCAGAACGGTTGCTGAAGTGTAGTGGGTTAATATTAATACCTAGTCTTGAATCCAGATTGCTTTTTATAAATAAGTCAGGCTTCCAATACATCAACTATAGATTCCATTATTCCATCCCAATAAAATCGATCCTTAATTCACTCATAAGTTTTCTTGGCCCCTCCATGACCTAGAGTGGAGTGGGCTTCTAGGATATCAGGTACACGCCCAAAGGCCAAAGTTAAGGCAGCAATTTTAATCCCATTCTGCTTATACAACTTCCCATTCTCCACTTTGGTGTTATGGGAGTGTCGGGCTAACATTTTTTGTTTAGGCTCATCCTCATCTTCCCAGTCATTGGGGGTCATTAAGAGAACATGTAATCTCTACGCCTCACTGTTATCCAAGTGAAGGACTGGTAGCCGAGTCAAACCATCAACATTCATGTGCCAGGTGCCAGCACGGTGCTTATTCTTCATGTCATAAGGCTGGAGCTTTAGAGCTCAGCGAGCTAACCAAATGGTAGGATCTTTCAAGTTCTGTAACCAATCTAGATATTCGTGATCAGAAACCACAGTGAAGGTAGTTCTGTATAGGAAAGGGCGGTAGTGCTTTACAGCCAACAGAACAGCAAGGCACTCTTTTTCCGTTAAACTGTAGTTACGTTCAGCCTTGGACAGCATCTTACTAAAATAGGATACAGGATGATCTACACCGTTTTCATCCAATTGGGATAAGTTGGCCCCAACAGCATAGTCCGACGCATCAGTGAATAAGATGAAGGGTTTATTATAATCTGGGTGCCGTAGTATAGGGCGTTGTTGCAGCAGTTGCTTCATCGTCTCAAAAGCAGCCTTCTGTTCTGCACCCCACTGGAAAGGAGTGTTCTTGGTCAATAGTCG
The DNA here is from genome assembly GCA_022478985.1 of Massospora cicadina. Classification (NCBI taxonomy): domain Eukaryota; kingdom Fungi; phylum Entomophthoromycota; class Entomophthoromycetes; order Entomophthorales; family Entomophthoraceae; genus Massospora; species Massospora cicadina. The sequence continues at coordinate 121,371 of JAKSZP010015777.1, forward strand.
GAAAAGAGGTTCACTGAGCTGGGAAAACTTAGGAATAACCTGATGGTAATATCCCATCATCCCTAGAAATACCTGAATATCCTGTAGATTTTTAGGGGGCGGAACTTTTGAGATGGCTTCAACTTTATCTTTAATTGGTTGAGTTCTTTTTGAGAAATGGAATGACCGAGCAAATCCAGTTTATTTTAAAAGAAGTTGCATTTGGAGGGCTTTAATTTGTAATTGGACTTACATAATTGTTAAAACACCTCCTTCAGGTGATCAAGATGTTCATTGAAAGTTTTTGAAAATACAATGATGTCATCGAGGTAGACAATAATGCAACTTAACTTTAAGTCCTGCAAGATGTGATTCATGGCTCATTGGAAAGTTGCAGGTGCGTTGCACAACCCTTAAGGTAATCAGGTGGTTTGGAATAGACCCTCACTGCAGGTAAGAGCGCATTTATACTGACCTTGTGGAGAGTGGTCCTTTTGCCATTAGCTGCTATCCAAGTCTGTGGCAGAAAAGAAGTTAGATCCTGAGAGTTGGGCAAGGGCCTCGCAATTCAGTGAATAGGATAGCTATCCTTCTTCATGAGGTTGTTTAGTTTGCAGTAGACCATGACTACGTGATGCCCTCCGTTTTTTATTAGCAGGAGGGATAAGACCAAGGGCTTTAAAAAGGGACAAATAGCCCCGCGTCTAGTAACTTCTTAAGCTTAATCCCCATCAGCTGCTCTTCTATCTTTGACTTGCAATAAGGTCTTTACCAAATGGGATAGCATCACCCACATTGATGGAGTATCTCCAGTCCTCCATGTTCCCATAGGAGGTATCTGACTTGGAGAATATGTCACTATAGCCTCTCAATTAGTATGGAATTTTTCAAGCTCATCTGGGGTCAGCTCATCCGAGATATGAATATTCAGTAAGGTACATAATAGGTTATCCGTTGGCAAGCCCATATCCATCGTAGAGCCAATGAAAAGATTTGTTTAATGTCCTTTACGGGGACTAAATAGCCTCTTCCAAACTCCTGGTGTTTTCTTACAATGAGGTCCTTGTGGGTGAGGTTCCCCCAATAGAATTGTGATAGGCTTTGGTAGGCTGGGTCTAGTATACCAGACAATACCTGAGGTTCCAGTGGGCTAACGCCTTCAAGACTTATTACTTGCAACAAGCAGTGGTGTGGAATTTGGAGCGTTATCATTGTGTCAACCACTCATTGTTCAACAGGCTTAATCGCTACCTATTTTGAAGCATAAAAAGGAATACCTTCCATAGCATCCATTAAATTAGGCAATTAATTTTAATTCGCCCAGAGGTGGTATAATGCAAAGGCCAAGCACAAAATGGGTATCCAACCAGGCAAGAATATTCATTCTTACTGGATCTTTATTAGAGACTAGAAGACTTCATAGTGGAGCAAAGAGATATACCCTTGCTTCATGTTGATAATTCTATCATACTTAATCATGAACTGGGACCTATGAGCATACCATAAGCATTGTTGTCCAAGGCCACTGCGGGACCCAATAAGCTATGCTTCCCAAAGTAAATGGGGAGGGAAGAGTAAGCATAATGGCGCGAATGTTGCTTGTCCCTGAGGTTCCAAAGACTTGAGTTTATTCCAAATTATGCGCCAGATTATCTTTTTGATAAGCTTTTAGGAGATAACATTCCCTAGTGAGCAAGTATCCAGGATGGCCATGACTTGAAATTATTAAACAACAATTTTTACCTAAGTCAGGATTCCTCCAATGTTAGGAGACAGATCTAGGACCTTCTTAAGCTGAAAGTTGGAGGTCAATTTCTGAGCTGTCTCAGGGTATCTCTACAAGAGTAACTTTAAGGTATGGACCCGCTGAAGTGTTTAAATCAAACTGAGCAAGAACTTATCAGCATCACTGGAAGTGTCAATAAACTCTGGACACCCTAAAGCTTGGATGAGGTACATTTCATCAGGTATGGTGACATCGTCTACTCCTCAGTTGCCATTCAGGAGCCTCAACTTCAGTGGGTACTCCTAAGACATAGTAACCAACAGCTTTGTAACCCCCTTCAGATTTGTCACCAGGGGTTTTTCAACTTATGGCAATTGAAAATTGTGATAGGGGAGTCAGGCACATGAAATTCTTCAGCAATAGGGGTGCCCATCTATATTAAGACATCTTTTTTACCTGCTCCTAATTTGGCTCTCTTCTTCCATCAAAAAAGTCTCATAGTGCCTAACCTTATTACAGTAGGCATATTGGGACGTTCAGATTGCTTGACTTTTGGCTTTTAATCCTCAGGAGCCATAACCCAAAGATTGTCCTTTTGGTTTTTAATTGCCAAAATTTGGGGATTGGGATTTTGATCTCAATGGTAAGAACGTGAGGTCTAAGAACAACTCAACGAGAAGCCTCAAGCTTGTGGTAGTCTGCGACATCTACCAGAGCCACTTTGTTATCATGAATGTTGCGGAAGTAGCGTTTCACTAAAATGATGTGCATTTCCAGAGGGGTGAGACGCCATCCAGTCAATATGGCTCCAACAGCGTTTAATGTCAACATATTAGAGGTTAACAACATCTGCGCTTTAATGTAGAGCTGTTCTGAACAGGCAGCAACTGAATCTCATTTTTAATTCTGATGCTTATGAAGACTTTCTTTTTCCTGCTTATGCTCTTATTTTGCCAAAACTCACCAGTGAGCGCCATCTTAACCTCGGCTCAAGTTCTAAGGCATCTATATGAGGCACCATCAATCTTGTCCATGTGACTTGAACAAGAGAGGGTATATCTGGCCTTCTGGTGTTCAGTCGCCCCTTCCATGGCTGATTCATAGACATAAAAACGAAGCAATTCTACCCTCGCCAGGGATAAACTTATTCTTAAAAAGTTGGTTTGAAGGAGGCATAGTCACCCATAGTGTGGGCGTGGACCGCTGGAACATCCTATTCCTTGGTCTCTGAACAAAGGCCCAACTGATCAAAAACGGGAGAGCCAATCAGCCTGTTTTTAGATAGCGTCAAGCCTGGTTTTAATGGCGGCGAAGGCTTTAAGGAAGCGGTTCACATAGAGCCAGTCAAGATTCTATCGCCTGGTTGTAAGTTTCAAGGTTATTAACCCAGCCATCTAGTACTAAAAAGTAGTTATTAACCCACTTCTCAAGCGCCTTGACTTTAAAATGAAGTTGAGACAAAAAAGAGCACAGGTTTTGTGGTCAACTTCCACCACCCTCACAATTTTTTGTCCACTTTAATATGCTTACACCACTCATCATCAGGTGGTTGGGAGCCTTGGGAACGTACGCCACCCTTAATTTCTCATTGCGACTCTCACCCTGTTTCAACTGACTATACACCTCCTTCAATAGTACGGGCCCTTCAAGGAAGGCCTTGACCTCCTGAGCTTCCTTCTCACATTCACTGACCCATGGGATAAATACTTTATATTCTCAAAAGAAGATATAAGAAAAAACTCATCTTCAAGATGTGAAACCTTGACCTCTAGGCGGGGGTAGCCTAGAAGATTTTTGCAACAGACGCCGCTCAAGGTCTTCAATACTGGACAAGGCTTATGTCAGTTGCTATTCCATCGCAGCTACACGTTGTTTTTCCCCTAGTTGAGGCTAAACGCGTGAGCCAAAAGCTCTCTGTGGGATTGCTCTTCACGCTTTTCAAGTTCTCTGGAAAACTCCTCAAGTAGAGATCGGGTTATAGCAGCAGGCACGTTCAATTCAGTCCAGAATATTTTTATAGCTTCTACATAATTTACTATGACGGTGCTCTGGTAATGAGCCACTCATGAAGCTGGATAATGAATTTACGGTTCGCCTTCACACCAGATTTTGCTTTTCCAATAAGTTAAGAGATCATATTGCATATGTTGTCATAGAATAATCTTAAGGCATCATGGTCTGCCAAGTGACGGTGCAATTACTCATGATGGACACCTAACAGTAGATTACATGGAACATAGAGGAATGGGAAAACTTGTGGACATAGGTAGTCAGTGTGGTAAGATGATTATAGGTGTCTAGAAGGGTTTTAGTCTCATAGAGGTACATTAGAAGATACTCTACATAAGAACCCTTTTCACGTGAAGAAATGTCTCCAGGGTTCAATATTTATTTATTCAGGTCCTTCGCTACTACAGTTGCCGTCCAGGTAAGGCGGTGGGAATCTGGTATAATAGTAGTTTTCAAATTTCCTTCCTCAAAAGAGATGATTGGGACTATCTATATGGTCATCTTCTGCACCATCTCCATTTCTCACCAATCTAGTGACACTAGCAGCGGGAACATCCTCCCATTTTTGTTCTAATTAAGCTTGTGGTGTACAGGCTGCCCTTGTAGTGAGCACCACTTTGTTAGAATCCTGCTTTTTAGTTTCTCTCAGCTGCTGATTTTGAGCAAGATTTCAACAACAGATCAATATTTGTTATATGCTTTAATATTTCATTGATATCTTGGAGATACGCCAAAAGGCTTTGCACAGGGTTATTTTCACTAGCACTAGACTGCTGAAATCAAGATAATCATCATAGAGATAATGTAATAAACTCAATAAATTATGGAGCAATTGCCCTGACAACGATTGTTTATTTAAATTAATATATACGGCTGATGCTCGCTGTTCCACTCGCTCTCTACTACTAACAATCCTCCCCGTTCCAATCTTCTCATCTCATTTATATATTAGTGACTGCAGTTGATACTGACCCTTTTGACTAGACTATTCGTTTCTTCATTATTTTTATTGGTTCCAGCAGAGTCTATCATTCATTAAATTCATGATAGCCTTAGTTGGAGGCGATTAACCAAAAAATTGTCATTAATCTAAATCACCTTCCTGCCTTATTTGGAAATGATCAATAATCTTTGTACTACCCAATATCGCCTCATCTTAAGGTGCTTGAATATTTTGTACTCTATACTCATTATCAGCGGATTCTAGCCAATTTGCCAAGGATATTTTGGGCTTATCGTCCAGTCATAGAAGAATCTCAACATTACCCACCTTGACTGGACGATAAGGCTCCTATTGCTTATATGCCCAGAAGACCTTTGCGTGCACTCAGTTAATAATCTGACCACTTGCGGGGTTCTTGATAGTATAGGCATCAACACCTGTCTTCTCAAGTACTTTTGAGCAGACCATTCAGATACTGGTCAATTTTTTCTTCTGACTGAACCCGTGTTGGTCATGGAATAGAACAAAGTACCCATCTTTGAATAGATCTAGCCTTCTACATTTTAACTGATTGGTTTCCTGAGACTTAACCTTCTTGGTTAAGCTGAATGAGTATTTTTGATTTGCAATTTGATTCACACGTTAGCTAGGGTTGTCAAATAACATTGGGGATCCATTCCACCGGTATTTTCTATGCAGGCATAGTTCAGCACTGGAAGAGAAGGGTATCATACACACTGTAATTTTAGGGGCTCTTCCCCATGGCGAAATAATAGCTAATGTTATAAGCTAAGACGTCGATGGACAAGATGGAACTCCAATCTGAAGGTCAATCCGCTACCAGTTTATGAATATGTTCACTAAATTTCCATTAACTTACTCAACCATCCCATTAGACTCAGGGTGGTACAGGGTCGTTAGAGCCCTGCGGATGGCCATAAGAACATTCAGCTTTGTAAGGATATGGGAAGTAAAGTTAGTTCTGTTATTGGTAAGGAGGAACTGAGGGCACCCATGTTGCTGGAAAATACATTCCATTTATGAACTTGGCCACAGTGACTGCCTCTAAATCCGGTATCACCTGGGCTTCAACCCACCTGTTCAAGTGGTCAATCACCACAAGAAAGTACTTGGACTGGTTAGCTCCTGTTAGTAGGTGCCAAACAACATCAATGGAAACAGTATGCCAAGCAAAATGCAGTTTCATTAACTGGTATGAAGCCTTCTGGTGAAAGAATTTCCACTTGGCACTTGTAGCACCAGGAGATTTTTTGAGCGCATCAAAGTAAATGCTTTTCCAGTAATACTGAGGCCGCAACAATTCCAACATCTTGCACACGCCACTATGTCTAACTGCCTTATGTGCGCTCATGATATTACTAGGTCATTTTGAGGGTCACGAGAAGTTTACTGTAGAGTCTCAGATCCGCTTATACAACTTCTCGTTTCACTGGAAGATATTGGCACGCATCTAATTTAATGCCTTTATCACATTTGGCGGTTCATTTTTGTATCTGCTGCTGAGCATTTCTTTGTGCATCACATCGTCCAGATCAGCAGTGAAAGTAACCGCAGGCAATAGAGACAATCAATCGGCGTTCTGGTGTTTTGCTCCAGGTAGGTGGAGAATCTTAAAGTCAAAAGCCTGCAGTTTGAGAACCCATTGGGCTAGACGCCCTTCAGGCTCCTTGAGGTTCTGTAACCAGCGTAGCAAAAAAATGATCCATTATGACTTTAAACTTCACTCCGTGCAAATAAACCCTTAATTTTTATATACATGTATATCACCACTAAGCACTCCCACCCAGTCAAGGTAAAGTTACGTTTGTGACCATTCAGGCTTTGACTGCAGTATGTCACTGGGTGCTCCTTCCCTTCATCATCTTTTTGGGACAGAACCGCCCCAACGGCAGAAAGGGACGCACTTGTTTTTATAAATAAACTATTTATCAAAATTTTGGTAGCGCAACACTAACGCACTGATTAGAGCATAGCCTAAGTGTATCAAAAGAGCATTGTGGCTTTCTGTCCATTTAAACGCAGCATCCTTACTTAACAACTTAAACAGCGGACCTCCAATACAACTAAAGTTGGGTATGAAGTGGAAGCAGTAGCCGACCATCCCTAAAAAACTTGTATATTTCGCTTACTGTTTGGTGTTGTCATATTTAGGACAGCTTCACCTTGAATGGCTGGGGCTTAAGCCCCGTTGCATCCACTAAAAATCCTAGTTAATCCAGCTGGTCTTTAGAGAAGTGACATTTACGGATTTTGATCTTTATATTGGCCATAGAAAGCCAACAGAATACCTCCTCCAAAGGGGTAAAATGATCTGAAAACGTCTGGGAGAAGACATTGATACTGTTGAGGTATATAAGTACACATGACAGAGTCAAGTTGCCAAGGATAGTGTCCATGGCCCGTTGGAACGTTCCCAGAGCATTATATAGCCCTTGATGCATATGGGTTAGTTTGAAAGCCCCTTGGACATGATAATGGCACATTTCTCCTGTTATGCCAAGGGCAACTAAATTTTCCAATAATTAGAAATCAAATCCATTACTTATAATTAATGAGCTCCTCAAACCAATCCGAGGCATAATTGATTTGTGGTAAGGGGTATGAGTCCTTTTTGGTAATGCCGTTGAGCTTCTGGTAGTCTATTACTATCCGGTTAGCACAAAACTCCTCTTTGAAAATTAGAATAGACAAAGCCAATGGACTCCTTGAGGGTTCAAGCATCCCTTTCTCCAACAGCTTTTTAATTTAATCAGTAACTACTTCTTTGGCTGCCCTCTATTGGTGGATTGGCTGATATCTGATGGGCGGATGATTCCCAGTGTCCAATCAATGGCCAACCTTAAGTGCACCCTAAGTCATGATTGTCAGCAGCAAAATCTCCTTATATTTTTGTCATAAGAACAATTGCTTAATCTTTTTGTTTTTCTAATAACTAATAAATTTTCTACACAGTACCACCGCCATTATGCCAAGATGCGGTTCAATGAGTAGACCAAATTCATGCAGCCACACAAATTCAGGGACCTGAAAGGACCTCCTCAACTGGCTTCAAGTGTAATAACGCCACTATTTGATGCCGGTAGATTTTTATTGTTTTGTTCTGTAGATTTGCTAACAAAACCTTGATCTCCCCATTTCCCAGTAGTATAATGCTTGGGGCAACTTTGGGCTCCAGCTGCAATTGCTGATAAGGGCCAATGACCTCCCCATATATTCCATCTGGTACTTCCATCTCTAACTCGGTGTTTATTATAGATTGGTGTCTGTAGGGGATGGATAAAGACCCAGCAGCTCTGAGAGGCAGCCCTTGATATTCATATATCTGCTAGGGGAAGGCCTGGATCCTCTTTTTTATTTGATGATAGTGCACCAGAATCGCCCCATCATAATAGGAAAGATTGATATGTCACATGTGCACCAGATCCTTTGGCACTTTACTAAGGTAAAACAAATTAGGATCTGCTGACTCAATATTTCAAAGGTCTCTTCCATCATATCAATGACAGCTGCAAAGTGTCACATGAAAGCGGTCCAAATTAACATGTTGTAATTATCATTTGGCAACACTAGCTGAGGCTACAATGACAACTAATCCAAACTGCAACAGAAGCGAGCTGTACATTCCCTCAGATTGTGTTTTCTGCTGAAGCGGTCACATACACCATTTGATGTTCTACGTTAGGTTTTAATGTAAACTTTGCCACCTAATTAATGGAAACTATTTTAACTGGAGCGCCCATATCTATTATAGTGCGACTCTGGTTTTTGCTATAAGAATGTCACAGTATGTAAACTCAAAGTAAGATTGATTTTAATTGTTTAATACATGGACATTTAAAGGAACTCTTTTCCAAATAAAGCTCATATTACCCTCACCAACTTTAGGGTATTCTTAGCAATAGCGTCCACATGGAGGGTGACGTGTACCCCCTACGGGGAAGGCTCATTGGAGGTTAGATCCAGCTCATCTGTAGAGATATAGTCGAACATTTGGCTGGCATAAGGCTTTGGTTGCTCCTAAGGTCCTTCTTCCTTGTGTCCTTATTTTGCAATTGTGTCAATACATTCATCCATCCAACCAGCTGCTGATATAAAGATGCTCATTGTACTTAGAGGTTTCCGCTGAATTTTTTTTACATGTTTCGGTGGGTCATTTGGGGCTGAAATAGTGGATTTAGAGAGTCCCATCTCTACTCCACTCTGAATTCTCCCCGATGGTATTGGTCCCAATGTATGTAATGGACCTGACAATTGAGCAACTCTGGGCCAGGTGCTCAGGGTGACCACGTTTGAAACAATTTACCACGTAGGGCCTGAATCCTTGATTATTGTATGATGGCCCAATCCAAAAAATGGACTGGGGGTGATTAGCATAACCAGGCCCAGCTCAATAGTTGAACTGCTGATGGTAACTCAGCTGAGGGCGAGGCGCGTAATTATAATAAGGCTGGGGTTACTAGATGGGCTCAGAATAGGGTAGGATAATTCCCCTAGATAAGAAGGTCCTGCGATGGATTCTGTAGGTTTTCGCTCTGTATTGGGTGGAGTAAAGGTAGTGGATAGATGGCGCAAAATTTGAACAATCTTGAGCAGGGGCACTTCATTCTCTAAAAATGGAGACAAACATTGTAAAGCTAATGGTATGGCTTAACCGCAAAGGTCATTATAATTCCCACATTGGTTTCAACTATAGTGCCTGCCCTAATACTATGTGATCTTTTGTCATGAAGTAGTCTACAAACTCAGCTAGAGACTCATTAAAATTAAACCCTATATTCAAAAACTCAGCATCTCATTCCGACATTTTGGAAGTGTTCACAAACAACCGCAGTACAATCACCTTCATCTTCTGATTTGAAACGGACTTTTTGAAAGATAGCAAGTAACTTGGTAGGCACTTATAACATCCAGTTTGGATATCAGTAATTTACCCTTCTGCTATTATGAGGCTCCTTCCATTGCAAATTTAAACTGCTTGAAGAACCCATTGATGTTTCCAATACAATTAATTTGGGGGTAGCTTGTTTATGCAGACCTCCTCTTCCCGCTAGTTACTATGAATCTGAGGAACGTAGGTCTCTTCAGTGGGCAGGACCGCCATTACATGAAGTTTCTCTGGGTCAGAACATAATCAACCTTAGAGCTGCCATCATGAGTTGAGCAGCTCAGATAAGTATTGTATTCAGCATAAAAGGGCAATTTCTGAGCAACCTCATTTTCTTCCACTTCCCAATGGGGATGAGGCGGGCGAAGGGTAGGTTATAACTTTCACTCCATACAGTGCGACCACTCAGTAGTGTCTTCCAGGAGATCTGAAAGTTTCCCGTTTAGTTTTCTGATTACCTGTACTTATTAGCCACTTTTTAAGTTGATTATTAACATTGTCACGCTCCTGAAGGAGTTCTTCTTTCTTGAGCATGGATTCCATAACAAGTTTGATTTCTAAAGCATCTGCAAGAACATAGGAATGGGATGATTTTCCTTTATTGCAAGCCTAAGAAGCCATGGCTGGCGACTGGATAGTATTTTAATTTTTGGTGGTTGTTAAATGGGACCCCTGTAGTGAGCACCACTGTTTATAATATTAGACTTATCATGGAGATACGCCTAAGTGGTTTTTCACAGGGTAAGCCCACTGAGAAATAGGACCAACGATATAAAGATCGTCATTATTGTGACAATGTTATAAAAAAATAGATTATGATGTAATTGCCCCAAAGACACTTTTTATTTAATCTAATATATACTATGGATACTCTCTGTTCTGCTCGCTCTCTTCTACTAACAATCCTCCCTGGTTTAATCTTCTCATCTCACCTATATATTAGCAACTTCAGTCTATATAATCCTTTTGCTTAGACTATTCATTTCCGCCATATTCTCATTGGATCCAGCAAAGTCTTTCATTCATTTAATTCACGATCCCCTTAGTTTGAGGTGATCTACCAATTATTCGTCATGCAACAACATTTCCTACGCGCATTATTTGGAGGAAATTTTTGCTTACCATCCTGACCCAATATTGCCTCATATAAGGCGCTCAAATTTTCATACTCTATACTCAATTTCGGCAGATTATGCCCAATTTACCATGCTATTTATGACTTATCCTCAGGTCAAAGCAGAATCTCAACATTTTTCCAAATTAATTGGTGCACTTAAAATAATAAAAATATAAAATTAATTTATAATATCAATCCCAAGTAGGAGCTTGGGTGTGAAAAACGATACTCTATTTAAAGGCCTTCTCCTAGTATTTAGGGTTGTCAAGGGATAATAATGGGATAGGAATTAAATTCATTTTAGTTTGGGTATCAAGGCTTTGACAAGAGGGATAACTGACCTAGTAGCGCTCAGGACACTCTTATCACCTCTTTTGGTCTTTACATAATGTGATTGGTCCACTTCAGGTAGGATAAAACCATGGGAAAATCTTAATATATATTGCTAGCACATCAAGTCTTTCACTTGTGTGCCAGCTCTCATCTTTTTCACTGAGCATCAATTTTCTCATTATGTTGAGGCGATGGACACCGCTGGCCTCATAAACAAAGAAAAACCACAATTATACCTCCTTATGCCCCATGTTGATGATGCTCCTACCCCAGTGCTGTCCGCCATGACTTGCCAGCTAACTCAGGCACCAGACAAAAGTTTCACCTAAGCTTCCTCGCTTTCTGAATGGCTTCCTAGTTTGTTAGCTGAGGTGCAATATTAATTATTTTATGTCCAATAATCCCTTTGTTTGGTCTATTTGCAAATAAAGATGCGTGGTAGCTCCCCTTTTGGGTTGAGCACCACTAGTGCTAAAAAAAAGTAATATATTTTACCCAATCATTTTTCTTAAAATTAGGCTCATCACGGCTAATCTCCACCCACTATGGCTTTTAATTGGTGAATAAAATTTCTTCACTTTCAACCCCACTCAAGATTATATATGGGGTTTTTTTATAGACAAAAACACTGAATTGGTGCTAGGGCTTAGGTGACCCTCCAACTCTGGTGGGGTATTCCGCTGAGGGTTGAGAGTGACAAGGGCAGCTCAATCTGGCCCATTTGATTGAAGGCAGGGAGTAAAAAGATTACTCTGAGCTAAACCATTTTGCCCAGAGAGAGCGTATTTTTATTAGTAAATATCAGCCTATTAACACTTAAAACATTCTTCAAAGTCATGATGGCAATTGTCTAATATTTCTCAAATTGAATTGATAGACTCTTCATATTATCACTATAAGCCATACCAACTGTTGATTCATCTATGCAATTAATTGAGGTAACATTCTATAATCATCTTCGTAAATCTAGGTGTTGATCTTGTCATGCAAGTCAGTTGTTATTCTTCACATCATGTCTGGAAGCATATATCCACCATCACCCCTCTTAAAAATATTGGCAGGAGAGTAATGATGCAAGAATCAGCTATTTATTTTATTTGATAATTACTCCAGTTTCTAAACACAAGATTGAATTTTTGTCTCCACATTTGTAACTCATAGCATATGACACATACCATATAGAATCTAATTTTTCTCCCTAGGGGCTATACAATTGTGATAATACAGGAATAAGTCCAAAATCTGAAAGGCAGTTAATGGTTAGTGTGATGCATTTGCTGCTTGACCTTCTCTTGTAACTGTCTTGGCTAAATTTGACATGCCTTTGATTGTAACTGTATGATTTTCTGGGCTAATTTTCTCAGCGCTTTCTCAGGCTCCCTGTAATTTCTCTGGTAACTCTCAAGCTAGCAAAGCTAGAATTCCAGAATCTCTTATTTGTAAGACCTTGAAGGGTGAAATTACGATGTATTGATAAAAACTTATCCTGTAAGCCACCTCTACTTGGGATGTATTGGTCTAAAGTTAAGGATCAATAGAGCCATTTTTATTAGTATTGAAACTTATGCTCCATTTGATCACACTAAATTCCTGTTTGTTGATGGGTTTTAGGGTGGTAAAACTAGTTATTGAGCTCCCATGCTTGTAGCTAGGATTTTCACAACTCTTGAAGTAAGGTTTTTTCATCGTTGCATAGCTGAACCTGGGGCACGGTGGCAAATAAAGATAATTTAATATAAAAAGTTAGTAGTAGCCTTGGCATTATTCGCAGGCATGGCTATTGCTTTTACCCACTTTGTGAAATGATCAATATCAATAAGGAAGTTTTGATTTCCTCCTGTGCATTCAAAGAGGATACCTACAAAGTCTAACCTGATGGTATGAATGGCTACTGAGGTGTCATGGGCTGCTATCTACTTGACCTTATATAGCGTCTGTTTTTTATAAGTTAGAAAGCGTCTATGACTTCCACTGCAGAGTTCATTATTCCTTCCCAGTTGTAATAATCCTTGATTCATTTACGAGATTCCCTGGCTCCTCCATGTCTTAAGGTATTTTGAGCTCCCATTATAACTGATACCCATTCTTGAGGTTACAAAAAAAGGTAGCCTGTCAGTTCCAACTTTCTTGTAAAGGAATTATTGAGAACCTTTTTATTCCGAGTGAAATTTTTGAGATCTTAGAATTAATTTATCTTCGTCTTCCCAAGAGTCTGTCTTCATGATTAGGTCGTGTAAACGTTCAGTTTTGCTATTGACTAGATATAGTAGGGGCAGTCTAGTCAGTATTTCTACATTTATATGCTTCAATCCTGTTTAATGGACAATAAACATGTCATAGTGCTAAAGTTTAAGAGCCCAACGACCTAGTCTTCCTGTCAGGTTTTCATGTTTTGCAGTCACTTTAAAGAGGCGTGGTTATTAACAACTGTATACTTCATCCGTACAAGAAGAGCAGGAAATGTTTCACCACCAGTAGAATAGCTAAGCACAAATTCTCTGTAACGGTAAAAAATAGCTCATTTTTGGAAAGCGTTTATCTAATAAACGCCATGTGTTTAATGACTTTATCATCCAACTAGAAAGGATGACGCCTAATGCTAAGTCAGAGGCGTCGTTAAGCAGAATAAATGGCTTTCCATAGTTTGGATATTGAGAAATCAGTCTTCTCTTCAGCAAATTTTTCAAGGTTCAAAGGCAGTTCATTGCTCTAGGCCTCAACATGAAAGGGTGTTTTTTGAGGGTAAGGACTGAAGCTTCAGCGATTGAGCGAAAATAGGGATAAATAGATGGTAATAGCCCATCATTACTAATAATAACTGTATATCTCAAAAACTTTTTGGCTCAGGCATCTTAGAGATTGCTACACTTTACAATACAAGGGATGAATTCTAGCCCTCAATATGGCGTGTCCTAAAAATTTCATTTTCTTTAAGAAGAAGGTGCGTTTAGCATGTTTTCTTTTTATATGTTTCTCTTTAAGACGTGGAAAAATGACTTGAGGTGGTCTAGATGATTGGTAAAGTATTAGGAAAAGAACACTGTATCAGATATTTAAATGATCACATAACTAAGTTAAAGATCTTGCATGATGCAATCCATCGTATGTTGAAATGAGGTGGGAGTATTGCATAAACCCTGAGGTAGCCAAGTAGTTTTGAATAATCCTCCCATGCATATCAACGCGCTTTATCTTAGTCTTATGGAGATAGATCCATCTGCCAATAATGAATGGTAAGTTCCATTGCAGAGAAGAAATTTGAGATGAACAGTTAACTAAAGCATTATCAGCTCATGAAATCATATATAAGTCTTTCTCAATGAAGCTGTTAAGCTTCCTGTAATCAATCACTATTCTGTGTCACCATTATTCTTCTTTATAAGTAATGGTGAGATGACCTTGGAATCTGGGAGGGCACATGTAAGACGGCATCCAATAATTGCTTGAGTTCAATCTTCATGTATTGCTTCTCTGGCTTTGACTTAATAAATGGATAATTCAGTTAGGGAATTGAATCTTTAACGTCAATGTTATGTGTTCAGTCTTTCATGTAAACATAGTTGACATCTGACGTGGATAAAATGACCTGATAGACTTTAAGTAATAGATGAACTTTCTCAAGCTCCTCCTGATTTAACTTATTGTATATTTGTATTTTTAAAATATAGTGCATATTAAATTATTGGTGGTTATTCAAAATCAAGACGAGTACCAACCAGATGTACTTTGTCAATTTCATCAATGGGAAGTAATTGGCCTTTCCCAATCTTATGGTTTTTCTAAACTAGAATCTCTTGGTTGGTCAGATCCCCAAATAGTAGCTCACTAGGCCGCTACCAAAAAGGATCAAGGACTCCTGGCTAAACTCTTGGCTTAAATTACTTACTCCAATGACAAAGTAATTTTTAGCAAGCAGTTTGGGGTATACTAGGGTTATGTTGATAGAAATCACTCTTTGTTCTCCTGATCTAATTTTCCTTCTTGGTGGCATAAAAAGGGTATGCCTTCTGCTGCATCTATTGAGTCAGGTAGCTTTTTCATATTTCTTACAGAGGTAAAATATCGCAAAGGTAAAGTGGAAATAGGGTACTCAAACAGACAAGTATGATTCTTCTTGCTGAAGTCTTTATTATCAAGCACAATGAGAACTTCATAGTTGAGGAGTAAAAAGTATCCTTTTTTTTTTTGATGACTCTCTCATATTCCATAACAAATTGCACCCCACAAAAAGTATTTTTATAATCTCTATTGTTCAAGGCAACTGTATGAGCTGAGAAAATTAAGTAGCCAAAGTGGATTGGCAAGGACATTTATGCAGCTATCGTCTTGGTGTTCCTTAAACTAGCTGTGGTATATTCTTGAGGGTATTGAAGGTTTGAGTGAGCTCAATATTCTTGGCAAGTTGCAATGAGACAACCTTGATAGATAATCTTGTATCTAAGATAGCTTATAACGCAGATCTTTTGAATTAACGCTTCCAATTTGGCAAATTTTCCTTCAAACTTTGACGGGAAGGATAACACCTTTTTAAGGCGGAATTTTGCATTGAGCTTTCTGCAGTCGTATGATAATTCTCTTTTATATACAGTAGACTGTGCACACCCAAAAAGGTTCAGATCAAAAATGGCAAGGTATTGATCAGCGTCGCTGGTTGTATCAATTATTCTGGGACACCAAATAAATTGACTGAGATAAGTGCCTTTAGGAACCTGGGTGTCATCAATATTTTTGATTTTAAGCGGTATGGAATGGCGAGCTCAGCAGTTGACCCTAAATTTTTAATAACCTGTGTCCTCATACCCCTTCAGAGCCATCACCAAAAATCATTCTCAATGAACGTGAGATGAGCAATTGGCAATGTTTCATTGCAGGTACTTTAGGTCAGTTAACTTTAGAGGTACCTGACCCTATTGTAACTTACTTTTATTGCTTGGCAAAAACAGGGTTCTTCTTAAAACACGTATCCTCAGTATGTTGTTCTTCTTTCAGTGGGTACATCTTGGTTTTTCCTCCTTCTTAGGCTTTGCTTCCACCGCAGTATAAACTCAGAGTTTTGCGGAGGCCTTTTAGAGAACTCAGGATTGTGTTTAATAACCACACTAAGCAGGTCTTTGTTGTTCCCAAATTAAAATGAAGCTTTATTTGACAAATGAGACGTGAATGGCTAAGTCAAGGTTACAATGTAAGCCAGCAATGATGGTGGGTATGGCATTATCTAATATACACATCTTTGAGGTTATCAGTGTTTGGGCCTCTATATAAAATCAATCATCAAATTTGGCTAGGGTTTTATTCTGGAGTGACTCTTTTCTCTGAAATCATGTTTTTTTATATTCAGTCTTTTCTTGGGCCTGAATTACTGGATAAGCTCTTTCACTTTTCTCGAGGTATTCATGTCGTCCATGTGAGATGCCATAACCTCTTGAGCCAAAAGATTTAAACAAGACTTATGCTTAACCTTTTGATGATCAGTTGCACCTTCCATCGCGGCTTCATAGATTAAAGGAATTATTGTGATACTCTTTTCACCAGGTGTGAACTTTTCCTTAACGTAGGCATAAAGATAGTGGTCTCCAATCCTGTAGCGACATGTTAACCAGAAGCTTCATATCTGTTAATTTCAATTCATGCGTTGCTCTGTACAACTTTCTGCTTGAGTTGAAGATATAGAATCTGTTGATGATTGAGACGTTGCTCCAATTCCTCTAAGATAAGTTTTGGCGTAAGATCCAGCATATTTAGTCTTCTTTTTTAATAGCCTTTTCATTATAAAAGTTTCTAACACAATAGTCCATATTGTGTGTTTGTTAGCAAGCGGACTTGTGGTATACTTGCTGAAGCTTGTTCTCATCCTCTGATACTTTAATGCGCTGATTCAAGTCCTACGTTATCTCTTTGCATATGAAGCTCTGAGGAGGCGTTTCAGCCTTGGCTCTCAGCTCTTCTATAAGAGTATTTGACTTTTTCTCAGCTTCATTGAGGCGACGATAGCCTTAGTTAATGTTATCTCATCTGGGGGACTTGCCTCTCAAGGCGCTTTTCAATATGTTTAGTCACTAAGTATAGGAAAGAGTAGATTCCTGAGTTACATGGAATGCCAAATCCTGTTCAACATGATTTACTTGAGAAATACGATTCTGAGCTACTGAAGATGTTCAGATGTTCAATGGGCACTTAACTCATCAATTCGTTGTAAGGCTTGCTCTTATAAGGCCTTGAGGAACTTAATCTAATCTTTCTAGTGTTGCTGGTTAGTAGAAGCATGAGCCATAATTTTGCCATGTGCTTCACTATCTTGTGTTTGGAGCTTGTATAGATTCTGATATGACTGGATGATAATCCATGAAGAGCTACTGAAGATTGGCAAGAGTCCACTGATTAGGATGATTTAACTACAAGTATTTGAGTGACTTGAAATGTGGCGATATTGGGATATAAAGGATTGTTAATTGAATTCCTATAAATTAGGCGACCAGGCGATGTTGACATATGACAAACATTTAGTAGATCGCCTAAAACTAAGGTTTTAGAGAATTTAAGTATACCATCCCAAAACCAATGAAAATACAGAGAAACAGAATAGTCTAAGCCAAAAGAACTGTATCATCTGAAGTTGCTGATATATAAATGAGATGTGGCAATTGAAAAAGTAGGGCGTTAATAGTTTGAAGAGAGCAGAACAGAGAATAACCGCTTTATTTGTTAAATAAATAAAGTGTCATTGGGTAAATTGCTCCTATTTTAGTATATTTTCAAGTGTGTTTAAAGGACTGACAATCCCCATAGATCCATCCATTGTTCAGTGGAATTGACCTGTGTGACCCTTATGGAATATCCCAACAGTATCGCGAAAAATTTTAAAATTGGTGCTCACTACAGGGGCCCATTGATCAACCACAAAAGATTAAAAAAACCTCAGTTGCCGGCCATGTCACATCAGGCCTGATTTTCCAGGGAATCTTCATAAGGCACTGTACCAGCTGAATATGAGGAACTCAAACGCGCTTTAGATGTGGTAGTCAAAAAACAGGATGAACTTTTTTAAGAGTGGTGAGATTATACAACATCTTGACAGCACATTTAGCCAAATGAAAATTCTGGATAACAAAACAAGCAACTTGCTAATCGCTTGGACTACACTACTGAATGACTGCATTGCAAAGAGCGTAAATTGAATGGTACCTACCAGCCCTATCATTGGGAAGAGGAAGAAAGACAAAGGGCTGCTCAGGGAGAACTATACGACGAGGAATATGACGCTGGCAGGAGCTACTACACCCATGAGGGTAGCTCTGGATATGGTTATAAATTGGAAAGCCAATTATCATATGTGATGGAAGTTCTGCCCACCGCAGAAGCCCACGCTACCTCTGAAGCAGCAGACATCCCTAACCTCCGCTGGACCAGCACCTCATTGAGAGACTGATTATGAGTCCCAACCTATTCCTCAGTACGCTAAAAAAAGTCGTGTCTATGATTGGGATGGGGAGGTCTATATCAAAAAGCTGCCTCCATTCAATTGCAATGAAAATATCTATGGATTTTTAGGCATTTTAAATTTGCAATAGAAGGCGCCTCAGTTTGTCATAAAGCTAAACTGTTGAATTCTGCCTTAGATGTTGGGAGTGCTGATTAAATTACCTGCTACCTTTCAAGCAGCTCCATTAACTACAAAGAAGTGAAGTATACTGTGCTGTGACTGTTTGAGGGTACCTCCAAAATGTCACAGTGAAAGGCATAGTTCTTGATTATTTGGTTCCACCATAATGATATCCTTATATCATTTACTGACCAATTTATGGTGGAAGCTCATGTACTGATTGGGGCAGGCATTTTAGTGAAAGCTGACATGTGCATCAAAATGACCTCCATGGTGAAGCCATAATGTGAGCTCTACAATGTCTTTTCTCTGATTTTAGATGAAAAAGATACCCTGCACAAAATTGTATAGTTCTTGTGCCATGTATCCACTAACTTCCCTCTGCCCAATACAGAATGGAAGCATACCGCTGCCGCTGAACCCTCTTATTTGGTGGAATACTCTTGTCCTGCCCACATCGCCTAACAACCCCCAGCCTTATTATACTTCTGTTCCTTGTCCTTGGCTGAATTACTCCCAACAGTTCGACTTCCACTCTTGTCCCATTTATGAAAATCATCAGCAATCCAATTACTGACCCAGACCTAGTTATGCTGAACATCAGCAATCGTCCTACTGATCTGTCCCTGGTTACGCCAAATGCCAACAAAAATATCAGCCTGGACCCTTTTATGAGAACTAAGGACGCAACTCTTATGCGGGTTAAATTCTTTGAATTTAGTCACCCTAGTCACCTGGCACAGAGTTGCCCTAAATGGTGTGTTCACTATGTGAAACAAGATCAATATTACCATGGAAAAGATGGAGCAAGGTAAAGATGGGACTCTCTACCTCTGCTACCCCAACCCCAAACGTCCCAACTGAATAATGTGGAGTATATCAAGTGGAAGTTCTTCAATATGATGATGAGACTTTATACGTGCAACCAGTTGGAGGATTGAACATACTGATGTGAGCACAAGCCAAAGTTGCAGCAGATAAAGAACCTCAGGAGCAACTGAAGCTGTACACCTGCCAAATGTTCGATCAAGCTTCTTCAGACAAGCTGGATCCAGCCGCAGATGCGTTAGTCATAATATGAGTAAATGTCGCCCCTTCTGGTAGACGCCATTGCTTAAGGATACCTTAAGTCAGTGAAGGAATTATGAGTTTCATTGGGAAAAGAGATCTCTTAAATACACATATTAAACAGCCAATAACCTCCTTATTCTGAGTGTAAATACTGTGACATTTTTGTAGCAAAAAAATAGAGTTTGCGCTATAATGGATACAGGCACTCAAGTCAAAATAATTTTACTAAGTTGATTGCAAAGTTGACGTTAAAGCCATATAGGGAACATCAAATGGTGTATGGGACTGCTGGAGCGGAAAGCACAGTCTCTGAGTGAACATACAGCGCGTTACCTTTGGGGTCTGGGTCCATTGTCATTGTAGAACCGGTGATAGTGCTACCCAACAGTAACTATGACTGCTAACTGGAACTTCTTTCCTAGAACACGTTGGTGCTGTCATTGATATGACACAGGAGACCTTCAAAATTTTGGGGTAGCGGATTCCAATTTAATTTGCCTCTAGTGGAGTGCCAAATGATCTGGTACACATGGGCCATACCAATCGTGCATATATTGACGGGGTGAATCTGGTTTGCTATAGTTGACTAAAAAGCATAAATTCTCCCTTTCCCCAGCAGTTTACAAATATCAGGGGCTACCCCTCCAAGCTGCGGGGCCTATATCTATTCCTTCCAGACACCAAGTCATAGAGAACACTAAGTTAGAGGTGAAAGTTCCAGCCATGCTTTATGAGGAGGTCATTGGCCATATAAGCAAACGTGGATTGAGCCTCATGTGGCTTCAGGGATTATACTCCCAGGCCATAAAGATATCAAGGTTCTTTAGCAAAAATTCAGAATAACCAATGTAATTCCGCTGACAACAAATAGTAGCGTATTTACACTTGACCCAGTCAAGGAGGTCCTAAAGGTTCACAAGTTCAGTTTGTTGAAAGAATTTTGTCTAACCATCAAGTCACAGCCCAGTGTAAAGACAGTAGTACTGCGAAAAATTCAATAGTTTATTGTAACGTTCAAGGCGTTGCCTGACCATCACATTGCCCTAATCTTCCCTAGGGCGATTATCAAAGCCAAGGGAGAGGGGCACAATAGCTACAATTTTTGTAAATGGCAATATGACAGATCAGATTCCTCTAAATCGAAGCTAAATAAAAATTGCGAGGCTGACGAGGAAGGAAAGCCTTGAAAATGGCACTTTGGCCAACCAGATGCTGCCAAATCGAATATTACCAAATGTGGTGATGAGGGAGCGGACCCTCAGACATGAATTTCCAGCCAACCATGTGAATCTGAGTTTGATGTCCCAAAGTGTATTGACAAGGATGAAAATCCTTATAAATGGCGCTCTGGCCAACCAGATGCCACCAAATCTAATATTACTAAATGTGGTGACAAGGGAGCGGACCCTCAGACATGATATCTGGCCAACCAGGTTCAGCAAAACCTGATGTCCTCAAATGTATTGACAAGGATAAAAATTCTTGTAAATGGCGCTCTGGCCAACCAGATGCCGCCAAACAAAATATTACTAAAAAGAGTGATGAGATAACCCTCATAAATGGCGCTCATGCCAATTGGATGCCGCCAAACCTTTGTTGGCAATATTGGTGAATATGGATGAAGAGAATGGCCCAAGCTTTGAGAACAATTTGAAGCTGAAAAAAGCAGAAAAGTTTCCGCAACCCCAAGGGTACCTGGTCCTAGTTCTGGAGCAGGTCTTGACAAGGAAATTGAGTGTCTAGATCCTTGAGTTATGCATGTCATCAAGAAGATGCCCACAGACTCCGCGGAGAACAAGATCTGCTCTTCTCCCTAAGCTTAGTATAAATCTGAGCTGACGAAACTGTGTAAAGCAGTTTCAGCTTCTATAATATTTAAATAAATTTTTAAACATCAGAAATAAGTTTTATTGAGGCCTTAAGGGAAATTGCACATGGACCACAGCTCAGACTTCGACAAGGCCATTGAGTCTTTATATGTTCTTTCTGGGGGTCGGACCCTCTTGCTGAGAGCCAGTATAGTCCTGACTGTGGCATAAACTTTCATAGTAAAATGCTTCCCACATAGTCAGATTAGGGACATCTCCACAGCAGGATTATACTGCCTGTGGGCTCTTACCTGGGCACTCTTGCCTTACTGCTTTGTGGCCGTGTTTAGAGACCCTATCCATCACATTAGATGAAACTCATTCAACATGGTGTCTTTATTGTTGGATATGATGGACAGGTTGTCAGAACGCGCCTTGCCTGTGGTGTACTTACACCCAATCACGTTTCTGATGGTCATCTTTTCTCTCCTAATCCTCTTGAGAGAAGTTGCCCGTTTCCTTCCCTCCTATGGACATGTCCAAATCTACTCTCATTCTGAGAAGCCCGCATTGGAATATTGACAGGCTCTCACTCCAGGGGAGCTGAGCACCCTACATTCCACCTTCTCACATGTGAAACTTCAGGCCCGGATGACCACTGCCTCAGGAGGAACTTCCCCAGTGTCACTCCAGATTGTTCAAATAGTGACCGCCATGCCCAGAAACCTAGTGGATTGGTTCACTGAGCTATTGGAAGGCCAGTCGGTGCTCCCTACCACCTTGGATGAATGTCTCCAGTTGGTTGAGAGGGCAGCCATACTGAATGACTCCCAAGACGCAGCTTGGTCGGCCCTCCTAAACCTCACACAAGGGAAGATGTCAGTCATGGAGTACGCCCAGGTGTACGACCATTGGGTAATGCGGCCAAGGTCACCTCTACCCAGATTGCACGGATATTTCGCCAGAATCTACGTCCTGACATACTCACTGCCATGGCTGCCACTCTCTAGGAGCCACCCTCGATGAGGGAATCAAGTTGCAACCCAGGAGGAGGGCCAACTAGCATTAGCTCAGGTAAAATCCCATCCTGTGGCACAACATGGGAAGTTCTATGGCCACAGAGCTGAGTCTGAGCCGGTCTCCAGTACCTCGCAGGACCCTCAAAGTGTTCACCCTCCAGCTCCGCCAATGGGGTGAACCCCTCTGAGAACACCAGAGAGGGCAACCCCAGTCCCCCCTACAACTTCCGCCCTACTCCCACGCGCGTTGCTACAATCAATAAAGGAAATACCTCGTCTTAACTCTATGTCCCCTACTCGTTACAGCTTTGGGGAAGAAAAGGGAAGAAGGAGGATCATCTTTGAGCGCTGGTAGACACCGGAGCTGAGAACAACTATCTGGACTACGGTTTAGCTAAAGGAATGAAGCTGGAGATGCAATAGAAGGGAGCCGTTACACTTGCAGACACCTCAAAAACGGTGGGTAGTTGGAAGGTCAAAACCCAGGTGCTGCTGCGGCAGGGGCCTCACACTTTCCAGGAATCATTTAGTGCTATTAAAAATCTGCCACACCCCATAATCCTGAGCATGCAGTGGTGGCACAAATACTCCTTTCAGTTCAAACTTCAAGAGCGCCTGGTCATAATACACCCCAAGGGCCAACCTCCAGTGGCGCTAGATTTCTTCACCAATGGCGGAGGGAAGCCTGGGGTGAACACAGTACAGGGGCTGGAGCCAGGGGTGGACATCCTTAAAGAATTTCGCACATACGCCCACCTGTTACAGAAGAACAAACTCTTCAACAACCCCAAATGGGCCTTTCCCATTTACTTTCAAGTTCAAAAAGGACGTAGAGTTTCCCAAGGGTTGCCCCATCTACCCTTTAAACCTGAAGGCGAAGGCTGCCCTAGAAGTTTATGTCAAGGAAATACTAGAGCGTGGGATGATCGTTCCCTCTAAGTCTCCAGTGGTGTCACCTATACTCCTAGTCCCAAAAGCAAGTGGCGAGCTCCGTCTGTGTGTGTATTATCAGTGGCTGAACGCAATAACCAAGTCTGACCCCTACTCCATTCCACTGATGGAGACCATCTCTCAGATGATCTCTGGTAGTCAGGTTTTCACCAAAGTTTTCCTGGTTGATGCGTTCAACCAAGTTCCTGTAATCACATAACAACAACAGTATATAGCTTTCAAGTGCCACTTAGGGGTCTTTGAGTACAAGGTGATGCCTTTTGGCCTCAAGAACGCCCCAGCAGTATTTCAGCGTACCATAGACAACGCCCTAGGAAACATAATTGGGAAATGCTGTGTGGCATATATGGATGATATCCTTGTGTACTCCAAGACCAAAGAGGATCACAAAAGCGATGTGCTGAGCGTTCTGGAGGCCCTTAATAAGGCTAACTTCCGCTTGAAGCCATCAAATGTGAGTTCTACAAGGACTCTGGATCCTTCTTGGTTAACGTAGTCTTCCAAAAGGGAACAGACATATGCACTGACAATTTTAAGGCAGTGATGGAGTGGCCATCCCCTAAATATAGAACAGGTGTTAGAAGCTTCCCAGGCATGGTGAACTTCCTGAAAAGGTTTGCAAAAGACCTCTTTAAGATGGCAGCACCCTTAACCCGTTTGACAGGGCAGGTGCTGTTCCATTGGGGAGAAGAGGAGGAGAAAGCCTTCCAAACCATTAAGGAGAGCCTCACGAAGGCACCAGTACTAGCCCACCCTGACGCCAACCGCCCTTTCATATTGGAGACTGACGCCTCAAACTTCGAGATTGGGTCAGTTCTGCTGCAAGACAAGTAAGATGGGGTAGACCATCCTGTAAGCTATTTTAGCAGGAAAATTCTGCCCGCTGAGACGAACTACCCTGTGTATGACAAGGTGCTCTTAGCGATTGTATCAGCTCTGAAGGAATGGCAGAATCACTTACTCTAAGCCAGACACCTTTCACCATCAGAATGGACCACTGCTCCCTCCAATTTTCAAGAGTCCAAAGCGCATGAACCAGCGCCAGGCCAGGTGGCACCTAAGGCTGGCGCCTTATGACTTAAAGATTGTGTACAGCCTGGGGAGAGCAACTTCATCCCAGATCTCCTAAGCAGAGACCCATGAAAGTCCTTCCCGAGGGAGGAGCTGGATGCATACAACACAGCAACTATGTTGCCCTCAATTGTGTTTGCCGTCATCCAAAATGCCACCCTTGAACTGAAGGACAAGCTCTGGGCAGCCTAGAAAAGCTCGAAATATGGGGCCACTCTGTGGAAGGACCTGTAGGAGGGGGTGGAGAATTAACAGCATAGTAATTTCTGCAAAAAGAAGGGCCTTATCCTCCACAAAGGGCGCCCATGGCTGCCCAGCCGCGAGCTCCAGGAAGAGGCGATAAGCGCTTTCCACGAACACCCCTTGGTGGGACACCCTGGGAATGAGAAAATGATAGAGCTCTTGACCCAAAGTTACTCATGGCCAGGGATTCCAAGTGCCTTGAGGGAGTATATCCAAAAATTTGTAACAGGCGCCTGATTCAAGCATGCTAGGCAGAAGCCTTTGGGGAAACTCAAACCACTCTAGATTGTGAAAATGACATGGTCCTCACTGAGTGTGGATTTCATAATGGGGTTTCCAAAATCTAAGGGGTATGATGCTGTGATGGTGGTAGTAGACAGAATGACCAAGTATGCGGAATTCTTTCCATGTACCTCCAATATCACAGCAAAGGGCATGGCGGATATCTTCATGAACGAGGTGTTCACTCTCCATGGCCTACCAGAGGAGATAGTGTCAGATAGTGGCCCACAATTCATCGCCCAATTCTGGCAACACCTACTCAAAAACCTTCAGATCAAACCATGCAGATCCTCGGCCTACCACCCTCAGTCAGATGGCTAGAAGGAACTAGTCAATTAAGTCCTCGAGCAGTATCTGCAATGCTACATGACCACCCAACAGGAACGCTGGACGGAATGGCTGAGACTAGCCTTATTTGTTTACAATAACTTAGCACATTCATCAATGGGAATGTCGCCCTTCATGGCAAAATATGGGTTCCACCCAAAGATGGTGGAAAATCACCTCAGAGGTCCAAACCCAGTGGTGAATGACCTGGCACCAGAAATGAAGGAAAACATGAAAGCCCTACATGCAAATTTAACAAAAGTGATAGAGGCACAGAAGAAGAAGGCTGACACTTACCAATCCGAGGCCCCTGTACTAAAGGAAGTAGACTTGGTGATGATCTACGCGAAAAGTTATTTGGTTCCTACAAGCTGCAGGAAATTTGGACCAGTCGCCCTGGGCCCATTCAAGGTCCTCTACCAGGTAAAAGAAGTGGCGTACAAACTGGAGTTTCTCAAGGGATCTCGCGCACATCTGGTAATGCATGTCTCACAACTGAAGAAGTTCAAAGGCCCTCTTCCAGAGAAATTGGAGCCAGTCAACTTGGGAAACCCAGGAGAGGCTGAGTATGAGATGGAGGAAATCCTGGACATGAAAATCTCTCAAAAAATGTTGGTATCTAGTCAAATGGGTAGGTTACCTGGTGGAAGAGTCCACCAGGAAGACTTCCAATAACTGCAGCAACTGCCCGCAGAAGGTTTAGGAGTTCTGATATCAGAGGAGGCTCTCATCTGGGGGGTGATGCAATGGTCAAGGCTTTTCCTGACCATCACATTGCCCTAATCTTCCCTAGGGAAATTATCAAGGCAAGGGAGAGGGGCACAATAGCTAAGATTTTTGTAAATGGCAATCTGATGAATCAGATTCCTCAAAATAAAAGCCAAATAAAAATCGCGAGGCTGATGAGGAAGGAAAGCCTCGAAAATGACGCTCTGGCCAACCAGATACTGCCAAATTGAATATTACCAAATGCAGTGATGAGGGAGCAGACCCTCAGACACAAATTTCTGGCCAACCAGGTGAATCTGAGTTTGATGTCCCAAAATTTATTGACCAGGATGAAAATCCTTGTAAATGGCGCTCTGGCCAACCAGATGCCGCCAAATCTAATATTACTAAATGTGGTGACAAGGGAGAGGACCCTCAGACATAAGTTTCTGGCCAAACAGGTGTGGCTGAACCTGATGTCCTCAAATATATTGACAAGGATGAAAATTCTTGTAAATGGCGCTCTGGCCAACCAGATGCCACCAAACAAAATATCACTAAAAAGGGTGATGAGATAACCCTCATAAATGGCGCTCATGCCAATTGGATGCCGCCAAACCCCTGTTGGCAATATTGGGAAATATGGATGAAGAGAATGGCCCAGGCTTCAAGAACAATTTGAAGCCGGAAAAATAAATGTGGAAAAGTTTCTGCAACCCCAAGGGTATCCAGTCCTAGTTCTGGAGCAGGTCTCGACAAGAAATTTAAGTGTCTAAATTCTCAAGATATGCCTGTCATCGAGAAGACACCTACAGACTTCACAGAGAACAAGATCCACTCTTCTCCCTAAACTCAGTATAAATCTGAGCTGACGAAACTGTATAAAGCAGTTTCATCTTATATAACATTTAAAATAAACTTAATAAATTCTAAAATAGATTTTCAAAATTGGATATCAGTTTTATTGAGTCCTTAAGGGAAACTGCACATGGACCACAGCTTGGACTTTGATAAGGCTATTTAGCCTTTATATGCTCTCTCTGGGGGTCAAACCCTCCTTCTGAGCGCCAGTATAGTCCTGACTGTGGCACAAACTTTCATAGTAAAGTGCTTCCCACATAGTCGGATTAGGGACATCTCCACAGCAGGATAATCCTGCCTGTGGGCTCAAACATGGGCTCTCTTGCCTAACTACTTTGTGGCAGTGTTTAGAGACCCCGCCCGTCACATTTATCAAAACATAAAGACAAAGAATTAGCTTCATTTCATAAGTATGAGGAGATTTTTGCCATTGATGACCACAATTTAAAGGTGTGCTCGGGGGTGGACATTGATTAGACACTAGGAATCACATTCCCATCAGATATCAGTCAATCCACCAATTGAGGGCAGCTGAAAAAGTTGTCACAGAGGAAATTGATATGTTGCTGGAGCAAGGGATCCTTGAACCATCCAAACCTCTGAGGGCTTCGCCCATTTTGATTGTAAAAATAAGGACAGCACCAACCAGGTGGTGATAAACTAATGGAAGCTCAGAAGTAATACAAAGAAGCACTCATATCCCTTGCCTTGGATCAATGATGCATTAGATTGGTTAGGAGGATCTCACTACTTCTTGGCAATGGATTCGATATCAGGTTACTGGCAAATCAAGTTGCCCATGGCAGAACAGGAGTAATGTGCTGTAATCGCATCCAAAGGAATTTTCTGACTGACTCATATGCCATAAGGGCTTTGTAATGCCATGGCTACATTCCAACGAGCCATTGACACTATTTTTGGCGACCTAAAGCTGTCATATTTCCTCATATACCTCAACAATAGCAATGTTCTCTCTTGAACCTTTTTAAAGCATCTTGATTGTTTAGAAGCAGTATTCCACTGGCTCGTTGAGGCGAACATTAAGATTAAGCCTCATATAAGTGACTTCTTAAAGGACCAGTTGTATTACCTGGGGTTTTTGGTAGACTCCAAGGAGCTGGATCCACATCAGGCTAAGGTGGAGGCCATCTGATAAATGACTACACAAAAAGTAAGCGCAACATAAAGGTACTTTTGGTAATGGTCAGCTTATACCAGCGCTTCATTCCTAACTTCAGCTGTATTAGGGCTAGCTATTTGAGTTTTTAAAAAGGATGTAATGTTTAAATGGACGAAACGCCATCAATACTCCTTTGACACACTTTAGCTGGCACTGATCAGTGCGCAAGTGCTACGTTATCCAAACATTGATAAAGAGTTTATTGTTTATATGGATGTATCCCTTTCCACTAATGGCAGTCCTTTCTCAGAAAAACGATGAGGAGATAAGAATTCCATTGCATACTGCAGTTGCAGCCTGCTTTCCCTGAACGTAGCTATACCATGACTGAGAAAGAGTGCTTAGTGGTAATCTACGCGTATAAGAAGATTAGGGTCTACTTGCATGGGGTAAAGTTTAAAGTCATAACGGATCATACTTCATTAGGTTGGTTGCAGAACCTCAAGGAGTCTGAAGGGCGTCTAGCCCGGCGGGCTCTTAAACTGCAGGCTTATGACTCTAAGATCCCTCAATGACTGGGAGCAAAACATCAGAACGCTGACTGCTTATTCTGATTGCCAATCAATGCTGTGATGGCGGATCTCATCAATGTGATGTATGATAAGATGCTCAGTGGAAAATATGACGACAAACCTCCCCAAGTTTTAAAAGCATTAAACGAGATGCAAGCAAATATCATACTATGGAAAGGGAAATTTACAAGCGAATTGGCGATTTTATGGTGAACTTTCCACGACCTTCAACACAACCTGGCATTATTTGAGTGCCAACAAAGCAGTTAAAAATGTTGGTGTGACCAAGACGTTGGAATTTTGCATCCTCAGTATTACTGGGAAAGCATGAATTTTAACATTCTTTATACCATTTCCTGTTGTCACCAGTGACAAGTGCAAAAGCTATTATCCAGAAGACCTTATACCAGTTATAAACCATATTTTGCTTAGAATAAGATTTCTCTTGATGTTTTTGGCACTCTTTCAATGGGAGCTAACCGTTCCAAGTATATTCTGGTGGTTATTGACCCTTTGGCCAGGTGGGTTGAAGCGTGGGAGATAAAGGGATTTGTGGGCATTCACAGTGGTAAAGTTCACATTGGAATGTATTATCCAGCAACATGGCTGCCCTCAGTTCATTTGCTACCAATATCAGAACCAACTCTACCACACAAATACTTAAAAAGTTGAATGATCTAATGGGCATCCATGAGGTTCTGATGACCCCATACCACCATGAGTCTGACGTAATTGTTGAAAGGGTTAATGGGACATTGGTGAACATCCTTTGGAAGCTGGTAACCAATAGACCCTCTAATTGGAGTTCCCTCATGTCTACCACCATTTTCCCTTATAACATTAGCTATCATTCCGCCATGGGGGAGAGCCACATTCAATTTATTATATGGACATCGCCATGCTCTTCCGGCATTTCTCTATTTGTGTGTAGAAGATACTGTCAGAATGGGTACCCACTATAACTTGACTAATTTAGCTGACATGCTGATAAAGTTGAAAATGGAAGCGTACTCCTTCAGCTTGGCCAAAAGATAAAGAATCAGGCCTCCAATAGGTACATCGTGGTGGATTAGCTCAGTTTCAAAAAGGTGAGATGGTATTATTCCATGACCAGCACAGGCTTGGGTGGAAAAACAAAGTGGCCAACGTTTGGATTGGTCCATTCAAAGTAATTAAGAAAATGGGCATTGACGCCTACAACATCAAAGACCCAGTGAATGTTCAAACCATTAATTTTCATACACATGAAGTTACTCTGAGCTTATAAACAAAAGGAGACTTATTGTCCAGTCAAAGGGGGGGTTATGTCGAGATTCTGATATGGCTAGATAAGCCCTAAAGAGCTACGCCGATTGGCAAGAATCTGACTAAGATTAATTACAAGTATTTGAGCGCCTTGAAATGAGGTGATATTGGTATATAATGGGCTGTTATTTGAATCAACTATAAATAAGGCAATACGGCGATGTCAACATATGTCAAACATTATTTAGATTGCCTCAAACTAAGCTGATAGAAAAACAAGAATATCATCCCAAAACCAATGATAATAAGGAGAACAGAATAGACTAAGCCAAGGGAGCTGTAATGTCTGGAGTTGCTGATATATAAGTGAGCTGGGGCAATTGAAAGAGTAGGGTGTTAATAGTTTGAAGTAAGCAGAATAGCAAAGAACTTCTGTATTTATTAAATAAATAAAAGTGTCATTGGGGCACTTGCTCCTATTTTAGTATATTCTCAAGTGTTTTTTGAGGACCAATGTTACCCATATAATCTGTCCATTGGTCAGAGGAATGACCTATGCGACCCTTATGGCGTATCCCAACAGTATTGCCCAAAATTATAACAGAGCTCTTTTGCAAAAGCGTCAATTAATCTATTAAATTTCTCATTTGACTCTGATATGTCTTTTAAAGGAGCTTTTTAGCTTCCTCTAGTAGTTTATAAAACTGTAATAGTAGTCCTCATTTGATAAGGAGCTGAAAAATGTAGGAATTGTTTGATTTAATTAAACGGCGGATGTCCCCTATATATTGTGATGTTAAATTATATACCTGTTCATAGCCCATCTGTAAGGTATCTTGTGTATTGATATGATGGTAGAGTTTCTTATTCTACTTTAGAGAAAGCACGATATAATAGAGTATAGGGCATAAAATCACAGGATATAGCGAGACAAATTTTCATTTGATCCATGGCTCTCTGGAAGAGCACTAGATTAGTATAGGTTCATGAGAGTCCTGTCCATGTGCATACCTTTTCATAGATGGCTCTTTCTCCTGGGTTAGAGACCCACAGTTTTTTGCAAATTCTACATTGGTATTAATGTTAGAAATTGCAAATCAGGAATCTCAATAGGGATTTTCTTGAGCTTCTTAAACATCGATGATGGGTGGACTTCCCATTCTATCATCTTCTTCACCATTTCTGTTGTGCACCCAACGGGTGACACTATCAATAGGGGTATCTTCCATGGTGCAACCAATTAGGTGTAAGTATTGTTAAGCGTTGGCTGAGCCCCTGTAATGAGCACCAGCCTGGTGGGCTTCCTTTTTAAGCTTAACAGTGCTATGCTACAGAAGCACAACAGTCAATACTTGAAGCCGTCTAAGATGCATGACAATTATATTTTACAATATAAAGGTGCCAAGTCACCGCTTATGTCCTGTCAACTAGAGTATCCGTCCTATGGTAATTATAATGAAATGAACTTAGTAAAGTCAATTACTAAAGCGAGATATAGAATTATTGATATAGCATATTATAGTATAAAATAAGGGTTTTATTTTTTGCATATAACAATATAAGCTTCAAATGCAAAAGAATAGATAAAATAATGGAGGGGAAATCTGAAAGGGAGGCTCTTAATAAGGCGATGCATTCTATATGATATGATGCCTTTAGAGCATATTTTTGATAGACAGATAAAAATTGAATGTACCAAGTTGGAGAGACTTGTTATCACTTAGAACAATTGGTATTAAGATTTACAACTCTTACCCTTTGTGGGTTTGTCTTAATTTACTGCCTTGTGTGTCAAATTGAGTAATATTCACTTGACCTTCTGGTGATCTTTCATTTTTATTTTAGTAGGATTTCATCAAAGGGTATTTTAGGCTTAAATTTATCGGACAGACCCAACCAAGTATCAGTCTGAGTCATACCTACTACCAATTCTTCCAGGCAATTAATTGAGGTAATTTCTTGATACCCCTTTGCAGGACTAGGTATTAATTCAGTCATGGGAGTTGAATGGTCAATTTTCTCCATCATTTCATTATCTAGATATTCAACAATAGCAATCAGAAAAGTCAGACTCCATGAGCTTAAAATCCATTAAATGAACTTTTTACAAAGAAGTATATTGTTTTATTAAAATGCCAATCTGACAAATCTGATGCCAACAAATCATTAATACTTTTTTTAATTTTTGCAGTAAAGATAATCTTAATAAATATTGACTCTGAGGATGAAAAAAGATGAACTAAATTTGCAGAAGTTTAAGAAGTCAAGGGTACCATATAAAGTTCTAAAATGGGTTTAGAATGAGAAGAATGGAAACTAGAGATCAAAATAGGCCCATCAAAGGCCAAACTGTCTGTAGACTCCGTGGGAGCAAAATAATTCTGTAAAACTATCAATAAGTTAGTATTAATATCCACAGACAAAGATGTCCAAGCAACTTTATCTTCTAATATAAATAAAACTCAGGGAAATTTTAAGTAAATTATCAATCTTATTATTATTTTTACCTGAGGTTAAAGAAGGTACTTGGTGTTGAAACAAAAAATGTACTATACTCTGGACTTTGATAAGGGAATTGCATCTCTTTACACCCTGTCTGGAGTTCAGACCCTCCTACTCAGCTTCAAAATTATCCTCGCTGAAGCTCAATTCCTTATAATTAATTTTAATAAGCTTACTAGGCCTATGATCATACTTCTAGCACGCTCTACTGTTTGTGGGCCCTAACCTGATCCCTCCGCTAAATTGCTTTTCAACAATCTGGAAAGAACCTGCCCATCACAAATATGTAATTTGACTTGTAAAATTTTCTATCTTGTAGGCATCTGTAAAGAAATAAATAAAAGATGTATAATTATATACTTTATCAGTTGAATTATTACAAAACAAATTACATTATAAAAAATAGATTTAAAAATTGCAAAAAGTACTTTTTACACCTAATAGCTTCATACAAGAAAGTTTGGTAATTATAACAATTGAGTGTTAGGTTTTTGGTAGGTAAGGGTTTTAAAATTCATTTTTGAAAAAAAAATTAAATGAATATAGGTATATAATTATATGTACTAACCATTTCTTCCCATATCAATATTTCTTTGTAAAGTTTGGTGTGCATGTGCATATTGGTTATGGGGTTTTTGGGTGATAATTTTTCAAAAAATTAGAGGTCAGCTAAAAAATTTGTAAAAGAGACTTGATACATTAAAAGACTTTAATAGTATTATTATAGAAAGGCACAGGGAGATATAAGCTATCTTATCTTGATACAATTTGAATTTATCGCCTCATAAACCACTGTATTATTAAACTAAGCTTAACATAAATAAACCCAATAAAAGGATCAACATAATGTATTTATTTGATACTATCTTTTAATTTTTATGTAAAAAGGATAGAAGACACTAATTTAAATATGAACCTGAAAAATGCTTTATAAATTTGGTTAGTATATAAAAAAGATGTCCTGACTGAATTAATAAATACCAAAAACAGACGCAATAAATTGAAAAATCTATTTATATATCTAGTCTCAGACACTATTGAAGAAGATATTAAAAATATCTATTTTAATCTGTAAATCATTAGTCTAAAATTTTCCATTATAGATTTTTAAAATTATATAATTGATTTTTATTATTAGTTGGGCTACCCAAGAGGGTGGGGGCGACCACGTTTTTATTTGTAGTTGACAAATGAAACCAAGATAATCAGTACAATGGCGCCTTAGTGCCTGTATAATCAAGTAGATTGGATGGGAAGAAGAGTAGAATGGTATCCAGCCAGAGCTGATCAAAGGCCACACGTGAGGACATATAGGATGGAAGTTCTGACTTTCATGAATAAAGTTGAAGCTAGAAGATGTATATATATCTTACACATCAAGGTGGTACAAAGTATCCTGAGCTTTGATGTAGTTGGCAAGCTTTGACTCAGCGTTTTAAAAGATTCTGGTAAGTGTAAAATTTTTTGAGTTGTTGGAAGATATAGGATAATGAGGTTTGAACAAAAACGTCATGGTAGCATCAGCACATTTTTGCCCGCAGCAAATTCAAAAAAAATTCATGACATGCATCCTCAAAGGATTTAGATGTGAAATTGGGACATGGAATACCAAGGATAAGATGCTTCATGACCTCATAAAGGGCTTAGAAGAGTTGGTTGTTAGTGGGATCAGTGGCTGTTTTAATAAAAAGTTGATAAAAGGTTTTTATGCCATGAAGTCTCTGTAAGGGTGGAAGCATCACTGGGAAGCGGGATTAAAACGGGATTGAAAAGGCACCGTAGGATTCTGTCCAATTAGATATGTGGCTAAGTGGAATATGAATACCTGGCGTCATCCACCCATTTAAGAGAATAAAATGAAGTTGAGATGGGCAAACATGGACCAGCAATAGGAGCTAATTTTCTGGAGCAGGATGGCTGGCCCATGAAAATCTGATCAATAATGATTATACTGGGGCTTGAGAAACAATTGGTCCAGAACCAATCATTATGATGAGTTGTAATTGGCTAGTGCAGATGGAGCTGCGACCACAGTAGTTGAGGGAGGGGGAGAATAGAGCCCTATACAAAAATATTATTGGAGCAGTGGCGAGAGTGCTCTTGAGGGAGGAGTTCTGTAGCTGTTAATGCGGCAAGGGAAGGGCGTTTACACTTTTATTGGCATAGTATGAAGCACAAGCGTAATACTGAGCGGCCAATTTCAATTAAGGCTCAGAATGGTAGTTGATGAAGAGAGAATCATGGTGTTGGAGAAAAAATGAAAGGTAATTATCACAGTGTAAAGGGAAAATTTTAGCAAAGTTATGAATCCCTGTAAGGCTGGCCCTATTGGTATTACAAACTGGTAAAGGGGTTGGTGCTATAAATGGTTAATCCTCAAGAAGCTCATGGCAGAGCTCCTTGGGGGGATGGTTGGGTAACTCAGCAAGCTGAAACACAAGAGTGGCACCTCTGGCAACTATTGCAAGTGGTGGGGATTGGAGTATAATTTTTTAAACAAATGGCATCTTTGTCATGACTATGGGCTGTGTCTCACTAGAGAAGCCCAGGTCAAAGTACCCCTTGGAGGGGCGGAAATCAATGATTACAGCGGGTTTGATTACTTCCTGAGCCATCTCAATGATTGCAGCACTCGCATAGGGGAAGGCGTTCTCATACTTGACCTGAAGGCCAAAGCATAGGTTGCTTCAGGGGAGCACCAGGGGCTACAAAGCACCGCCTGGGGCCACACAAGATGTTAGTTTAGGTACTGATGGGGGCAAAGTGACATGTGGGATTTTGAGGTAACATAGCCAGACCAACCTCGCTTCAGCAGTGGCTAAAAAAATTAGTGGGCGGCGCACCACCATCCCACATGGAGGCAGCAGGCGTCAAATATGCCAGCATTTAATATATGATACAGTGGAGCAATAACAGTTGTTTTAAATAAACAAAAAAATAAATTTGATCAATTAAATGATCAAAATGCAAGTGAGATTAGAATTACACATTTGGAAATTAATTTCTTTGAGAATCTAAACTACTATAACAATGAGAAATGTTATGAAAACCATTAAATCTAAGTTTTTTAAAAATTGAGCCTACTCATCTTATAGAAAGATTAACGATCACTACTAAATAGTAAAGTTATTTACTCTTAAAATATTGTATGCTTTTCTGCAAGTTAGGTATAATATTATAATTCAAATTTTATATAGTAGAAACACATAGTACATTGCTTTTAATTAGTTATACTTTACGACAATAGTTTCAAGTAGATATACTGATATTTGCAACTTTGCTATATCAGCAATTTATATTTTAAATCGATCTTATGTACTATAAAAATTATCTTTTTATATGGTTATAATCTACCGCTGGCGCATCAAGTCATTTACTTGTGTGTCAGCTCTATCATTTTTGCTGAGCATCAACTTGCTCAATATGTTGAGGCAATGGACACCGCCGGCCTCATTAATGAAGAAAACCCCCAACTATACCTCCTTATGCCCTATCGCTGATGCTCCCACCCCAATGTTGTCTGCCATGGTCCACCAGCTAAAGCGGGAGCCAGATAAAAGTATCCCCAAAGCCTCCTTTCCCTCTGATATGGCTTCCTAGGCTGATAACCTAGGGTTATATTAGGATTTTTTCTAATTTATGATAGTCCCTTTGTTTGGCCCATTTTGTGATTAAAGATGCGTGGCGGCTCCCCCTTTTGGGTTGGGCATCACTAGTACTAAAAAAATATGGTTTTAATCTACAAACAATATAAACTAAGTTTAGAAATCCAATCTTCAAACAAGGAGCCATTTAACATTAATTTACAATAAAATAGAAGCACAATGCTTAGGTATATATTCTTATAAAGTACTATTAAGTTTTCTTTGGTAGACACAAAAGGATGAAAGGTGCAAAGGAAAATATTTGAGGTGGGTCAACCTTGGGACAAATATACCACACTGAGAATTTTTCTTTTCGTTACAGGTCTCAAACTCAAAACTTGCACTAAGGTGGAAGAAGTTTTACCTGCTAGGATAACCACCCTTTGAAAGTGCAAATGAAGCTGAATGTATAGGGAAGGTATCATTAATAAGTAGAAAAAGATCAGTTTAGTTATTTAATCAATAAGGTCTTTAGGATATACTTTCTCTATTTATAAAATTATTTTATTGTATATAATAGCTGTAGTTAGTCAATATAATAAAAACTTGGTAATTAAATATCTGACAGTAATGCCTATTTGATTTTACATGGACTTCATAAGTGTGAGCTTATGAAATCCTCTACATCAACAGTCCCAGCTTGATAGCTTTACAAAGTTTAATTATGAGGTAAAATATCTTTTAGTAATGATGTAATATTATTATTTACACATATATTTGTTATCTCTTAGGTTTACAAATCACAGGAAATATTGTTGATGGTAAATCAGAGAAAATCAGGGTGTCCATAATAAAGTTATGAACAAATTTTTAGCTCTTTCGTTAATTAATATTATAAACTGGTCATGTAACATGGCTCCTCACCCTATAATTATATTGTTTAATAACTTTATAAAGTTTATTTGTAATTAACCTATTTTAAATAATAAAGTAGTTGATCAAATTGTTTGTGTGCTGTTTGGGTGAAAAGGGGTGGACAGCCTATGTACTCCTCATGTTCAGTCACTTGCCTACAATTGAGTTTTAAATAATGTGTGTACCTAGTACCACCAGGTAAATAATACCGCGTGGAACCTGGTAGCCTCCCCATTATCAGCATTTGTTTTCAGATATCATAATATCAGTTGATGGGAAAAATATTAACCATCTGATCCTATGAGAGAATCAACATTTTGACCTGTGAAGGGGGTTAAAAAAGCTACCTTTATTTAACCACACAGAAAAATTGGTAGTTAGTATGGCTCAAACCAAAACTAGGAAAAGTCTTTCAGATCATTTTGAGCCTAAAAATACCTGGAGTTGAAATCCTGCCTAATTAAAAATAAAGATTATCAGAAGGTCAGGTGAATATCACTCAAGATGACACATGAGGCATTAAATTAATACAACCCTGCAAAAAGGTAAGAATTAAGATTCTGCAACTATTGGTCTAAATAATACAAATTCAAATCCAACTTAGTACATTCAATATTTAATTTGCCCTATCAAAGATATGCTACAAAGACATTATACATTCTGGAATGTATCACCTGACCAAGGCTCTCCCATCCAGATTTCCCTCCCTAATTATTTAACCCTTTTCCTTTTGCAGTTATATTGTTATATGAGTCGAAAAAAACCCCTATTAAATACTAGAATAGAGTCACGTCATTATTTCTATATCTCAGTTTAATACTTGATTCAATAAGTCTATTTTTCAATACTTACCATAGGTCGATACTCTAGCTGACATGACATAAATGGTGACTTGGCACTCTTTAGATTATAAAAATACTTGTCATGCATCTTAGATGGCTTCAAGTATTAACTGTTGTGCTTCTGTAGCATAGCACCGTTAAGCTTAAAAATGAAGCCCACCAGGCTGGTGCTCATTACAGGGGCTCAGCCAACGCTTAACATTACTTACACCTAATTGGTTGCACCATGGAAGATACCCCTATTGATAGTGTCACCCGCTGGGTGCACAATGGAAATGGCAAAGGTGAAAATGAGAAATACGTCCATTATCACATTTGAAGAAGTTAAAGAAACTCCTATAAAGAAGCCCAAACCTCATCATCTAACATAAATTTCTAATAAAGGAGTTTAAGACTTACTTCATGGAGTTCTTAATTTATAAGTAAGAGACAGCTGTAAAAGGGCATCCGCTTTGAGCAGAAGACTCATGAACCTATATGAATCTAGTGCTCTCCCAGTGTCAGGCAAACAGCAAGTAAGAATTAGACCAGCATGCCAGCCTAGGTGCCAAAGCATCCAAATGGTAAACCACAATGCCAAAGGCACTGCTGCTGGTACGATGGATATGAACTGGAAAGGTATATCCCTAATAACTGCTGGTGAGCCAGAATCTCATAAAGGCACATAATACAATACCAGACAAGTACGGCTTTTAACCCCAAGGGGAGTGTGAGGGTTGGCGGAATTGGCGGTTTATTTTTCAACATAAAAACTAGATTTTTAGGAAAGGTTTTTAATGGAAAATCTACAAAAGAAAAATTGACCAACAATTTTCTCAGTGAGATGCGACTGATTAAATAATGGTCAATTTAGAGAGGATACAAGGCGGGATCAGGTCCCTCAAGTTCGACCTAACTGATAAATTGTTTGGAAATGAGGAACAGATAAGTTAGCTGGGAACTGACATCAAAGAGTTTGGTGGTGGGCAAAGTCACTGTCAGTTTGACCTTGAACATCTGAACTGAGGTTCAACTGCATTTCTGATGGTTGGCATGACGGCGTTTGGCCTGATGAGAAGCGGGAAGTCCCCAAGGCCACCCCACATAGGGGTGGACCCATTTGGTTGGGAACAGGTTTGGGACACCAAACCCACCCATGCCCAGTCGCTGGGCCATTCATTCAGTCAGAAGCGTTGCATCAGGCACAATGCCCAGTTTGCTGGCAGGGAGCATTGAACCCTTGTCAATTGTGTCCAATGCTGTTACCTGCTCATCAGGGAGGATCCCTGACTTTTTTGGGAGGGGGGTGATTTTTTTGATAGTCATGTTGGCTAAATCAAACCTGTCAGGTCATTCTAGCCAATAGATAGTATTCACCCCTTTTAAACATATTAAATCCAAACATTGGTTTGATTGTTACTCAAATTTGTTCAGATCAATTTCATTTTGGTGATCTAGGCGCAGATTTCACTAATTCCACATAACAGTTCTGATGAGGTGAGTGTGGGTACTGGGGGAGGTATCTGAAGTGGAAGAGCTGTTACCCAGCGCTCATCTACCACGTGGGCGAGGTCGCCCGGGGTAACGAGGGGTACAGCCACCCTCTTTGATATCTACTTACTTGGGAATGAGAAAAGGGCCCAATCAACGGCCAGGGGATGTTCCCTGGGACTTACACCTAGAGAGTGAGTATCATATTTGAATCTATATCGCTATATCCTTCAATTGGTACAAACTGCGCCCTATCAATGTGCATTTATTAGGAGCCCATAAAGTGGAGCTCTACTATCATATTTATAGGCAAGGGGCTTACAGATGGCCTATGAGCATGTATATAATTTGGCATCACAAAGTGTAGGGGACGTCAGCCGTTGATCAAAGAAAAACGTTCTTACATTATCAGTTTTATAATTAAATTGGGTCTACTGTTTTGGTTTTATTAATTATGTGAGCTAGCTATAAGCTTGTTTAAAAAACATATCATGATCAAATGAAAATTTAAAAGATTACTTGACGCCTTTGCTAGCGAGCTCCAATGACATAATAGTAAAGCCAATGGGCCTTTTTTGCATTGATAAATAAATTAATGCTAATTTGAAATTTTATTAAAACATACAAAAAAGCTTCGCGATTGAGCCAAAACTTGCAAATGTCAATGCTATTGATGCCTGCTACCCTGGCTTGGGGTGGTGGTGCGCTTCCATCTGGCATATTTTGGCTGCTGAAAAAGTGCACTTGGTTGGCTCTGCTAGCCCTCCAAATGCTATCAGACGTTATGAACCCCCTCAGGACTTGGCCCACCACCACACAAGCTCCCAGGCGGCGCTCTGGAGCCTTTGGTGCTCCCATGGAGCAATTTGCATTTTAGCCACTGGGTCAAATATGGGAATCTCTTCCATAAAGAAGCATGGCCATCATTGAGATGGTCCAGCAGCTTTTAAACCTGCTGACTTCATTGATTTCTACCCCTTTAAGGAGTATTTTGACCTCAGCTTTTTCTCTGAAGCCAATGTAGTGGCAGCAGCCAAGCTGCCTTTATTTTTAAAAATTCAACCCCATCATTTGCACCCAGCTCCCTGATGAGGCCAGTTTGGTGGTCAAGTTTGCTGCGTTGGCCTCCAACCTTTCCCACAGAATGCCTCCACTATGAGCTCATGGAGGGTTTCGCCATTTATGGCGCAGAATCCATGTTGCAGTTTTTGTTTCTGATAGGGTCAGATAGTCTAGCAGAGCATTGCGCCTTTGTGACAATCTGCACATACCATTGTGACACCCACCTCGCAATTCCCCCTCGCCTGGTAAAAAGATCTGCCCCTGATCATCCATTCTGGGCACACATTGAGAATAGCCAAGCCATTTGACATTTGTGCTTAAACTCAACCATTTAGAACGCAAGTGCCCAAGGTTTCCACCTCCGCAGCTCCTGATGCTCCCCCTCTGGCGTTGCCCTGGCTGTGCCTACCCCAACTTTCCAAATGTGGCTTGATCCTCCTGCCCCCAACCTCTAGGAAATCTGGCACTGCTTCTAAAGCGGCGGCCAATCAAAATTTACAAAAATTTAAAAATCTGACCAGATTGCAGAAATAGTGAGTTAATGGCTGGATCATTTTCAGTTAGGTAGTTGTGGTTAACAGTATGCAACCAATCAGCTCCCTGTCACTGCTCCAATTCTAGTGGCTGCCCAGCGTTCTATAAGCTAAATCCATTTTGAGAGTTACAAATAGATTGATACTAGCAAATGAAATTTTAATGTAAGTCAGATTTCGCTTTGGAGGAATTTTTTATTAATTTTCCTGATTTTAGCTCTCACTATTTTCGCTCAAAATCTGGTTTTTCAAACCATAAGAATTTAAATAAAATGGCCGTGGAGGCCGCAGTTGCTCCTAACAACACCCTAAACTGCAAGTAGCTTCATGGGGCGATGAAACCCCTCGTTGAGAGTAATCTTATCCAAAACTTTCTAAAGGACTTTGATGAAGATGCAAAGTAAAAAATTGAGGAGCTTGTTTTTGATGTAAACCATGCTTGCATTGACACAACAAAAGCTTCTCTTTTGATTCAAAATTATTCCCAAACCACCAGCACATCAGGTCGTTTACTTGGGTGTCAGATCTCATCATTTTTTATGAGCATCAACTTGCTCAATATGTTGAGGCGATGGACATGCTGGCCTCAAAAGCAAAGAAAACCCACAATTATACCTCCTTATGCCTCATGTCACTGAGGATCCTACCCTGATGTTGTATGCCATGATCTGACAGCTAAAGTGGGCGCCAGACAAAAGTTTCCACAAAGATTACTCGCCTTCTAATATGACTCCTAGGCTGTTAGATGAGGTGACATATCAGGAATTATATAATCCTTGATAATCCCTATGTTTGGCTCAATTGCAAATATTGATGTGTGAAGGCTCCCCCATTTTAGGGATTGGCACCTCTAGTTCTAAAAAATGATATTTAAGCCCATGGAGAATGGGGTACAAGCTTTTACTAGCCAGAATCAGGAGGAAGAATAATCAAGATCATCAAAGCCTGGCTTGAGCAAGCTTTACAACGGATTGATGAGTTGGCGGCCCATTGAACCTCTGAAACCTCACAATAGCTCAGAATAGTAATGTTCAAGTGGCCAATGTTGAGCAGGATCAGGCATCACATTTGACACAGGCATCTATTCTTTATATTGTCAAGCGATTCAACAAATTGGAGAGTGACATGAGAGGCAAATCACTCAGTCAAGATGA
The DNA here is from genome assembly GCA_022478985.1 of Massospora cicadina. NCBI lineage: Eukaryota > Fungi > Entomophthoromycota > Entomophthoromycetes > Entomophthorales > Entomophthoraceae > Massospora > Massospora cicadina. Next base: position 163,325 of record JAKSZP010015777.1, read on the forward strand.
CATTAACTAAGTCTACTGTCGCCTCTATGAAGCTCAGCATCTATGAAAAATCTTGCAGAAGAACAGAAAGCCAAGACCTACAAGACTCCTCATAACACTGGATGAAAAGAGATGAATAAGGGCTTGAATCAACGCATTGGAGCATTAGAGGATGAAACTAGATTTTATTAAAAGTAACGCTCATTCACTAACAACAAATCATGATCTGAACATTCACGTTAAGAATTTAGAGAATGATAAAGTCGCTCTTGAAAAAAGAACAAATCTTTTGAATGCCAATCCAAGACTTACCTTAGAATAATGGAGTAACTTCTCAATCCTCTACAAGATCAGATAAGCAATTCAAGCGGCAAGTTGACCATAGTGATGCATGAACTAAAATTACCAAATCTGAACCTCCTGAAGTACACGTCCCTACTGTATTGGAGGCCTTTACATCTAAGCATACGTTCAAGGACAAATTTACATTTGGTGAAGAGAGTATCACATCTTGCCTCTTCTTCTATGAAGACACGATTGAAGGCTCAACTGATCATCTAAAAGGGTAAGTATAGTTTTCTTGTTTAGCCATATGGCTCAAGATTTAATGGTACCTCATATGAACTACTTGAATACCTGAAGAGAAGTGAAGGAAATGCTCTTCAAGGAATTCAGGTCCAAGCAAAGCCTGTTTTAATGAAATAGGCCTTCATGAGAATTGTATTACACTGAAATAAAACCCTTTCCAAATTTGCTGCTCGCTTTTTATATTGAAGCACAAACTCTGATGGCCTAGAAGATGCTTACTTTTGACAATGCCGAGCTACCATCCTTTCTGGTTTACTTAGTAGCCCGGGCCTAGCCATGCACATCACATATGTAAAATGAAGCTTCAATAACTTTCTAGACTTTAAAGTATCCCTACTTGATGAAGTTGATATACACAACCCAGAGACCTCCTAAAAGGCCTCCACAAACCTCTGAGTGTATAGTGTTGAGGAAGCAAAGCCTAAGAAGAAGAAAAAGATAATATGTAGGTACTGCAAAAAGAACAAACATATTGAGGATATGTATTTTAAGAAGAGCCTTACTTTGCTGAGCAGGGAAATTAAGGTCAACTTAGGGTCAGGTACCTCTTAGACTGACTGACCTAAAGTATCTGAAGGTGAATCATGTTGATTTCTCATATTGCAAGCAGCAAGAATGGATCTGATGACAACTCTGAAAGGGTCAAACTGGTATAGTTTAAATTTTTTGGTTCATCCACTGAGCCCGCCATTATAAACTTCTTAAACACTGAAAGTTTTTAATGACGCCCAAGTTCCTGAAGGCTCTTACCTCAGTCAGGCTATTGGGGGTGCTAGATTAAAATAATAATTTCCAGGTATGTTGGTAAATACCTGCCCTATTGATCTGACCGTATTTAAGCATGAACAGTCTACTGGAGATCAAGAAGAAGTATCATGAACCTGCAAGAAGCTCAATGTAACGTTCCGCCTTAAAGAGGTTTTAGATCTCCCACTGAAGTTTAGAGGAACCATTACCAAAATAGAAATGGTAATTCATGAGCTCTGAGGTATGGCTATCTTGGATGTGGGAATTGTATCAATGTTTTTATCCTGACTCATCAATAAGATTAAGCTTACCCCTGACCTAAAATACACTAAAAATATTGCACCTCAAGTCCAGACATTTAAAAGTCTATAGGTGCATACTCATTTCTGCCAAAATATGTTGGCAGTTAGTTTTTAAGCTCCCACAGTTGCTCTGAACAATAACCAGTATGCTATACTTATCAGGACGCAATTTATGATCAAATACGAAGGAGTCATTAATTATATAGAAGTTAATTTGTTACTCCTCAATTATTATGTTCAACTTGTACTGGACAATAAAGACTCCATCCAAAAGTTACTCTTGTCTGGTTGTTTACCATGTTTTCGCTTTGCCTTTGCAATATTACACCTCTAAAAGAAAAAAGTTTAATGAACTCAATAGATGCAGTATAAGGCATACTATTTTAGCCACTGAGGTGAAAAATCAAACCAGGAGAGCAAAGAGTGGTTTCTACCAACATAACCCTAGTATACTCCAAACTGCTTACTACAAATTACTAGTCTCATTGGAGTAAATATTTTCGAACCTAAAGTTTAATCAAAATTACTATATACAACTATCAGCGGCCTATTAATCTTTTACTTAGGAATCTAACTATCAAAGTTATCCTAGTCAATAAACATCAAGAAGTTAGGAAAGATCAACTACTTTCCATTGATGAAATTGACATGGTATATTTAGTTTTTACTCACAATGATTTTGGCTACTTGCCAATATTTTAATCTTTCTTATCCCTCAAGTCCAAAACTAATAAGCTAAGATATGAAAATATGAGAAAGTGAATAGATTACTTAGAGACTATTAGGATGCTTTATCCATGTCAGATATCAACTATATTCGCATCCAAGACTGGACACAGGTTTTGACATTGGAGATTCAACCCTTGTCCTATTGAAGCCATATACTAAGTTGTAGCTAGAGGAACAATACATGAAGACTGAGCTCAAGCAATTATCAGATGCCAGCTTACTTGTGTCCTCCCAGATACCAAGGTTCTCCCCATTGTACTTATAAAGAAGGACAATGGTGGTCACAGAATATTGATGAATTACTGTAAGCTAGACAGCTACTAAAAAAGACAGTTATCTGATTCTACGAATTGACAATTCTCCAGCCTGACTCTCCATCTAAAAATTTTTCTCCTCAATAGACGCCGCCAGTGGTTATTGGCAGATGGATCTATCTCCAGAAGAACAAGAAAAATCACAATGATATGCATGGAAGAAATACTAAACCCTACCTGGCTCCCTCAGGGTTTAGTAATGCTCCGCCTTGTTTCCAACAGACAATGTATCATGTCATGCAGGATCTTAAGCTCAGAATTATAATTGCGTATTTAAAAATTATAATGGTATTTTCAAAGACCTTTACTGATTATCTAGACCATTTCAAGACATTTTTTCAACGGGTGTAAGAAGCCACATTAAATTAGAACTTGAGATGTACCTTCTTCTAGTAGGAACTGTTTTTCTTAAAACGTGCCTTATCTCAGGAAGGAATTGACCTTTGTATGATATGGTTAAAGCTCTCTAAAAATTTTTGAGCTGTAAAGTCTTGGAACATACAGGTATATTTATAATCGATGGATATAACTATCTCTTTATCCTAATTTCGCTCTACTCACCGAACCCCTTGTTAGTCTGCTTGCCAAAAACACCCCATTTTGTGGAGAGTAGAGCAAAGAGTCACATTTGAGACTATGAAGGCTTTTTTAAAAAAGCTCTCTTTCCGCTCAGCGTAACTTTCTGAGAAAATTACACAAATTAATAAGAAAGTAAATTTCGATCACCCATCATAGTTTTTCTTTAAAGTCCTTAGATTCCCCACCAGCTGCTTCAATGTGGGGCAGCAGTGAAACTCCCCCACATTTTCCATCCGACAGGAAAATGTGCTTAGACTGGCTCATGCAGTCATTCCAAACCTTGGGAAAATTCGCTCCTCCCAAGGATCTTGACGCCCACCTCACTTGTACCCAAGTGGTACCTTGCTGCTCCCTGAGGCTCCCCTGGAGCAACATGCGCTATGGCCTAAGGGTCAAATATGGGAAACTCTTCCCATACCATTAGCTATTAATGAAATGGCATAGGCGGTGATGTTACCCACCAGATGTATAGATTTCCGCCCCTATAAGGGGTATTTAAACTTGGCTTCACCTGTGAAGCTGACGCCGCCACTGCAGCAACTGTGCCCCTGGTATTCCAGGGTACAACTCTTCCCACAACTCAGACCCAGCTCCCAGCGGACACCCCTTAAGTGGTCCAGTTTGCTGGCTTCCCACCCACCTCCCCCTGCAGTGCTCCACCATGAGCTGATGGACAGTTTAATAGCCTATGGCTCCAACCCCATCTTACAATTTGTGGTCCCAAATGGGGCCACACGACTTGAAGGACCTCAGGCGTATGCCATGATCAGCCCTAAATTTTTATAAAATTGCCTTGTTGATTCCCCCTTGCACTGTCATTCCTTCAGCTCTTGACCATCCATTTTGGGCCTGCGTCGAGGGCGGACAGATGATTTGTCCATCCTGTTTCAAATGGGACCACTCAAAACGCAAGTACCCCTCCTTAGCCACTTCTGACAGATCGGATTCCTTGTCCAATGACCTCCAATCCGCTGCCCACCCCACATAAATTCTGCATGGAGTGAAATCCTACCTCCCCCTCCCCCAAAACCTGAAGCAGCAGCTGCACCTGCAGCCTCTAATCAGCATCCTCCTCACTCAGTGCCACACATGATTCCTACAATCAAGCATCAGCTTGGACCCCAGTTTGATCCCATATTTCCTCCAACGAATCAGCCAAACATCAACAGTACGCCAATTCCTCAATTCAATTCAAACAGAACTCATCGGAGTTATAGGCTGAAATTGATGAATCAGGTAAGCTCATTGAAGAACCCTTCTTTGAATTGAGCAGTTCATTAATGCATAATGAGACACTAAATACCCCTCTCATCTAGATACCCCACAGACAAATGCCGATCATTTTACAGTGACCACCAGCTTTCATTCAAAGTAACTGCAACACCAGATTGTCATCCTCTCCACAAAGATGTCGCCAAATCAGTGGCGATGCTCACAGTAGGTATCCCCCCTCCTGTTATCCCCTCAACCCTTACTCCAAAAAGTAAAACCACAATGAATCAGTTACACAAAAATGTAAACAAAGCTATCCAGAACATGGTAACAGTAGCAAGGAATCCTAAAGCCAAGATTACCCAAGCCAATATAGCCACATTTGTTAAACTCCTTATATGCCCGCATTAAAGGTGAAATAGCTTTAGCCAAATATATCAGTGCCATTTTCCTAGCTGACAATTTCCATGAAATACCAATAATTAGCAATATTGAACCACATGCCACTAATTCCCCGACGCCCTTACTGTCCTCCTTGACATGTACCCTAATCTGGGAGGAGGAAGCTGCAGATGAAGATGAGCCCCCCAATCCCCTTTTGCCATGAAGGGATAAGCATTTTCCGCTGCCCATCTGATTGGTTGTGTTTGTTCAAATCATTTCATTCAATCCGCTCATTTGGGCGTTTTTGTCTGAACCAATTAGTTACGTTAATTTTTAGTTTTAAGTTTTAGTTTCAGTAATGTCCATCCCCTGGTCAACTTACATCAAATAAATACTATAGTATCTGTTGAAAAGAAACCATCTTCTAATGACATTTGGATTATTGAAAGGTATTTATTCTGTTTACTGACGCCTCCAACTTAGCTGTAGGCGCCATTATCTCTCAAATGGATTATGAAGCATTGACAACCCGGTGTTCTATATATAGTAAAACGATTTCCAAACCTTAGCGAAATAATAGTGTCATGGATAAAGAATGCAAAGTTGTTCTCCTGGGGGTTTTAATTTTTTGCCCTTCTTTTTACAGTATGGCATTTACAGTTGTTACCAACCACGCCTCTTTAAAGTGGGTGTAGAGCATGAAAAATGTAACAGGAAGATTAGAGCTCTGGGCTCTCAAGCTTCAGCACTACAATATGAATATTATCTTCTTAGGTGTAACAAAGCACTTGAACATAGATGGACTGACTTGACATCCCTAAAACATCTAGATAATAGCGAATCTGGATGGTTACACGACCTTCTCATGAAGCCAGAATTTTGAGAGGACAAGTATGAACCAGTTCATAAGATGGCTAAATGACACACTCAAAATATGAAGGTTCTTTGCAAATTACTTTACAAGAAAGTTGAAACTGAATGGCTATCTTAATTGCGACCTTTGGAGAGGCACCACTTATAATAGAAACCCACATTGCATTAGAGCATGGAGCGTCCAGGAAAACTTACAAACGATCAAGGATTTCTATTGCTGGGAAAGTACACTGGATTTATTAGGGGGATTATACGCTTGTATAATTAAAAAAAGAGACGCCACATAAGGCCAAATACTAGTATCAGCCTATGGCCCCTTAGCAGTCATCTCATACCATCATTCTAGATGGCATAGGTTAATTACCTGAATCCACAGAGGGAAATTAATGGATCCTTGTTGAGATTGACCATTTCACAAAGAGGTTTAAAGCAATTGCCATTCCCATCAGACCATAAATCTACCACTAAAAATTTATACCATTTACTATTAATGGGAACAGCTGACCGCATGTTCTGCTATGCAACAATAGAAAGAACTTTATTTTAAAAAGTTTTAGGTTCTTTGCTATGAGCATGGGAATTTTACCATTTCCTGCACTCTACAAACCATCAAATAATGTGATGTAGAGAGTGCAAATGGAACGTTAGTTTCAATATCAAGAAAGATGGCCATTATTAATCCACAACATTGGAATTAATATATCCCAAGTGCAATGATGGCTTACAGGATAAGTTTATATCAAATCGTCGTAATGTCACCCTTTAAGGCCTTAATTGGAAGAGAACCTGAATTCTAGACTTATTTGCTTGAGAAGTTACCAGCAAAAATACCAAAGAGCCTGAGAATGTCCTAGGATATTAGCTCAGAAAATCCTACAGCTACAATCTGTGGAGATGAAAATTCTACCAAGACAGTTTATGAGAGAAGGCCAAGCAGCAAATGCATCTTGCAATCCATACCCACATTTGAGAATTTTGGGTTTTTTCCTGTACTATCACATTGTCTATCCCAAGGAGAAAAATTAGATTCTATCTGTGATGGGCCGTAAGCTAAAAGTTTTAAAAGAGTTGATGTAAACTTGGCCAAGTCTTTAAGACTGGAGTAACTATCAACTTCATACATAGCTGATTCTTGCATCATTACTCCTCTGCCAATATTCTTAAAGGGGATGATGCCAGAGTTGGATTTTTGGCTGGAAAAAGGCTCGCTGGCGCTTTTTACCTTAAATCTAACAATTTAATTGAGGGGCTTTTCTCAACTCTTATATATAACTAAAACCAATAAATCTTAAAGAGCTTTAGATCTTAGATTTATATTAGGCGCCTAATGGAGGTAAAAAAGAGAACACAGTTATTAAAGCTGATAGTAATATTTAAAATGTCAAGGCTAGAGATTTTGGATAGCTTAGTAACAGCCCCAAATTAGGGTAAATGAGCCATCAACCTATCAGATTTCTCTAATTTGTTTCATTTGGGAAAAATGACTGATTGAAGTTCAGGAACAGGAAGGACTAGTCCATTAGGTAATGCTTTTATGAAATTGACTCAATCAATGGGCTGGAAAGTTTAGCACTTGGTTGGACCCCTTCCAAACCTATATAAGGGGTGGTCTCCACAGTGTAACCTGTATTAAACTAGATGAAGCTGGTTGAGGAGCCTCTAATGAATCTTCCAAACTTGGCCAATGGTTTGGTGAAACCCAGCCATCCAAACTCAATTTGTTTTCCTGATAATTATTAGAAGCGTTACCCCAATTTGTGGGGTTCCACCAGGAATCAACCAGGGTCTTTTGGCTAATATTCATATTATTCCCTCTGATTCACTCTTATAGATATATCAGACTTGTAATTGTCTGACAGTCAGATATAAGGACATCAGGTATGATAGAAAGAATATTGAAATCTGATCCCATAACTAAATCAACACCTTGACCTGCAAAAGGGTAAAAGAAGCCACCTTGATTAATCACACAGAAATATTGATATCCAGAAAGGCTCAAAAATGTATTAGGAAAAGTCTATCAAAATCAATTCAAGTCAAAAAACACCTAAATAAATCCTGCCTAATCATAATGAAGGATCTTAGAAAGTCAGGTGCTTATTACTCAAGGTGCCACATGAGGCAGTAAATTATGCCAAACCTACAAAAGGTAATAATCAAGTATATTCTTAACAATCAACCTTGTGATACCAAGTCTCATCTAACTTGCTATACCTTTTAGCGCTAGTGGTGCCCAACCCAAAAGGGGAATCCGCCGAGCTCTTTTTTTAAATGCGCCAAACAAAGGGATTATCAATAACAAAATTTCCCAATATGGCACCTCAGCTAGCAGCCTAGGAAGCCATATTAGAAGGCGAAGAAGCTTTGGGGAAACTTTTGTCTGGTGTCAGCTTTAGCAGGTGGACCATGGCAGACAACATTGGGGTTGGGGCATCAAAAGGCAAGTGGCATAAGTAAGTAGAGCTGGGGGTTCTCCTTGTTTGTAAGGCCATGTCCATTGCTTCAATGTATTGAGCAATTTGATGCACAGCGAAAGTGATGAGAGCAGGCACACAAGTGGACAACTTGATACGCCAGTGGGTTTTGGATAATTGGGTTCAAAAATAGAACTTTTTGCTGCGTTGATGCAAGCGCGGCTCACACCAAAAGCAAGCTCCTCAAATTCATACTTTACATCTTCCTCAAAATCATGGAGAAAATTGGGAATAGGAATTCAACAAGAGAAACAATCGCCCCATGAAGATGCTGGAAAAGTAGAGTGTTAGCAGGGCTAGCTTCAGCCTCAACTGCCATTTTAATATTATATTTGAAAACTGGAAACCATATTAAGGGTGAAAACAGATGGGACGCAGATCAAGAGGGTCAACAAAGAACTCTTCCAAAAAAATCTGGCTTTACATGGTATGGCTGATTGTTCTCACCAATCCTTTCAAGAGCCTCAAATGGATTGGATCTATCCAGTGCTGGGCCAGTCTCCGGAATTGGGGCAGAGGCAGAAGCTGATTGGCCATATGCTGTTGACAACGGCAGCTCAGCTGAAAATGGTTCATCCATCAACTCAGGATTCAGTAATCCAATTGAATATTTTTTTAAGATATTTAAATTTGTTTCCTGATAGGGAGGTTCTTTGGGAGCAGCGCAGATTTCCTCAAGGTTGGGGTGCGAGAATCAATCCCCATTTGAAGAATTGAAGAAAAAAGGCTTCCAACCCAACTCCAAAAGGAGGAGTGCAGAAGTGGTGGAGGCGGAAGCTGCAGGGAACTTGTACTTTGAGCGGTAAATCTTGAAGCACAAGGGGCAAAATGGAGCGGCATTTTTTGACACATGCCCAGAATGGGTTATCAGGGGTGGATTGATTACAGTGTGGGGGGAATTTCAAGGTGAGAATCGCAATGAAATGGGCAAGCTTGGTATATTTAATATTGTAATAGTCTATCAATAATATTCTACAAAGCTTTATACCATATGAATGCATTTCCTGACAAGAACTCTTCCATCTGGATTTCCCTCCCTAATAATATCTTTAATCCTTTTCCTTTTGTAGTTTATATTGGTATATGCGAAATGTAAAAACCCTTATTATATAATACAATAAAGTTACGACATTACATCTATAACTTCTTTTAGTAAATATCTTCAATAAGTCCATTTTGCAATACTTACCATAGGACGGATACTCTAGTTGACAGGACATAAGCGGTGACTTGAAACCCTTTGGAATAAAAAAAATAAAATTTCATGCATATTAGATGGCTTCAAGTATTGACTATTTAGCTTCTTGGTCAAGAACCATCGAGCTCAAAATTGGTTTGCCTAACAACTATATCATATCATAACTCTCACATCTGCAATTGTATGTTAAACCCAGTTAGGACATATAGTAACATAATTGTTTATTCTATATTATGTGGACATATATATTTTTCAACAATTCCCCCGCTTAAGCAGATTATCTAGCAGAGATAAATTTTTTGAGGCAGATGCCGTTTTCTTCTCAGGCCTAGATCATCCAACGTGGTTTAAAATTGATTTCCCACATTCAGTATTTTTTTGCTAGATGCATCTATTTGTGCCCTTCTTTTAATGCATGTTCCCTCTTCACTTCTTCTCGCTGCCACCTCCTTAGAGCGCGGTTCTATCTCTCCATTCTATACCTGGACTACTTTATTCATTTCACTGATAACATGTTCTGGAAAGCCTTTATTCCCCCAGGTTGAGCTTTTGTGACACCAAGCCATTTAATGATCTTCTCAGTTAGACTCTCCAATGAATTTCTTCATTCCTGTACTCCCCCAGGTTGGGCTCTCAGTTTTTGATCAGAGGGAATCTTCTAACTCCTTTCTTGTGCCTCTTCACAGTAGACCTAGTTATAACATGAGCTGATCCTGCCAACATTTCCAGTCTTCTTTAAATCCATTATAATTCATCTTCTCCTCACCTCTAGACAATGAAGGGTGGGAACAGTTCAAGATACTATTGATCGCTGCAAAAAGTTAAAAGTAAAATTTTTTAATATGTTTTTCTTTTATCTTATTTTTTTCTCTAAGGATGCTCTCCTTCTTAATAAATATATGTCATTTACTTATTTTTTGGTACCTTAAATATTTATGTTGCTGCAATGGGACTTAGCCCATTATCAATAGGTTCAGGGGGTTGGGACCATCTAGTACTAAAAAAAATAGGTTCAGAGGTCTTTTTTAGCTTAACAAGCAATTATGGTTCTGAGGTCCTAATTAATCATTATGATTAAACCTGCCCTGTTATTAGTAGGTTCTGAAGACCCACGGGACATTGAAATTATGTTTACCCTAGATCTAATTCTTTAATTTTTGGTATGGACCTTATTCACTATATGACCTATACTGATATTTTTTAGCTATAAACATTTGTCACCGTTATGGCAATAATCTTGAATGGACCTGATCATAAGACATCAAACTTATTTTTCTTCCAAATCCATGGGTATCACAATAGGCTATCCTATCTCCCACATGGTACTCATTAGAGTTAGTAAGTTTTGATTATTCTTCTTCTTTACTCTGATTTTTCTCTTCAATGTCATGTCAAATGCCTAAGATTACATTTTAATCATGATGTTTGCCAATAAGGTTATATATTGCTCTGCGCTCATCCCCAAAGATTGTTCCACTGCAGAATACAAAAAATTGGTGGTAGTGAAGCTCTTTGTCCATATAAGAGTTTAAATGGGCGTTTTATGTGTCACAATATAATAACTGATACTATATGTAAAAGTACCTGAACTCAATTAAGATCCTCAAGGGGAGTTTTTCTCTACCACCAATTTTGTAGCAATGCGGCCAGTGTTCCGTTGACTCTCTCTACCATTACATTCATTTCTGTACAGTAGGAAACGGACACCACTCCATAGGATCTATTAATTCGTTCAGTTCTGAGATCATAAAGAACATAAAGTTGAGTCCATAATCACTGATTAATACTTGCGGAATCCATGCCAATACACTACTTGGTCCAGTATGAATCTCTCAGTGTTTGTAGTACTTATTCTCCTGAAGGCCTTTGTCTCAACCCATCTTGTCAGAAGTCCTATAGTGACTATAATATACTTTACTTCCTCAGTATTAAAACTCAAAAGTTCATCACATCTATTGACACCATGTGCCAAGCAAACATAGGGCGTACTAGCCGGTATCCTTTCACACTTTTTTGAGGCGTGTGTGGTTGACATTCCACGAACCAGGCTAAATAATCTTCACCAACATAATTGATTGTTTCCCAGTAATATCTACTGGAGTAGATGGTCCATTGTTTTTTACCACCATGCCCTAAGAATTTGTGCACGGCTTGAATAAGTTCTGAGCATTCTTAATTTATAGGGAATAAGTACCATCTTTAATCATGTAATTTAATCAGCTGTCCGTTCTTCATCTCATTATTTTTTATCACTATATTCAAAGCGCTGTAAATCTCCTGAGGTTCATTTAAATATTCACTTTAATTATTTGTTGAAATAGTTCATCCGTTTGCTGGTACATGACTTAAAGAGCAGATAATCTCAATATTCCATCAGAAATTTGATGTGCTGCTCTTGCTCAGTGTATAATCTTAAATCTATAGGCTTGCAGCTTTAAATCCCCTAGATCCAGTTGCCCCTCTAGTTTGATAATATTATGCAACAAATATAGAGACAAATGGTCATTGAAAACCTTAAAGTTGTCCCAAGAATATACACTCAAAATTGTTTTCAAGCATATAGCACTACAAGGCACTTGCGCTCCATCAAGGTGTAGTTTCTTTCAACTGTCATCTATGTCTGACTCATATATGCCACCAGATGCTCTTCTCTTATAGTCTACTTGACTTAAAATGGCTCCAGTCGATTTAATGAGGCAGCTGTCTGAATAATAAACTCTTAATCAAGGTTTGGGTTTTCAAAATAAGACTAGTCGTCAGATATCTTCTTAGCTCATTGATCAAAAGTTCTTGAGCTTTTCCATTCCACGTCAAACCTTTTTGGACTCTTCAGTAGGTGAAATAGTGGCTCAGCGATTCTGGCAAAATCTTTGATAAATTGACAATAGTAGCCTACCATCTCAAAAAAGACTTCTGTGTCCTGAACACTATTCATGATTGACATTTGTGCAATGATCATTATTCTCTGTGTCTCTGGATTTAATCCTCTGAGTTTTTCACAAACCCCATGTTGAAAGTTGGCACTTAGGTGTCATATTTAGAAGGCACAGGAGTTATATACTCAAATAATAAAGGTACTTTATGAGAAAAGAAGTTTTATTAAACTTGCAAAGCAAACAAGCTTTATTCTTTTAGTCTAATTATATTGTAAACAAAAGCACAATGTAGTATTGAGTACTAACAAGGTCTCAACTGCACTCTAGGATATTATCTTCAACTAGGTTGTTTATAGCAACGTTGGAAAAAAGATCCCCTCTCTAAAAAAGTCAGCCTAGATATTACCTTATACTAGAGTTCTTATTGATTCTTTAAATGTATACTAAGCATCACTCCAAAGTGGTAGTTTAGTGAAGTAATAATTCAAAATAATCAAATAAATTGAGTTCCTAAGGCTCAGCAAATTTTTATTGTAGTTGATATTAATCAAATGCTTTAGAGGTTCCATCGAAATGCCATAATAAAAAATAAGATTCCTCATACCAAATATTTTACTCCGGTGTGGGGACAAAATAGAGGATAAGGGTATAGATAGCAGAAGCATATCTAATCCTCCGAGGATAAAAGCTGAATCAAGAACTAGATTGATGAGATAGGAATTGCACTGGGGGCTATAGGTTTTTATCCATTAGATTTACAATTTCTGGAGCAGGGCAAAAGCACCTAAAGTAACTTAATACAACTTTGGCGACTCCTTATGAAGTTGAAGGCCATGCGCTTAAGGCTCCTTATACCACTAAAATTCATTTCTAACTTTTTAGTGAGATATAAGTATTAAAAAATATTGCAATAACTGGTGGTTGGTCAAATAAATTGAAACACCCAAACGTTCAAGCCTTTATTTAAAACAACATTTCCTCATCTTGATTTTCAAATTTGCCACCTAGGCGTTTATACACTTCATTTAGTTGTTCCAGGTAATTGTTAAATATCCTACTGAAAACATTGATATCATTTAAGTACACCAAAACGCATGGCAACATTAGGTCACTCAAGATGTTATCCGTCGCCCTCTGGAAAGTTTTCAGCGCAGTACATAAGTCCCGGAGCATTCTCATCAATGGGTATAACTATTTTACGGTGCATATTGTACACTTCTCTTGATCATATTTTAGCAGGTCTATCTTCCAATACCCTGAGATTATTTCTATTAACATAAAGATTTGGCTTCCACTAGGCAAGCAACCGCGTAGACTATCAACAGCAGCAAATAAAAATCCACATTATATTGATTTTATCAATTGTCAGTAATCAATGACCACTCAATTTTATCTGTCCTTTTTACTCATAATAAGGATCAGACTAGCCCATGGACTTGATGAATGTACTTGGAGCTTATGCTCAATCATTTCACTGATTTTTTCTCTAAATACCACTTCAGAAGAATTAAATTGACAGAAAGATCACATTCATATCAGCAGTATTTCCCAGTGTCAACCTTATGTATCATATTTTTAGCACATATATGATCATGACAATCTTGGGAAATTATCACCCAAAGTTTCTACTATAACTGCAACACTTCCTCATGCTGATGATCTGATAAATTTATTCAGTTTCTCTCAATTGCCCAGTACTAATGCTTTCAGCATCATCTACCAGTAGTCCCATCTCTGCTAGTGTTCTAAAGTCATGAAACTCTCTAATTTTCCCCTCAGGTTTAGATGGACAAATGCAATAAAATGGTTTTTTACCTTCATCAGTTCTCGCTTAGATTGGCCAACAACACATATATTTCCCCATGCTGGCACTAGATTTTCCACTGCTACATAATGCTCCAATTTTAATTTTATCCATGGAACGACAATTTTCTGTATAATTGTATAATATTTTCAGCGCTAACCATGCGCCAACTATTATTTGAATTTCTGTCAAAATGCTATTCTTCATTTTTTCTCTCAATGGTATCCCACGGTTTCCAAGAATCTGCTTCAGTTTTTCTTAATCTCTTTTCCAGCCAACTTGTATTGCATGAGAAATATGCTGTCATTGTAAATATGATTCACAAAATATAACTTCTTAATTAGCGGAATTTCTCCTCTTCTGCTGATACTAAGGCAGGTTTTGCCCCAAAATTATAGGGTATTCTCCTAGAATCGCATTTGAAACCCTAAATCTCAGGAATTTCAATCTGATCAGGATGTAAGAATTTTGACATGCTAATACTATGGAAGAAGCTGATACAGATGGTGTTTTAAACCTAAGTGGCAGTGCATTGTATGCTCCACAAGGTTTAGTATCCAGTCCAGTAGTTCCTATATCTTACTGTGTTCTAATTCCAGTGAAATCTCACTTCCCTTCACTAATTTGATTAAAAATATAAAATGTGCTCCACTGTCAATTATAGCCCCTACTCTTGATTGACTATATTGTCTACATATGTACACTCATAGTATTGTTATAAAGTGCTTACTGAGTGCCTTACATCATTATTTTATAAATCAAGAGTATTAAATAAATGCGTGGACAAATCATGAAAGGATTAATCGATTACAATAATAGGGAGAGAAACGTTCATACTGTCAAGTTTTGTCTTATGTAATTTATCAGTGCTTTCAGAAGTTCTGATCTTTTCCAAGAACTGATGGCTTATGTCCAAGAAACTTCTTTCACGATTTTTAGGTCTATCCCCTTCAGTTTAGTTGTATAATTGCATTTATGTCTAAATTATCCACCTGGTAGAGTGTAACAAGTGTATCATAATCTAAGAATAAATTGGATTTATCCAGGTCATCTTTGAATATGTCATTGGTAACAGGATTGATTGCAGTGTAAGATTATTCCGCATATAGATTGCTGTCCTTTTATACCTAATTCTGGCCAGTTTTCTTTTCTTTATCCTAGACCAGAGTGACTTTTACTTTAAGCTTCCTATGCCAACATTGAATCACTACATGCCCAATTTTTACACATTGGTGGAAGTGGTTTTGATTTTTGTCCGCTCTTTTTGGTCATTTAGGCTTATATTACTACAAGACTCATCTCTGTTGTTCCTTATTAAATCAAAAAATTTCACTGTATTCATATTTTAGTGGGAATGGCTTTGAAGGTTTGGTATGGTGCTTAGAATGGTGCTCCTAGCATCTTGAGATACTCCACCATATGTGATGTGGAAGTTTGGTTTGCAACTGCCATAACATAGCGCGGTGAAAATCTCTGTAGGGCCTAATATCTCTCTTCATTGCAAAATATGCATCAAAAACTAATAGAATCTTTTGCGCAAGCCATGATTTGTGTTCCTGGTAAAAATTTGTCAGCAAAAGCAGCCTATGTTTTTCCTTCTTAAATTGATTTCTCCTAAACCCTTGTTAATGGTTAGTCATTTACACAGGACTGAAAGCTAAATATAATTGCTTTTTGGCATCGCTATATGTCCAATTGTCACCGTTGAGATTGTGTAAGACCAGATATCAACAGTCACTGTCTAAGCAGTTTTCCATAATTATTTCTTCTTGTTGCTAGCCATATTCAAGGATCATCTCATAATTGGCAGAAAACGCTGGTGCGTTATACTGATGATCATAGGTAATCTCATCGCATTCTAAATTCTTCCATGCTAATGTGGCAGCAGTTTTTTACTTAACAACTGACTAATGATAGGTATGCTTTGGGGTCATTTACAAAACTTCAGCGTAATCTCCTGCCATATTTCTTGAGGGCTGTACCTTCTAGATGAACTTTCATTCATCTTATTATTAGCTTCATTCACCTCTATCTGGGCGCAATCATATTTGTGATTTTTTCATACTTGTATGTGCTTAAAGTTCTTTAATAAGTCTTCTTAATTATCAGAATTGTTATCTAACTTCTTACCTCTCAGTTTTCTTGCACATTAACTTTTTTGAATAATTTAGTCTCCTTCCATCTTAAGGAGGTGGCCGTTCTATAAAAATGATTGTTGACTTTTGTAACTTGTTCTATTTCATCTTCAGCTTTCCTCACTCACTCATGCAAATTAGTATATCGGCTTGTGATGCTGAGTTCAGCATAACTTGTTAACGGTTTCCAATCAATTACCATAGCTTCCAAAGTTCATTATTGTACGACATTGTGCTTTTAACTTTATCTATAATATTTGGCCTGAAAACTTAACTACCCCCTGTAGTGCGCACTAAAGGTAAACTTTTTCAGGTTTACTGCACAGGCTCAAAGTCTAAGTTAAAATAGATTGTTGGTAAGAAATCTGATTGAAATAGTATCAATTTTATCATCCTTGTGAGATCTTCACAGCCCAATTGAGTAATTCTCTAACACTATAAAAGTGCTAATGCTCTTCTTTATAATATTTGAAGGTACTATCTTCCAAACTGGGAAATATTATCCCTTCAACTCTTCTTCTATAGTTGGCAACTTTGGATCAAGAGAACTTTTCTCTCCTTTCTTACCACAAGAGATCTTTGAGAACTTAAAAGCATACTTAGACAAAGAATAATTCACCTTCACTTTCAAAGTAAAATACAAAAAGATATAACAGTCTAAATATCTATGGGGCTTGCAATTCTGATTTATGAATTAAATACCAAGGGACATATAGTGCAATCTGGTGCCCAACTCTTCTGTTGGCGCCCCAATAGGGATAGCAGTTGTCACCAATAAATTAGCCCTCTGTAGTTGTCCAAAACAATAATTTACTCCATCCATATAATCTTATTCCGCCACTGACTAGAACATGAACCCTCCTGGGTTGAATAGAAGGACATGTCCAAACGCTTTTGTTGAGTAGCTGACTATACCTAATAGTTAGATATCAAATAGGGACATAATAATGTTAGCTTATGCATAAAATTATTATGGATAATACCAAAGATATCAGTGGTTATGGATCAGGAATGTCCTAAGCTTATGTGAAGCTTGGGATCCGCGGCCTAGCAATTTCACTTAATATATTCAACTATGATGACACAGGCCTGGGGGCTTTGTTGGTTAAATTGGACTTAATAATAATTTTCAACTTGGTGACCTGGGATCATGGGCTTTGTTTGTCTATTTCAAAATTAGCTTTTATGTTAATCAAGTTTTCAATCAGATTAATTAATAATTAGCGATATGAATTGCTTTGGTATGTGCTACCAATTGCTTAAGAGGGCCATCAGTTCATATATTTGCAGACGCGTCAGAAACGCTGTCTTGAGATATTTACACTAAACCTGAAGCTGTTTGAGATGTCCCCGAGTCAAAAGGATTGTAGATCCTCAAACAAAAATATCAATGTTCCTATGGCTAAGTGTCATCAAAAATTGGGCGTCATGGGTAAGATGTAGTTACCATCAAGCCCTATAATTTATCCCCAAGTTGATACTAATAAAGTACAATCGATTATTAGCACAAGTTCATAGTTGGATATACAAGCTCTTTGTATTTAATACTTTTACGTTGTATAAAGTCGAGAATTTACTTGGGATCAGAAGGATCAGGGTATCAAGCCATTGATTAAGTAATGACAGAAAAAAAGAGCTTTGAAGTGTCATTTTCAAGGAGTTTATATCTTGAATCTTCACCGTCTGGTCTACTGTCTCCATACAATAGACCATCAAAACTCCAACTTACCTCAGAAGAAGAAGAGCCCATATGAAGTAGGCCAAAACTCCAACAAGTTGCGCTCATGGCCGGGAACACATATGGTTACCACGAAAAACAATGGAGCAATCCAAACTAATTAATCAGAACCATTACTGGGCCCAATGGGAATACAGAAATGAATGTCCCAAATTTAATTGGAATGATGTATCCATTATTACCTACCCTGACGAACCCATTTCATCTGAAGAGATAAAACGTCTTGAAAATCAGTTCTCAAGAGGGTATCAAATGGGACAAGGGCCCACAGAAATATAATCGTAATACTTTTTATTGTTAATGACAGAAAGATGTGTTGTGGATGAGATATCTAGCTCATCATCAATTGAGTGTAGCTCAAATTTGAAACAATTTAATTAAGATAGAAAATATCGCCCAATACTTAATTGAATTTGTACATTCCACTCCAATTATACTCAGATGCCAATTGCCCACCATCATGCAGGCATCACCAAGTTGTTCAACTTCTCTTGAAACTCCAGCAAGGTGGCCCAAATCTTTAATGAGTGATTAGAACCCAACTTTGCTGAGGTCCATTCTAGTTTTGCGGTAAATTATAATGTAGCCACTTGGGCTAATGATCAGGTAGAAGAATTAGCACAAGAGCTAAATGACAGATTGCATCCCATCTTTGATAACTTCTTGGAGGATAAAGGATTTACTGAATCTTATTGTTAGTAATATCACACAGACTTCCAGTAAATGCTTTGGAGTTCATGAGGCTTAATCTCAAAGACCAAGAGGCTAAATTAAACCATAATGATGAATTTTGTGACCAATATCGATGACTGAGCGCCCAAATTTTGCAGATAAAGGATGAATACACCAAAAAAATTAACTACTGGCACACACAATTTGAAGACCAATGGGCGGAGAATGAAAAATTCAAGATTATTGATCATCTTAATTGACAAACCAATAATCTTAATGAGGATGGTACCTCTAATAGTGAGTCAAAAAATTATCTTCATGGAGAAGTAAACCATTGAAAGAAGGCAATTAAGAAAAAAGACCAAGTGATTTCCATCTTAAAGCTACAAACTACTAGCTTAAATGAAGAATTTGCGAATTTATTTATTTGAAAAAATTGTATCAATTGGGAAAAAGAAATTAATTATAAAAATTTGAGCTTTGGATGATGGGCGTTGCTTTGTGCCACAAACAAAATTAATTGAAACTCTTCTAAATAATATGAGAACGAAGCTTTGGAAGTAGCTACAGAAATGGGAGCTGGGCCATGTCAACAAATGCCTAGCAATATGGTTTTGGCCAACTAACAACTCAAACCGTGTTACAATGCCTCAGCGCCTGGACACTCCTGGCTCAAGCCAACAAAGAAGCAATCGTGATAACCATGGACAGAAAAAAGATACTTACAACCAAGCGAACCTGCCTGCTTTTAACAAGAATTTAAGTGTAGCCACATTTGTAAAACGCCTTGAAATGGCCATGTATGGGGCCAGTGAACTTAACAAAAAAGCCCCTATGATCAACTGCAGGGATGAGTGGAACATTGAGTTCATTATACCTCACATTGACAAAAACCCAACCTACACCAAAGTCAAAGAGGCCATACTTCATTAATTTGGAGGTCTAGAACAAACGTCAACTATAAAGTCCAAGTTTATGAACATCTTTTTTAAGAAAGATGAAGCGATTGACAACTCTTTGGATTGATTTTATTGAAAAGCTCTGGTTCTCCTAGGCGCAGAGGCCATGGTTGATTTTGACCCTAAGATTGCATTAAAACTGCAGTACAACCTTACCAAATTTTGTTAAACACTTTATTGCCTGCTTTTGTGTAAAACTTTCAACATCCAAATTGGGTGATTATTTGTGCAGATGTTCACAAAATCACAGCCCTTTAAATACTTGGTACAGATCAGGACCTGCTGCCTCTGCTGGAAATCCCTCTTAACCAATATGAAGACTGACAGTAATCCACCTGTGAAAAATGAGCAAACAACAAATACAAAGACCCTACGCCCAATGAATGAGATTACTTGCTAAAGCTGCAATCATAAATGACACTTTGCTTCCTGAATGCCGTGCGTAATGTCAATGTAGTCCTTCCCAATAACGCGCAGGAGGAGGAAAAACAACAAGCACAATAGATGCAGTATGCTCTATTGTGCTGGAAACTCAAGTCCCACCTGATTGAAAAGAATATTCAGGCACATGGCCTTGTTTAACAATGAAATGAATTCCTTTTTAATATTAAATGTAGATTCTACAAACATACATGCAGTAACTCGCTCTCAGAGTAAGGTTGTCATACCTGAAGCCTATGAAGTAGTCTCTAAATCATATGTGCAACAAATACTTGAGAATAGGCCAGCTGAAGGGCCGAGCAATGCAGCAGATAACCCAAGCTTGAAAATGGGTAAATATAGCTATGCCAATCGACACATTAATCAATAAATTTCCCATTATTAGAAATACTCTGAAGCACACTTTTAACTCTTGGGTTCTTCCCATATAAATTAGTAAACTCTATTGATTCTTACTACAATGATTGTACTTACATGGACATTCTGGTCAACAAGAGCAAAATTGTAGCTATTGTTAATAGTGGAGCACCTATAACATTGTCTCCACAAAGTTGTGAAAGAAATTGAAATTTGTCCGGACATTGACCACAATCAAGAATATGGGACTGTGGGCCATAACAGAACTAAGAGTGAAGGAGTTAAAGCGCCTTGCCACTGCGCTTTGGAGCTTTGGTATTAGCTTCACCCGCAATAGTACTTCCCAAAGCTATTTATGACATACTAACTTGAACTAGTTTTTTAAGGACCTATGGGATCTCATGCAATTTTAAAGAAAACATCTTGACAATATAGGTCCAATCACTTCGATTTATTATTCTCATCACAAAACTAAGCCCACTAGCCATAGAAAAAACTTTATCAATATATTTTATGCCAATGGGATAATATTAGTAGGATATATTCAGCGGACAAAATTAAAGCCGCACCATACCAACCACCTTAAATGAAAAATTGAGGAATACCTCTACAGATGAATAAGGATGTGACAATAGCTCCAGGACATCAACTGGTTATGAGGACTGGGACCACGCTGGATATTCATGAAGAACTATATGGGGTAGTTGTATCCCCTTGAAACCGTTCTTGGATGGAACTTAGTGCAGCGCCTGAAATACATATACCAGGGCATGGGGAATTTTATGTATTATTTGCAATTTGACCAGCCAAAGTATTAAGGTCAGGAACTATCAAGTAGCGCATTTGTGCATCTCTTTC
The DNA here is from genome assembly GCA_022478985.1 of Massospora cicadina. NCBI lineage: Eukaryota > Fungi > Entomophthoromycota > Entomophthoromycetes > Entomophthorales > Entomophthoraceae > Massospora > Massospora cicadina. The sequence continues at coordinate 184,544 of JAKSZP010015777.1, forward strand.
TGAGCGATGTGTTAAAAGCAGCTGTCAAATTTGGTGATTTATCTAAGTTTGTTTAACAACAAAAAGCCTTGGGGCACATACTGTAATTCCCCAAGAATCATTTACTGGATTATCAGTACAACAGAAGGATAAAACACTAGATTTAATAGACGATACTCCGAAATTTTACCAAAGATGAGCAAGATTTGGGTTATACAAAAGGTGTGTACAGCATTTATTTGACAGTGAGGACCATGCGTTTATTGGAATGAGACCAATCTGGCGCACCAGGGCTAGTGACAAAGTAGTTGGAGAAGAGCTACACAAATTGTTGAAAAGTGGAATGATTGTCTTTTAAAAGCCCGTGGGCCATCCCAGTTTTAATCATAAAAAAGATGGCAGAAATAGAGTTGTAAATGATTATTGACGCATCAAGCCCATCAGATAAAAAGATTCATATCCATTGCCCAGAATTGATGATGTTCTGGACCGTCTGGGAGGGGCGAAGAATTTTACAGCAATGTACTTATCTCAGGATTATTGCAAATTATACTGCCTCAAGAGGTGCAGGAGAAGTGCACAATGATTTCTGCGCAAGGGATGTTTCAACTGACGCGCATGACACAGGGGCTGTGCAATGTGCAAGCGACCTTTCAGCGCGCAATGGACACAATTTTGGGGGACCTTAAATTATTTTGCATACTGGTGCACCTGGATGATATCAGTGTTTTTCTACAAACGTTTTCTAAAAATCTGGAGCACCATGGACAAGTGTTTGAATGGCTGTTGAAGGCCAATCTGAAGATAAAACCCAGAAAATGGCAATTCTTTAAAGAACAATTGGAATAATTTGGGTCTTCATTGATTCCAAGGGCTTGTGGATTCAACCTCAAAAGGTGGGGCGATTAAAAAATGCAACCTCCAAGGAGTATGAGGGATGTTTAAGTATTTTTTAGGCATGGTAGGATATTAAAGATTTGTAGAAGGGTTTGCAAGGATTGCTGAGCTCCTATTCCATTTACTACAAGGAGGAGATCTCTTTTCTGTTTAGATGAATACCAATAAGCCTTTGAGGATTGAAAACCAAAATGAGCACGGCGCCTGTCCTCCAATATCAAGATTTCAGCAGGTCTTTTATCATACAAACTGACGCCTTATTGACTGCAATTGGGGGTGTGCTGTCTAGATTGGTGATGATGGCGAGGAGCATATGGTCGTTTATTGCAGCATGACACTGAATAAGCATGAGCATAATTATATGGTGACCAAGCGAGATTGGTTGGCTGTCATCTACGCTTGTAAACAATTTCAGGTTCGCATTCATGGCACCAAGTTTCAAGTAGTGATGGTTACAGATCATTATGATGGCTCCACAATCTCTTGGAGCCTGAGGGATGATTAGCCCGCTGGGCCCTGAAATTACAGGCATATGACTAAAAATTGTTCATAGAGCTGGAGCGGCCCATCAAAATGCAGAAGGACTATCAAAACTTCCTATTTTAGCTGTCCTGAGAATTTTGGTCAATGAGTTGAATATATTCGAGGTACGCCAACCAGGGGACGGCTAGTACTGGATCACAACACCAAAAGACAAAAAAAAATAAAACTACTAACCAAGTGGGAAGCGGAAACCGCTAACCCACCATGGCAGAGGGTGAGGAGGGGTTGGGGGGTTGGTCCTCAGAAAGACCGCCTCAATCATGGGATGTTGGTTACAGTATCAGACCAGAGCAGAGAGCCAGGGCGTTGGGGCATCCGCATAGTGGGGGTGGAGGTCAACATAGTAAGAGTTTTCCACTTCCTCATCAAGATGATGATGGGAAAGTGATCCAACAAAAGCTGCGAGGAGAACATCAGCTTCTTTGCAGGCTTCGGGAAGTTGGGCAAAAAGGGAGACACTGTGGCGGGTGATTTTGGCTGAGGGGTTGAATGAAGCAAGCGTTTTGACTTACATAACAGCAACTTCAGCATCATTGAATAGTTTTGAGATGTCACTGAAGATGGATTCAGGGAAGTCGGGAGGGAAGAAGAGGGTGGGCAGGCCATGCTGGAACTGAGCCACTGACTGGGCCACCGCTGTGCGTAGTTTTGGGCACTGAGGAGAGGCCACCGCAGCTAAGGTGAGCTGGTGGTCACTTTGGAAGGGGGCTGTATTAGGCAGAGGAGCGAAATGACGAGGGGTAGGGGTTTCATCGAAGTCAGGAAGGTAAAATTCCTCCCAACCATAATCAAATTGGCAGAGAGGTTGACCTGTATGCTTACTAATGAGGACATTACCTGATTCGTCAACCTCAGCCAATAGATCCCAAGGATTTTGGTTCACAGGAATAGTGGCGTTCAAATTCTGGTGGGTGGGATTGGGCGAATGGGCGGCTGCTTGGGTGCCAATGGTGGTCCAAGCATTGCTCTGATTGGCTGGGGTGGATTTAGGTGGGAGAATGAGGCCGGAGGTTTTGGGGGGGCTGATTATTCATGCAGGCCCACTGAACGAGTTTGGAGGGTGGGAGGGGGCAGCAAAGCGCCCCATACTGAACCCCCAGAGTGGGGCTCAGAAGCCGCAGAAGCGGAAGTGGCCTGAGGGCACGCATTTTTTTCATGGTCAAGGTCAAAGCAGAGGGAACAAATCTTCCAACCATTATCGACCTGAGCCTAAAAGAAATGATCAGGCCCGCAGCCACACTAGCACAGGGTGAATCTGTTGGGCTATGGCAGGGTGGTGTTGGATGATGGTGGCAGTTGCACAAGAAGCAGCAAGGCGCTCTGCACAAGATGGAACACCAAAGACGAGTTTGGGCTGAGTGCCATAAGCCATTTGCCCTGTGACCAACTGGTCATACAAAACCTGAGGTGGGAGGTGAGATGGGAGATTTGCAAAGGATACCACCAGGGTGGTGTCTAAAGAGAGGCGAGTCCAAGTTGTGGGAATGGGGGTATTTTTATAGGTTAGAGGAGTTTGTGCTGCCGCTTCAGCGTCCTCCTCAGATTGGAACCTGATATCAAAGTAGCCCTTAAAAGGGCGAAAGTCTATAGAGCCAGCCGGCGCAAAGGCCACAGTGGCTTGGTCAATAATTGCCTTATCAGCATATGGGAACAAACGCCCATAGTCCACTCTGAGGCAATAGTGAATGGCAGAATGAGGGAGGGCGAGAGGATGGGGGCGAGAAGGGTGGACGCGCGCCAGGTGGAGCGCTAAGTCCCGTGGGGGGACAAAATGGCTGGATGCAGTAGGCGGGCTGTTTGAGCCCATTCAAACATGCTTGCCCGTGGGGCAGAAAACGCTAGGCGGGGGTACACCGCTGCCCCACACTGGGGTGGAAGGCGGTGGAGCTGAGGACAAAAAGAACAGGCTTGGGCAGATGGTTGTGGATAAATAAAAACTTAAATTTAAAATCACTCAAAAGTGACTTTGAGCGGTAAAAGAAAAGCTAATTTTGGTTAATGAGCTTAATGAAAAAATGATTACTTGAAGGTATGGGGATGAGCAACCTGAAGTACAAAAGGCAATTGAAAAAGCATTAACTGACACCAAATATCAGCTTAAATTTTTATACAAGCTCAAGCCTGAGGGGCAGCATCAAATTTCCAAAACCTTCAGACCAAATGGAGATTATTACACAATCACACAAGGCCATTGGACACGAGGGATTAACCAAAATGCTAGAATTAACTCAATATATAGTTACTATTGGGATTCCATGCAATTTAATATCCAACATACTTAATAATTTTCATTCATGCCAAATTGCAAAGCCTATGGAGTCAAATTTGAAATATCGTTTGATCAAACCTGAATGGACCAGGCATACTGTGTCAATTGATGTAGTTGTCCCTTTTACTGTGAGTAGTTTAGGCAACAAATACATAAATGCTTCTATTGACCATCTGAAGAAATGGGTGGAAGCAGAAACAATTCAAGAAGTTGGGGCTATAAGTACTGCCAAGTTTATTATAAATAATATTTATAAGCATGGATACCCCAGAATACTTTGATGGATAATGACACGAATTTTACTGCCCAGATGGTGCATCAGTTAAATGAGTTGATGTCTATCAAAGGAGTGTTGTTAACACCATACCATCCTGAGACTAATGGTATGGTATAACGAGTGAATGGCACTTTAGTCGGCATATTACACAAAAATGTAGCTGTGGCGCCTTCACAATGGGCTACTTCCATTAGTGCTACTGTATTTGCGTACAATATTGGACACCACAGCAGAATGAGCCACTCTCCATTTTGACTTCTATATGATAGACAACCCGCACTACCTCCATTATTTTAAACAGTACTAAGTTCAACTGAAGCAATTAGCCAAATAATTATGTTAGGCAATTAGTAAAGACATTAATCAAATTTCAATCTAAAGCTTATCAAAACATGATAAAAAAACTAGTCAGAAGAGTTATGATGACGCTAAAAGAACTATGGTAACTAAGCTAAAGGAAGGAGACTTAGTAGTATATTGTGACACTCATAGAGCAGGCCATGCATACAAGCTGGACTCTCTTTGGAAAAGCTTGTTTATTATATTGCTGAATTCGTCTGAAGACATTTATACCATTAAGGATCAAGGCGGCTGGGTTGTAAATCAAATACTTTCTACTTTCCTTCATCCATGTCATAAAGAATAATAAAAGCACAAAATAATAACAATAATAAATAAGATAAAAGATAACTAGAAAACCATAAAAATTTAATTCATAGAATTGATGTCTCATCACCATAGGAACTAGATAACCCTTCTTTGGGAGGGGAGGAGAGTGATATCAAACCGGGGAGCATGTAGTGGTATTTGAGAAAAACAAATCTCATACAAGTCTTGATATTCAGACCCTGTCAGAGATGCACAAAACCTAAAATATCTCAGTACTAGGCACGCTGGCCTGGACGGCTAAGGAAAGACATAAAACTAAAGGAAAAGACCATTAGAAGGGACTTCAGAACAGGCGAGAGAGGTTCAATTCAGGAATAAATGCTGCAGAAAGGATGATACAGTCTGCAAGTAAGCTTTCAAGACAGAGGTCAACTGAGGGAGAAACATTTTTACATGAAACATCTATGAACAGACCTCATCTAAAACGCCGCGAATGTCAGGCACAGTTTTGGTGGAAAGCGAGGAAGGAGTAAAGCAAACGCATGCGCCCAGAAGAGCCATATGTGGGATAATTTTTTCATAAAAACCTTTTACCAGGCTTTTTGCAAAGGGCTTGGATAAATAACTGGATGCACCAATATTTTGATGCCCAAGTTTTGAGGCCCAATGGGGTGTGTAAATCAGTATGTACTATTGTGGGTTTACACCAAAGCCTTAAAACTGAGTTAGCAACGATAAGATCCTGATTGTCCTCAAAAATATCGAATGAGGAAACTCAGGCTTTCTAGCAAGTGCAAATGACAAGTAGGATGCTGCAAGTTCTGACATTAAATTAATCTCAAAACTCAATGAAGCCACACTGCCCATGGTTAAGAAGTAAATAAGATTGTTGGAGGGGAAGACTTGAAAAAGAAAGAACAAGAAGTCAGGAAGTAGACTCCATCCAAAGTGACTTAATGCTGAATGAGGGCTTCTTGGGGCTGACAGGCTTTATGAAGCCTGGAGAGTTAAGGAGAGAGTCAAAGGAAGATCCCGCTCGACCAATTGGGATTTTTGTTGGACAGAACTTGAAGTCAATGGGGCCTGTTAAGGTTCATAGTGATTGCAGAAGTTGCTGCGGGACGTGAAGCTAAGCTCTTGGGTACCATTGAAGCGTAGCTGGTTGAACCATCTTGAGAACTTGAATGCAACACGCCTGAGTTAACCATAGCACGCCACATGGACTTGCTCAATCTTAAGAAGACGCAAAATTCCAAGGCCAAAAGGCTATAGATATATCATTCATATTTTTAAGATAGCGGAAAGTTAGACATTGTAACCCAGAAAGAAGGGTAACCACAGCATTTATCCAGTCAAGGTGGGGGAAATGTTGTGTAGTTAAATGGACCTAATCTTCAGATTTTCAATAGGGACATAATAACGTTAACTTATTTAAAAACTATTATGGATCATACAGAAGATATCTGCGATTATGGATCAGGAATGTCCTAAGATTATGCAAAGCTTGGGATCCGCGGCCTAGTGATTCCACTTAATAATATTTAAATATGATGACACAGGCCTGGGGCTTTGTTGGTTAAGTTGGACTTAATAATAAATTTCAACTGGTGACCTGGGATCATGGGCTTTGTTGGTCTATTTCAAAATTAGCTTTTATGTTGATCATGTTTTCAATCAGATTAATTAGTAATTAGTGGTACAAAGCACCTTAGTATGTGCTACTGAATGCTTAAAAGGAGCATAAGTTTAGCTATTTGCAGAAGCATCAGAAACGCTGTCTTGAGATATTTACACTGACCTGGAGGCCATGTTAGATGCCCCAAGTTGAAATAATTGTAGACCCTCGAACAAACTTATTACATGTTCCTCTGGCTAATTGCCATTGAAAATTGGTCGTCTTGGGTAAGATGTGGTTAACATCGAGCCCTTATAATTATCCCCAAGTTGATACTTATAAAGTACAATCTATTATTACCAAAAATTCTTAGTTTAATATATAAGCTCTTTGTATTTAATACTTTTACATTGTATTAAGATGAGGATTTAGTTGGGATCAGAAGGATAAGGCCATCAAGCCATTATTAAGTAAAGACAAAAGAATACAGCTTTGAAGTGTCTTCTTCAAGGAGTTTATATCTTGACTATTGTCACCATCTGGTCTTTTCTCTATACAATGGATGCTCAAAACTCAAACTTACTCTAGAAGAAAATCCCATCTGAAGTAGGTTAAAACTTCAACATCTTTACTCAACCCCAGCATATTATCCTTATTAAGATAGCAAAAAGCTTAGGCAATGGTACCTTTTAGCCATCAACAACAGGTTGTGTTTCTTAAAAACTTAACCTGCAAGTTGCAAAAAGCGTAACAACACCCAGCAACTAACAATAAACCCTTAATCAATTAGTTGTAAACCATTAACAAATCATACCATATAATGTAAATTATCTATTGATAAATTAATAAATTGAACTATTTGTAAAACATTGTCTGGTATTCTCCCTGATGTAACATCAGTAATCTGGCATGATTGAATACCAATGAATTAGTTGTTATCCCATTAGGGATTAAACTAAACAATAGTTACCATATCATATGATAACTCTCACATCTGCTATGATAATTCACTCACAGCGGATAAGCAGATAGAACATAATTAATTGATTTGAAATAATGTTCATTATAAGTGCCAACTTTTTTTCATCCCATGGTTCTGGCCCTTACTTTATTTTTTAAAGATAACCAAGTCCAACTACAATAAGTTTCAAAGCCTTCCCTTCGTCCAGCCCTGCTATATACAGTGCAGGAAGAAAATTGGTGCTCTTCTAGGTCTTTTAAGTCACCATTGAAGAGCGAGGATATAAAAGAAGATGAAAAATAATTCTGAACAATCAAGCCCTTCAAGATAACGGGGTTAGAATTGTTACCCTTTAGATCAGCAATGATCGCTTTGAAGTAGCATACTTTTCCCAGGTACTCTTGGATTTATTGCTAACTACAGAGGTGAAATTCTTTTTGTAGACCAAAGTAAAATACTAATTAAGAATCACCAAACTCAGCCAATTACACAACTGCTCAATGATATTTTTGTGCATGATTGGCGTTCCAGTTGAGTTAGAGCATCATCTGTTCCCTCCACCATGATAGAACTCTTCTTAGCTCCTACTTACCAGTCACTGGTGTGGAACAAGATCGGATCAATACTTTTGCAACATTCATATATCTGGAAATAATCACATCATCAAATTTTAATGACTCCGCCTCCAATAAGTACTGCGACAGTTAGACCTGTTTAAATCCCTTCATGCATTAACCTATGAATCTTACCAATCTGCCTCCTCCTTCATCTAAAAGAATTAAAACACCATTATCAAATTTTGGCACTTAATTAATGAAGTATGATGTCAAATGATGTTATTGAAAGAAAACCATAAGCATATGTACAGAATCAGAACACAACCTGATGGGATTTTTGCCCATATTCCCAGTCTGCTAGATTACCTGATATCTCTAGGGGAAAATTACCTAAGGCGAAGTGAATCAGAAATTGGTTGGCCCAAGTTTTGGAGTAACTACGTTCAGGGGATTTTGAGATATTCGCCTGGTCATATCCATTATGGATTGATCTGGAAAAATACTTAAGATCTCATTGGTTGTAGTTGCCAACAAAATAGGGGCATCTCTGTCAGGTGGACAGCAAGCAAGAATTAGAATGGCCTGCCAGCCCAGATGCCAGAGCATCTGAACAGCAATCCAGAATGCCTGAGGCACTGCTGCTGATAAGATGAATATGGAACCAGAAAAGAGTTCCACCAATATCTTCCAGTGAGCAAGAATTTCATATAAGCACAAAATAAAGTACCAGATGCACATGTCCGTTAACCCTGAGGGGTACAAGAATGTTGGCAGATAAGGCGGCTTAAATTTCAACAATTAAAACTAATTTTTGGGAGGAGTTTTTAATGGAAATTTAGGAAAGAAATTTTGACCAACAATTTTCTCAGTGCGATGCGACTGATTAAATAGTAGTCAATTTGGGGTATAATAAAGCCAGGATTTGGTCCCTCAAATTTGACCTAACGGGCGAATTTTTTGGGAATGGGCGGGTTAGTTCCTTGGGAACCATCATCACAAAATTTGGTGGCAGGGTGAGTCGCTGTTGGTTATAACCTCAAACGCCTGAACCAAGACTCAACTACATTTCTGATGGTTGGCTTGACGACGTTTAGCCTGATGAGCAGCGGGAATCCCCCAAGGCCATTCCACATAGGGGTGGGCCCATTTGGTTGAAAGCAGGTTTGGGACGCCCAACCCACCCATTCTTGGTCACTGGGTCATTTGTTTGGTCAATGGCATTGCATCAGGCGCAACACCCAATTTGTTAGCAGGAAGCTACTTATTGGGGGTGATGCCTGACGGATTTGGGAGGGGAGAGATTCTTCCAATTGTCGTGTTAACAAATTGCAATCGCTGGCATTCCAGACAATAGATCAGTCTTCATACCTTTTTGACTATTTAAAATCCAAGCATCGGGAAGATTGCCACTCAAATTATTTACAATCAATTTTATTTTGGCAATCTTGGCGCAGATTTCACTGATTCCTTGTAACAGTTCTGCTGAGGTTAGTGTGGGTACTGGGAATGGGATCTAAAGTGGGAGAGCCGTTACCCAGCGCTCATCTACTATGTGAGCAAGATTGCCCTGAGTAACGAGGGGTGCCGCCATCCTCTTTGGTGCCTTTTTACTTTGAAATGGGAAATGGCCCATTCAACACCCAGGGAACGTTCCCTGGGACTTACAATGTGATAGTGATTAACTATCAGGTGTACCAATTGGGTTGGTCAGGCTTCATCACTGACTAAATGGGAATGAATAGCAAGTTGTGAGGCGAGTGATGCCGCCTGCAATTAGTTAATCAATCGGTTGGTGAGTGACCTGCCATAATGGGTAATAAGTCCCATTACCTAAGCAGTTCACTAGCCAAATATGGTTGGTTCACTTGGATTGAAAGGAAAAGTTAGGGACACGTTTTCTGACTCTTTCCATTTGAGGTCTTGAGGATGTCCAACGACAGAATCCTAGCCAAGATGGTGAAAACAATCACTGCTGAGATGAGGATGGGTGATTCAACAGCAACGGCTGCCATTTCATCAAAGAGGTGTCAACCAAGGGTTAGACAGCCAAATTCCCCACTATATATATTCCCTAGGATATACTAAATAAAAACAGTATTTACAAGAACAGCAATATTATTCATTCAATATATAGTTAGACTACCATCAGCTTCTATTGTGCTGTTCTGCCTCAAGGATATTATTGCAGAGAGTGATAATTGGAAAACTCTCAGAGAGAAGAGTAAAGATCCGAGTGGGGTACTAGAGAAGAAGGAGCCACAATCAGGGATAGCTGCCAACTGTGTGTTGGGCCGAAGAGACTGTCACTGGGGTATCTCAGTGAAGATTGAGTGGACAAGAACAAAAGGGAACGAATCCCTACAAGTACGTCATCACGAGTTTTAATCAGGAATACTGGCCAAGCGTTGGGCTGAAATAAAATTCATACTCAACTATGAATAATAGTCTGCATACTATGATCAATCTAATTCATTCTAAACAACGCGACGAAGTTCACAAGAAAACTGAACCTGTGCAGTAAAAAGGTTACTGAGTTGCTTGCTGATAACAACCACCAAAGTAAATTTTTACAAGTTGGTGCTCTCTACAGGGGTAGTTGAGTGAAGAATCTAAAAGAATGTTGTACAAAGATGAGCTACGCAAACTGTGGACTGAGTTAGACACTGTAAACCATAATGCCTTAAACTCAGTGGACCATCAGAAGTTCGCAGCTTTGGAAGAATGAGTCGCCAAGGTGGAGGAAAGAATATAGAATGTAGCAAGCTTTGGGAACGAGTTACTTGGGAAAGTTACTTTTTTGAAGAGGAAAGAAGGGGACCTCGTTTTAGAGGTCTTATAACTGAAAACAGAGCGAGAAGCAGATCGCATTAGTTTAAGAAATTTTGGTGCAGATGTAGAGAGATTAATAAACAAGTGGAGGAACTCAAAGCTCACAAATGTGCTTGTGAGCCTGATATGACAAGCGATGCCAAAGAAAGAAGTTATTGCACTATATTTGGGAAGACAAATACCCTAAGGAACATTTCACCTGCTTTTAATGCCATTTCAGAGAGGATTCCCAAAGTCACTTCTCAAGATAGCAAAGTAGCTGAACCGAGAGAATTGGCCAAAAATAAATAGGAGGAATTTAGGGCAACGCCAAAATTGCCAACGTTCCATTGGGATAATGCCCCAGAGTTTTTCTGACTGTTTGACATGACCATGAATGGCTACTGGGGATCGTCAAAAGGCGTTGACAGTCATGAATTGCCTAGACCAACTGTCAAAACTTAGTGTTACCTCACCTCGAGGGGGACAGCTGGTTGTATGCTGAGGTAAAGGCGGCCATCATGAAAGAGTTTGGGACTCTGACATGCATGTCAAAAATCAAGCAAGAATTTATGGTAATTTAGTTCCATAAAGATGAGTCTCTAGCTAGCTTCGCGGATCAGTTTTACCACGAGTCGCAGATCCTGGCTGGAGCAAAAGTATTGGACAACTTTGATGCTAGAATCGCCTTACAAGTGGCCCTTTGGCCCTATCACAATTTGCATCAAATGATGTCTTCCATGTTTGCAACAGAAATAGCTACCTCGCAAATGGTAGATAAATTGAAGATTTTGGGAGCGACATTTGATGCCCCAAATAGAAGCTTCAAATCCAATCTGGTATGAAATCAGAATCCCACGAAGGGAAACAAAGGAGCTAAAGAGGCGACCAAATGAACCGTGCTGGGAAATAAGCCTGAAGAATTCAGACAGCTAAGCAAGAAAAAAAGGTCTGCTAACAATGTGGCGGGAAAGGACATTTCACAGTGCACTGTAAAAAGCCGAAGGATCAGATTAACGTGGTCCAGGACAAGGAGTCAGCAGCCACTAAGGATTCGGGAAAAGGGCCCACATCCTAGATGGGGAACAGTCTAGAGCTGCGGAGAACCATGTTCCTCCTGCATTATGAATGAAGGAATTGATATCAGCGATCTATTCATAGACAACGAGCAGGATCAGCTGTATCATTTGGTCAATTTGGATTGAATGCTGTGACCAGAGTGGGGCGAAGAGAATCAACCCCAAGATAATCAAGGAAATTTCCCAGCCATATGTCCAACAACTGGCAGATAAGATTTGAACTGCCAAGAATCCTAGTGAAATTATCTGACATCAGTTTAGATGAGGCTAATCTGTCTATCCCCCTCAACGTGATTAAGTAATTGTTTCTTGATTTAACAGCGCAAATTAATCAAACCCTAGATTCCACTAATAATGACGCCAATCACTCAGTAAACACTATATTACAATACTTTGAGTGTACATATATAGACATAATATTGAATTGAGTGATGGTGAGGGCGATTGTTGACAGTGGAGCGCCCATTAATATTGTCTCGACCAAGCTGGTAAAGAGGATGAAGATCTCGCTGGACTTGGAGCATAAGAAGTGATACAGGACAGCTGGGCCAAACACCACCATCTCCTGTGGAGTTTATAGTGCGCTGCCACTACAATTCGGGTCATTGGTGGTATCTGAACCAGCAATAGTTTTTGCAAATAAAAACTATGATGCTCTGATTGGAACAGAGTTTCTGCAAAAATATTGAGTTAAATGTAACTTTGAGGATAAAATGTTGACCATATTGGGTCAGACGTTATCATTGGTATATCAGAAGGATGATGAAGCTCCGCTGAATCAGAGAAACAACTTCATCAATCTAATATACAGTGACGTCATTGTCACAATTTGATACCAATTAGTTGGTAGAAAGTGACGCGAAATGCTGGCAGAAATCCTAGAGAACCGGGGAATTCCACTAAGGATCAATAATTAGAGGACCATAATGCTGGATTGCAGATGATAGTCGACACAAGGTTGACATTGGAGATTCCTGAGTTGTTGTATAGGGAGGTTGGAAGCCCCTTGAAGAAGTCCAGAGTGGAGCCATGGGTGGCTCTTGGGATAATAATGCTGGGCCATGGAGAAATTCGAGTTCTCCTGGCGTATTTAAGTGAAAAACTGATGAAGATCAAGAGAGATCAGATCATCGCGTTTGTTCATATGATTCTGATAGCCAAATTGAGAAGCTTCCATGATTTCTGAGTCTCTTGACATTATGGGATTACCAGCCATGGTAACCAAAAGTATCAACCTATTGGTTGATTGAGAGCAACTTGCTGATCTGTCAGAAAGCCAGCAAGAGGAGGTGCTCAAACTATTAAAAAAATATTAGTAAAAATTTGATCATGATGACCACAATTTGGGATGCGCACGAGATGTGATCTATAAGGTCAACACTGGGGAAAATTTGCCAATTAGGATAAGACCAATCCGATGATTAAAAGCCACCAAAGCAGTAGTGGAGGATGAAATCAGCAAACTAGTGAAGCATGGGCTTCTAGTTCCGTCATCAAGTCCCTGGGAGAGTCCGATTCTGATAATGATGAAGAAGGATGGATCCAACTGGGTGGTGATTGACTACCAAAGGATTAACAAAATTATGAAGAATTCGTATCCCCTACTAAGGATTGCTGATGCCCTAGATCATTTAGGAGAAGCGAAGTATTTCTCCATAATGGATCTGATCTTGGGATATTGGCAAATTGACTTGCCAAAGGAAGACCAGGAAAAATGCGAGATTATTACCGCGCAAGGGCTATACCAACCGACGAGGATGCCCCAGGGCCTATGCAATGCATATGAAACATTTCAGAGGGCCATGGATGTGATATTAAGAGACTGTCTGCGGCTAACTTGGAGATCAAGCCAAGGAAGTGCCACTTCAATAAGAAAGAGTTGGAATACCTGGGATATATATTCAAATCCAGTGGATTGCAGCCGCAAACCCAGAAGATAGTAGCTATAGAACTTATGGCTGTACCAAAAAAGTGTCTGAGACATTTAAGTGTTCCTTGGGATGGTCAGATACTACAGAAAATTTTTTTGGTACTTTGCCCAAATAGCCAAGCCATTATTCCATTTATTGAAGGATCCAAAAAAAGATTCATATGGAATAAAGAGGTCCTGGACTCCTTCAATGAGTTACACCAGTATTTAATAGATTTTCCAATTCTGAAATATCTGAATTTTGATCGGAAGTTTATTATTCAAACTGATGCTTTGTTGGCATCGATTGGTGCATACTGAGCCAAGTAGACAAACTTAGGGACGAACATACTATGGCATATGTGAGCCAGACACTCTCAGCCGTTGAGAGGAACTACACCATGACTGAGCGGTAATGCCTTGCAGTCATTTACGCATGCAAGAAGTTTTGGGTGTACATCCTTGGAACGCACTTCAAGATGTAACAGACCACTCTTCGCTGCATTGGCTACACAATTTAAGAGAGCTGGAAAGACAACTGGCCCAATGGGCACTTAAGCTACAGGCTTATGATTATGAGATTGTCCACCAAGTGGGGGCTTCTCACAAGAACGAGGATGGCATATCGCGGTTGCCAATGGTCCAGATGGTATACCCGCAGGCAGATGAGCTATTCCAGAGAATGGTCGAAGAAAAAAATTGGGGATGAGCCCCAAGAAAGCCAAGGTGCACTTTGGAAAGCAATGGAAAACACTGAGACTATGGATGGACAAGTATTTAAGATGATCAACGGGAAGCGATTATTAATCCTGAAACTGTTGGAAAGAGCAGCAATTTTACAAGCAGCTCACAAGGTTGTCGGGCCTGAAGGCCTGAGGAAAACAACTGATCATATTCGCCAGTATTATTACTGGGAATTGATCAACTATGATGTCGCGGATTATCTAGCTTGTTGCATGGAGTGCTAGCTGCACAAACCACATAAGAATACAACTGGATACCAACTGGTCCGCCCTAAATTTGCCTGGCACATGGTATTTATCAATGTGATGGGACCTCTGATGATGTGCACGGGGGGAGTCAAGTACATTATAGTTGCCATCAACCATCTGATGAGATGGGTTGAGATGAAGGCCCTAATGAGAGTAGATGCTACCAGTACTGAGAGATTCATCCTGGATCAAGTAGTATACCCGCATGGATGTCTGCAGGTCCTGCTTAGCAACAATGGGACCAACTTCACATCTCATGTGATCCTGAGATTAAATGAGATAATGGGATCCAAGGAGTCATGTCAGTACCTTACTGGCCAGAGACGAACGGATTAGTAGAACGGGTCAATGGAACGCTGGTCACAACGCTGAGGAAGCTAGTTGCAGGGAGAACTTCCACGTTGGGAACGTACCTGAGTTTGGTGACATTCATCTACAATATTAGTCATCATACAGCAACGGGAAAGATTACATTTGAGTTATTATATGGAAGAAAGGCCGCGTTGCCGCCAATTTTATATTTGATGGTGGAACCTACATTGAGGATGAGTACTGAGCATTACCTTAATTGACTGACAAGTATCCTGATCAATATGCAATTGCAAGCATTTGATACAACTTTGAAGAAAGGGATATGAGCGAAATTGACGGATGACAAGAACTGACCAGCCTTAGTTGAATATCGAATAGGGGAAAGAGTTGCCTATTGCAATACGCATGGTTTCAGATGAAGAAACAGATCAGATTCATTGTGGTTGGGTCCGTTCAAATTGATTGCCAAGATGGCGACTGATGCCTACTCCATCAAGAATCTCTTGGATGGAAGAGTTGTGAATTGAGTTCACACTAAGTATATGAAGCGATGGATTGATGGAAAAAATAAAAGAGTCCCCAAAGGACCGATGAGCCATTAAGTTGGTCATGTCCTGATGATTAGTTCAAGTCCAAAAGGGACCTCTGAACCAATCTAGATGGCTAAGTCCAAAAAAAGGACCTCAGAACCATAGAAAAACTGGCAGTCTTAAGTGCCCAGGACCCAGTTTGGGGAAAAAAGTAAAAAAAGATGGACTGCTGAACTGAAACAAGGTCAAGTCCCATAGGAAAAAGGAAGAATAAAGATAAAAAAGTGATAAGAGATATTGGAAAAAAAGATTATAAGCCGCATAGAGAAAAAACCATTATAAGCCTCATAATTCTTTATTTTTATTAATTTTCCTCAGTATAGGGATGATTCCGCCTATGTCACCTCTTGGGGGAGGGAGGATGGATCGCTGTAGGAAGGAACAGCCCGTCAAAATCAATATGAGATCAGATGCTAGCGAGGGCAAGACCAACACAAAACAATGTTCTTTGAGCATACGCAGAGCCTTGTGAGAAAGAGACTAGGGAAAGGAAATTGATATGTTGGATGAAGCCAATCGCAAAGCCCCAGAGCAGGGAGGAAAGCAACAGTATATGAAGAGGCAATCGGCAAATAACCCTGAGTAATACTGATATGGTACCAGAGCCAGAAGATTAGTCCTGAGCGCCTGACGATGGGCTTCATCAAGGACACTAAACAGATGTCCAGCATCAAAGAAGGATGCTTGATGGGGGTTGCCAAATCATGCCCCCTATCAACGCCATCAGCGGAAGATACTGATGGGAAGCTCCAGAGAAGAGATAGTCATGCAGGGATCAGATTGCATCCTGCAAGTGATGATTATGGGCTTTTTGGAAGCTAAAGCTGAATTAACGGTTGAAACCAGGCGAGGCTGGAAGCTTTGTGGACCAACTTTGAAAACTTGGCCAGCAAAGCGAAGAGCATAAAAGCTATATCACAATCCAAGATGTTATCAAGATCAGAGGGATTCAGCGCTAGAGTCAAAGCCTCAGTGGCTTGGGCCCAGAGTTCAGTGTAGGGGAGCTCAAAGTGTATGCTGTTCCCGATTGAGAGCTCAGAAACCAGTACAGCGGGTTTGTAGAATTTACCAATTTGGAAGAGTTCTCAGGGAGCAAGTCTGACCCAGCCAATAACAAATGATCCAGAGCGACTGGCATGATCTCTGGAGCATTGACGATGATGTTTGGAGCATCAGCGAAGGGAGCTGAATCCAGAAGAGTTTTTAAAGTCCAACTCTGGAATTGATGGCAGAGGAAGAATTAGCTGAGAGTTGTTTGAAATGATAGCCCACCTGGTTTTGGAGGGATTAATTAGTGTTTCTGGTAATTCGATGGAAGGACTAGCCACTGGCCTCAGACTAGGCTTATGGGTCCTGGAAGGACCATAGAAGAGGTTCCGCCGAGAATCCCAACTCATCTGCTGGAAGAGACGGAGGCCTTGATCAGACAAACTGTTCAGAAGCTGCTGGTATCACAACTTGTAATTTGACATATGAGCTGGATGAGAGGGGGAATGTCAGACTTATATGGAAGTTTACATTATGCACTCTACAATCCATTGAGCTCCAATTTTGGATAAATTAAACTCTAAATTAATGGGATAAGCTCTAGGAGAAGAATTATGAATAACTTAATCTAAGATGTTATAAGAAATCACAAGGGCAAAGAGAAATAAGTATTCTTAATTAGGACACGAAATGAACATTGGCAGCAAGAGTAACCTGTCTAGGACAAGGAGAAAATCAGGAAATCAAGGACGCCGGACCAAGAATCCTGAATATGACAGCGGGTCATTTACCCTGATGGGGGAAAACCCAGATCCTGGGACTAATCGTCACAAGTAAATTGATCATCCTGGCACGACAGTAGATTGTGAGGACCGCACTCTGAGAAGGCGGTAGCAAGGAGGAAGAGGAAGAACGCTATATGCCATAGGTCATCCCAAGCAGCATTGAGTATTGACAAGTGTACTCCACTTGAACCAATGAAGTATTCAACCAAGTGTCCAAAGCGATGTTCTATGCCCCGATCCTTTTCTTGCTGGAAATCTAGGCAAGAGGGGGATTTGTTGGGATTTTTGCCCATATTCCCACCCTGCTAGATTACCTGGTATTGCTAGGGGAAAATTACCTAATGCGAAGTGAATTGGAATTTGGTTGGCTTGAGTTTTGAGTAACTACATTCAGGGGATTTTGGGATATTCGCCTGGTCGTATCCATCAGGGATCAATCTGGAAAAATACTTAAGATCTCATGGTTGGAGTTGCCAACAAAAATAGGGGCATCTGACAGTGATTATCTAACAGGTGTACCGATTGGGTTGGTTAGGATTCATCACTGACTGAATGGGAATGAATAGCAAGTTGTGAGGCGAGTGATGCCACCTGCAACTAGCTAATCAATCTGTTGGTGAGTGACCTTCCATAATGGGTAATAAGTCCCATTACCTAAGCAGGTCACTAGCCAAATATGGTTAATTCGCTTGGATTGAGAGGAAAAGTTAGGGACACGTTTTCTGACTCTTTCCATTTGAGGTCTCAAGGATGTCCAACAACAGAATCCTAGCCAGGATGGGGAAGACCATCGCTGCTGAGACGAGGAAGGTTAATTCAATGGCAATGAAGGCCATTTCATCAAAGAGGTGTCAACTGAGGATTAGATGGCCAAATCCCCAGTATAAATTTTCTAGAATTCACTCATAATAAAAACAGTATTTTCGAGAACAGTAATATTATCCATTTAGTATATAGTTAGACTATCATAAGCTTCTATTGTGTTCTTCATTCTCAAGGATATTATTGCAGAGGGCAATAATTGGAAGACTCTCAGAGAGAAGAGAAAAGATCTGTTTAGGGATATAGAGAAGTAGGAGCCACAATTAGGGATAGCTGTCAACTGTGTGTTGGGCCAAAGAGACTGTAACTGGGGTATCTCAGTGAAGATTGAGTGGACAAGAGCAAGGGAAAGAATCCCTACGAGTATGACATCATGAGTATTTAATCAGGAATACTGGCCGAGCGTTGGGGCAAAATACAACTAATACTCAACTATGGATAGTAGTCTTTATACTATTATCAATTAATAATTCATTCTATACAACGCGACGAAGTGCACAAGGAAACCAAACCTGTGCAGTAAAAAGGTTACTGGTTTGCTTGCTGATAACAACCACCAAAGTAAATTTTTACACAACCCAAGTGAACGCGGCTATATCTGAAACTTACCTTCAGGTCAGACAGACTACTGGTTCGCTTTTGAATCATATCTCCATCCTCAAAGAATAGCGGTGAAAATGTTTCAAATGATCTAAGTAAGTCTACTGCAAGCTAAACCTGGTGCGCAAGGCCCTGTTAGCCCTGAAGTGCCCTTGGCTATCAAGGCTCTCCCAGTTTAATGGTACTCGGTGGGATTCATAGGCCTCAAGGGGATAATGGACCCTAGTGCCTCCAGGATTAACTGGGCTTCCGCTCCGCTGGGGCCACCTGGGCACAACAGCCCTCCCAGGCCACCTTCAATGGAAGGATTTCTCAGCTGGATAGAGGAAGCTGTGCCCTTGGGCACCCTGAGCCTCTGGGACCTGCTGTGACAGAGCCCAAGGATGACTCTTCTTGACCTCAATTGAATAATATCCCAAATCAGGTCATCCAACTTAATCTCTAAGTTGCAGCTCTCGCTCACAGATATGATGTAGACTTTGAAGTCTGATGTCTTGACCCCAGCTATATCTTGAAAGCCTTGGTTAATAGGCTCATGAATGTCAGTAGTTTCTACCATTTTCATGGTGTTCAATTAGCCCACATCAATTACTAGCTCATTCAACTTACCAGTCAAGTTGATGCTATTAAGGCAGAAAAATTTTCCAATAAGGCCACCATGGAAGCTCATAAATCTAGATACGCAAGGGCTCAAGGAGCAATTTACCCAAAAGGCCACCGCCACAACCTTAATGACTCAGTATACTGATCTACAAATGATGTCAGTGATTTGAGAGCTCATCTTGATCAGATGAAATCCTCTGAATATAATGATACTGAGTCCTTGTTTTCAGCTCTTCTTGCACCAACCTGTATTAACGTTTTATCTACATCTGTTTCTACTAACTTTTAGACTTTATCAAATAAAAAAGTCCATCCCAGTTGAAGGAAGTATTGCTTCATTCCTATACATCTATAAAAGTGCCATAAATGAGGCTACTGATCGACAGAAAGTTAGGCATTTAACCACCTGCTTGAGTCAAATCACCCAAGAAATTACGGTCTATCATCTGAAGAATAGTCAATCCTGGAACCAATTGAAATCGCCTTGATAAAGATTTGGAAGCAATCAGACCCTGTACTTGCAGAAGCAGGCCTTAATAGGTAGACAAATTGAGCACGGGGAATAACCAACTGAGTTTGCCAAATTATTTTTACTAAGAGGCGCGGACCTTGGTTGCCTTTGGCCGTAATTCTCTAGATGACGCCATTAATGCTGTCAATTCCTCCTTTTCATCTCGCCTCAACTTGCAGTTACATATTAGCGCTGTAAAGAGACTCTTCTCAAACATCCTAGACATCAAAGAGGCTGTTATCAAAATTCACGCCAGTCTAATCCTGAAAGCCTCCAATCCAGTTTCTCTCTTAAGTGACGACCACAGGTCAACGTTCTTGAAAAGAAGGGTCTAATAAGAAAATATAACATGCACTTACTGTTGAAGCTCTGGCATACCGCTTAAGAATGTTATAAGAGAATCGTTAATGAGGATGGAAAAGTCCCGTCATTTGAAAGGGAGAGGCTATTCATGCTGAAAGCCACCCTGCGCCTTAACTATCTACTTCTTGGGCTATTATTTCTGCTTTCCCTACTTCTAGCAATTACTGCTAATATATTGACCAAAATAAAGACAGTGATTTGAATTACTATAGTTCCCTCTGTATCCCCCTGACTACTTCCTTTACCCTACAGCCCCAATTTTGGGACCCATCACTAAGATGGGAATTCTTGTGTGCAAACTTATAGTTAAAGCCATTGTTGACGCAGATCCCCAGTGAATTTTGGTCTTCTAAACTGGTCATTCAAAGCAAAGTTACTTAAGATCTTCAACATAATGTTGATTACAGAATGGAGGGCCCCATTGCACTATGTCTCTTAGTTTTTCAGCCTTTCCCATGTGTTTTATTTAAGCTTTTCATAAAGGCCCTGCTGTGGTTCTTGAGGATTAGAGGTACAAATTATTATTAGGAATGCAATTTGTTGTGTTTTTTTAGAATTCAAAGGTGTGTCCTTTGAAGGGTACATAATGATAGTCATTGGTAGCTCCAGAAAACTTACCTTTGAGAATTTCTATCACAATGGCAATCACTTGACAGAAAAGTCATTATTGAGGCAAATCTCTTTCTTTTTGATAGTAAAAACTCTGCTATAGCAGGCAAATTCTCTAGTAGTAAACTAGGAAACATTTGAACAAACAAAAATTTTTCTTTATTTGATTTTATCATAGCCCTTTAATAGGGCTAGGGAAAACAGAGACTAGGCGAGGGTATTGAGAAATCGCTTAGCTGATTGGAATGGGGTTGAAAGTCAATTTTTCCCTAGTATTTAATTTGGTTGTTTAATGTGTTAAATAAGGATTGGTCAGTGCTAGATAATTCAAAGTTAATAATAATTTTTGGCCTTGGCCCTAGATAGCATTATTTGACACATTAGCAATTTAAAGATAATAATTATAGAAGCCTTCAGCTAAACAAAGAAGAATTCATTAAACTATTAAATAAATATAAGTATGCAAGGATTAAAGTAATTGGTGATTTGTAAACCTGGAGTCGAGGCTTCCCTTGAATTGGGGTGAAGCCTGACAGTGCACCCTCCAAGCCTTGATTGGGGGGACAGCCCCATCTCCTGGGTTGAGTAAGGGAAGCTCAAAACTTGGGCCAGCGCATAATGGCTTTAGCCTGACCTTTTGTGATGGGGACATGATTCTTAGTTGGGTTAGTCCTAAGGTCTGTATTGGGTAGTTTAGCTTTCAAGGTGATGTGGCACCAAACGTTCATAAGTTAAAGTCTCAGTTCTTTGATTTAAGTTGTGTTGATAATTTATTTTAATTTCCTGGTTCATATATTTGGCTCATTTCACCAGCCCTTGAATTAAAGCGTGTTGGTCATTAGTTAAGGTACTATTGACTTGGGTCAAGGTGGTTTAAGTTTCAGATTAAAGTCTTGTCCATAATTATAAAGTTAAATTTACAATGTTCAGAATTGAAGCAGGTGAATTATCAGTTTGATTAGCCTAAGATTCAGAACGGGGTTTAATTTCAAAATAGAATTGCCCAATATATGTAAAATCTAAAACGCTGTAATTAAATGAGATTTTGCAAAAATAATTTGGATGGTGAATGCCAATTCTAAATTCACGTGGTAGGCCCCCATAAGTCAAATTTTGGGGATCAATCACCATTTAGAAGATTTCAGGTTACCAGAGTAAATTGGCCAGTTAGTATGGAAAATCATTTGGTCCTTCATGTTATTATATCAGGTATTTTTATTTTTTTTCTAGCGGAAATCCTATAATGTTAGTGAAAACTAAATATTAAATAAAACGTAGGAATTAGAAAATTGATAAATTGCTGTAAATTAATTTTGCAAGTACTTGGCTCAATTGGGCAAGAAACCCCCCCGCATGGCAGAGTATCTTGTTAAGGGGGATGGGAGTCAGTTGCTGCTTTTGTAACTTAGCTAGTTCAAGTAAATGCTTCGATTATTCTGTGTCTTGTCACCATGATTATTTTGAGTAAAGTGTTTATAACTGACATAGTTTGTAGTAAAATGGTGGAAGAGGGCTCTTTGATCTCAAGGGCACATGACTCAGCTAACCCAAGGGGGTTGTCATTATTTTCATGGGCCTCAGCCAAAAAAAGTAATTCATCACTTAAGCATTTGAATCATCTGCCCGAGTCAGACAGATGCAACTTTCAACGTCAGAAAACAAGGTAGCGAGGCAGTTAGTTGTGTTGATTGCTTTGGGTAACTTCTTGGGTAGTTTCACTGCAAATATGCAATTGAATTTTGGGATTTCTTTTTGGACTTCAGTAGTTCTTATTCCAGTTCCAGGACAAAGAGGAGTATCAGCGCAGGGGAATGTATAGGGCACTGAAGCATTTAGGTTGGATGCTTTTGGATTTAAAACAGCGAAAAATGTATGTGTAGGGAACTGCATATGGCGCATAGACATTTGAGATGGTTGTTTCATCAGCGCAAAATTGGGAAAATCGGCGCAGGTAAAATGGAAATGGTGCCAAGGATTTTGGGTTGATGATTTCATTTTCATACTAGAAAATGGGGGTGTTGGTGAAGAGGAATGGGTGGAGCGCTGAGGCATTCAATTTGTATACTTTGAATTCAATATCAGAGAAAGCGATAAGTGTCAGGAGTCAATTTGGGGGTCAATCATGCGGTTCAGCTGCTCTTACTAGCTCGTTAAGGGGTTCCTGCTCAGCAAAGCAATTAACCTCAAGATCTTTCTGGACTTCAGCTTTGGTAGCCTCCAATTATTCGTCTGTAACAAGCCCAAGTTCTGTTAACTTAACCCAGGTCCATTATGAAATAGACGGGTGATTTGTAAGTGCTCATTCCAGAGGTGCTTCACTATTGCATTAACAGTAACTTAAATCATTATGGTATAAACTATATTAATTTCTCCTCAGCCGCTTGGTAATTTTTGAGTTCACAACCAACCTTCTCAATTTGTTAGCGGTCTTAAGTGGAATTTATAATAAAATAAACTGATCCCATCACCATCAGAAGTTAATCCTCCATTTGACTTTACAGCTTCCCCCTTTTTAGCAGTTTTCATTGTTTCAAAGTACCCATGGTTCATACTGTCCATAATATCTATGACTTTCTGTTAGGGTTGAGCTTGTTTAAACCCCAGGGGATAGGATCAGCTCATATCCATAAGGTGGAGGGCTCTCTCTAGGCTGTGTTTATTCTGTACTGATTTTAGAGTGGGACCTTTAGCGTGCACTCATTTTTTGTATCGCTGTTTCTGCTTAAGTGAAGATATATCTTCGTCAGATACCCTTGGAAGGGTCCCTGGCAGGATCACCAGTGTTTGTTTTTTATTTAAATTTAATGTTGTGTTTTTAAAGGTAAACTGGTTATTAGTTATTAGTTGCACAAGCAAATTCACCTAGGAGATATTTTCTCTCTAGGGCAATCAATCTACAGAAAAGTTGTCATCTAAGCAAATCTCTGTTTTTTTGCTGGTATATTCTGCTACTAGGGAGGCAAAAAATCTCTAGTAGTAAACTAGGAAGAATTTGGACAAACAAAAAATTCCTTATCTTGATTTTCTCCTAGCCTTTTAATAGGGCTAGGGAAAATAGAGACTAGGCGGAAATAAGGCAAAATCGCCCAAGGCTAATCAGAATGGGGTTAACAAAGATATTTCTCCTTAGCATTTCATTTGGTGGTTTAATGTGGTCAATGGGCATTGGTCAATGCTAATAATGTGATGATAAATAATTTATTTGACTTAACATACCATTGTTTGATAGATTAGCAATTTAAGGGTAATAATAATCTTGAGTATTCAGCTCAACAAAGCATAAGACAAAAAACTATCACATAAATTTGAGTATGCAAGGATTAAGATAAATATGTGATTTGAATACTGGAAGTTGAGTTTCCCTTACATTGTGGCGAAGGTAAACACAATTTCTGCATGAGTACTTCAAGATTGTTTACCCGTTTGAGTCCTATTTACTATAATTATGCATTGAGTACCTCATATCTTCCAAACGCCTGTCGTCAAGAAGGACAATCTAATAAAAGGCTTTGCCTTATGAGAGTTGACTGATTTCATGCCAAATTGAGTATCAGGTAGTAGGAATCAAGTAAAAATGCCTCCTTAGACTTTTGAAGCTCATGAAGGAATTCTGTTATATACTTCATCTCAAGTTGAATTCTTAGTTCATGAGCAAGTTATAGTAGATACCTGCTTCCAAGTACATATTTTACCCAATTTATATTAGAATTTCTTAGAGTTGAAATTCATCCGTCAATGAGGTATTGCCCTACCCCAACATTCTAGATCCAGCCTATTCAGGGACCATCTCAGTTTTCTAGGTAATCTTACTTCAACCTCTAATATCATAGGGAAAAAGGACCAATCGTTTATGTTCGCCTATTGCCTGTTAGCAAATTTGTAGTGTACATAAGGTTGGTAATTTTTGGGATTTTGGACTTGAGGATCCTTATATTAAAGCCACCATCAAACATAAAATTGGCATAAACCACACTAAAACCTAATGAGAGGCATCTAAGTAAGACTTAGACAAATGTTCTGATATTTTTTTCGTTTGGACTTTATGATTTGAGAAAATGACTGGATTAACTCATTCAATATACACTTGAGATGCTCACCAATATGACCAAGCCTTATCAAAAATTAAAGTATAAAAACCAAATTAACTGTTGAATTAATACAACTTTTTAGGTCATATTGCTAATACTTCTCAAAGGCCTTGGGCTTCACTCTTGCTGTTGATGGAGAAGAAAGATGGGGCCTGTCACAATTCTGATATGACTAGAAAATAAGCCTTAGGTCATGAGGGCGGGACAAATGGATCCGACGAGATTGATATGAGTAATGGTAAGTTGAGTGCCTCAAAATTAGGCGATATTGGTTTTTGGATAATCGCCTCAAATTGGGTGTTGTGAGATTAACGAATGAAGTTTTGGCGTAACCAATGAAATATGGCGAATTGATTTACTAAGCCATTTAAGTGGTATCATTCGAAGTTGCTATGATATAAGCAGGATGAGATGATCAAGGTTAAGTTAAGTTTTTGTAGTTTTGGGCGTTAGCGGAACAGCGGTAATCAGCTGTACTAAATATCTTAAAGAAGAGTTGTGGGAGCAAGTGCTCCATTTTATTTTATAGGTCTATTCCTTTATTTTCAGGGCAACGATCCTCACATCATTGATCCTAGCTGCTCAGTGGTTTGAACCCTGTGCCAAAACCCTTCAGTGTATCCCTCACATACTGCCAATTTTATAACACTGGTGCTCACTACAGGGGGCCCATTGATCAATTATAATATGATAAAAAATCAGTTGCCAGCTATGTTGCATCAGTGTAGTTTTGATAAATCTTATCCAACACTCTGGGTCAGTTGCCTATATGGAGCTGAAATCGGCATTGGATGCTGTTCTTAAAGACAAGATGAGCTGCTCCAGGAGGTATACTGCAATAAGTTGACCCCATTCAATCACAAAGGGAGTATTTATGGGTAATTTAAGCGATTTGAGATTGCAACTGAAGGAGTCTCAGATCGTCAAAAAGCAAAAATGTTATTTTTTCCTTGGATGTTGTAAGTGCTGATCAAGTCATCTGTTATCTTTCAGGCAGTTCCATTATATACCAAGAAGTCAAAGACACGGTGCTGCGGTTGTTCAGCAGAACTGCAAAGATGTCACAGCGGAAGGCCGAATTTTTGACCATTAAGTTTCAGTGGAATGAAACCCTCACCACTATTGCTGAGCAATTTACATTGGAAGCTCACATGTTAATTGGAGCTGATGTTTTATCCAAAGCCGATGTGCATATTGTGATGACTTCTGCTGTGAAGCCATACCGTGAATTACATAACGTTATGGCCACACTTTTGGATAAAGATGTACCTTTGCTTAAACTTGTTCAGTTTTTGCACCATATATTAGCCAACTTTCCTTCACCTAATGCTGAGCGTAGTTTTTCTGCTATAACTGCTGAATCATCATATTTGGGGAACACTGGCAGTCCAGTTCAAATATCACCAGGTTATCATCAGCAGTTAAACTTCCAACCCATTCCTGCTTATCGTCCCTGGGCCAACTATCTCCCTAGAATTGTTTATGGTGATCACTTCCAGCTCAACTTTCGACATAATTTGTATTGCATTAAACAGGGACGTTGGCCCTATGGGGTTGGCAGTTTCAAATGCGTTCATCAGGGGCATCTGGCACGATGGTGCCCTAATCAACTGGCCTCTTGTGTACAGCCAAGACAGTACGTCCATGAAAGGTCAGAGCGTGGTAGAGAAGGGACTTTCTATCTCCGCTATACCAAACCAATACGTCCCATCTGAACCCAAATTAAAATATACAGCGGAAGTTTCCTTGCACAATGAGTCAGTTTTATATCAGCAGCCGGTTGGAGGGGTGAATGTTTTGACACAAGTACAGTCAGCGACTATGGCAGAAAAGGGGTCGCAGATGCAGGTCAAGCCATATGCTTGTCAAATGTTTAACCAAGTAACCCTGAAAAGTTAGACCCCTCCTCAGATGCACTTTTCTTGCGTGCTGTAAGCGTCGCTCTTTCAATAAAAACTATTGAAAAAATTCCCTAGAATTGGTGAGGGGATTGCGTGTTTCCTTGGAAACAGGGATTCTTTAGTTGTCCATGTTATTAACAGTCGAGAGGCATACTATTCTGAATGTACTTACTGTGACCTGGTTGTAGCTAAGACCTGAGTCCATGCCATCATAGATACTGGTGCCCCCGTCAACACAGTCTCCACCATATTGGTGTCCAGGTTGGCATTAAAACCAGATGTGGAACAACGAATGGTATACGGCACTGCTGGAGTAGGAAGATGGTCTTTGAGATAGCCTACAGTGCACTTCCGCTAAGGTTTGGTTCTATTCTCATGGTAGCTCCAGCTATAGTGTTTCAAAATAGAAATTATGATATGTTAATTGAAACTGCTTTCTTGCGGCACTATGGGGCTGTTATTGATACGTTGAATGAAACTTTTATAATATTGGGACAGCTAATCCCAGTCCACTTCACCTCTAATGAAATACCAAGTGATCCGGTGCATATGGGGAATATTGATCTAGCTTATAGTGATGGAGTAATTCCAGTGAACTACCATTGGTTAAAGGGAAAAACCCGGGCCCTTCCTCAACAGATATATGAATATCAAGGGCTGCCACTTAGAGCTGCCGTACCTATATCTATTTCATCTGGGCATCAAGTTATATTAAACATTGACTTGGTGATTTAAATTCCAGACGGTCTCTATGGGGAGGTTATTGGGCCATATCAGCAATCACGGTTTGATCCCCATGTTGCCCCAGGCATTATTTTACCAGCGAAAGGAGAGATCAAAGTTTTGCTTGCAAATTTACAAATGGTACCACTGCAAATCCGCCACCACCAAATAGTGGCATATTTACACTTAATCTTCATTGAGGAGGTTCTTTTAGTTCATAACTTTGGGTCACTGAAGGAATTTGGTCTGCCTTTCAAACCACAGCACAGTGTAATGGCAGTTGTATCGCGTGATGAAAAAACGGGGCTGTTGGAACTGCATTAGGATAGGGCAATCGCTTTATTTCAAAAATCTAAGAGATTTTTGCTATTGACAACCTTAATATAGGATGCGCGCGGGGGTGGTTCATAGGCTGGACACTGGAGATCATCCACCCATCAGGTCAAGGCCTATCCGCCAATCAAGGGTGGCAGAAGGTGTAGTAAATGATGAAATTGATAAGCTATTAGCGCAAGGGATGCTTCAACCGTCAAAGAGACCATGGGCTTCACCTGGTCTAATTATTAAAAAGAAGGGTGGCATCAACCGCATAGTAATTAACTACCAGAAGCTCAACAGCATCACTAAAAAGGACACATATCCCTTACATGGATTGATGACGCTTTAGATTGGCTAAGGGGGAGCTCGTTTCTTCTCAGCTATGGACCTGATCTCAGGCTATTGTCAAATCAAGTTGACACTGGTGGAGCAGGAGAAAAGCGCGGTAATCACAGCTAAAGGTCTTTTCCAAATCAACCTGGATGCCACAAGGGCTGTGTAATGCCCCAGCTACATTTTAACGAGCATGAATACTATTCTTAGGGAACTAAAACTGACATGTATCCTTATTTACCTTGACAACATTAGTGTTTTCTCCCAAACCTTCTCTGATCACCTTGAACATTTAGAAGTTGTATTCCACCAGCTCGCTGAGGCCAACATCAAGATCAAACCCTGGAAATGCCACTTCTTTAAGGACCAGATGGAGTACCTGGGGTTTGTGGTTGATGCCACAGGGCTGAGAAATCAACCATCCAAAGTGGAAGCTATTTGAAGAATGACTCCACCTAACAGCAAGCGGGATATACAGGTATTTTTGGGAATGGTCGACTATTACCAGCACTTCATTCCAAATTTCAGCTGTATTGGGGGCCCACTATTTGAGTTATTAAAAAAGAATATTACGTTTGAATGGACTGAACGTCAGCAACGCGCTTTTGATATGCTTCAAATGGTGTTAACCAGTGCGCCAGTGTTACGCTATCCCAATATTGAAAAATAGTACATTTTTCAGATGTATGCATCCCTTTCCGCTGTAGGGTCAGTCCTATCCCAAAGAGATGAGGAAGGAGAAGAGCACCCCGTAGCATACTGTAGTCACAGTTTGAACAGCCATGGATGCAATTACACCGTGACTGAAAGGGAGTGCTTGGCGGTGATCTACACCTATAAGCAATTTTGGGTGTATTTGCATGGGATGAAATTCAAGGTTGTAACGGATCATGCCTCGCTACGCTGGTTACAAAATTTGAAAGAACTGGAAGGGCATCTGGCCCGATGGGCTCCTAAATTGCAGGCATACAATTTTGAAATTCTTCACTGACTCAGAGCAAAACACCAGAATGCTGATTGTTTATCAAGATTACCTATGATTGCAGTCACGGCGGATCTGAATGATATCCTGTTTGATAAGATGCTTAGTGGCAAGTATGACGATAAACCGCCCCCATTCATTAAGGTACTGGATGGAATAAGGGCCAATACATTCCAGAAAGATGGGGAATTATATAAGCGGATAGGGGACACTACTGTGAATATCCTAAGACCTTCCGCCCACCCAACTATTATTATGAGTGCACACTGAGCAGTTGGACATGGTGGAGTGCGTAAGACCATGGAATTATTGCAGCCTCGGTATTACTTGAAAAGCATGAACTTTGATATAATTGATATTATTTCCTCCTGTCACCAGTGCCAAGTGGAAAAGCCGTTCCTCCAGAAGATTTCATACCAGTTAGTGAAGCCGCACTTCGCCTGGCACACTGTTTTGATTGATGTGGTGGGTCCCTTGCCAACAAGGGCATACCAGTCCAAATACATCCTGGTAGCAATTGACCACTTGACCAGGTGGGTTGAGGCGCGACCAATAAGTAATTTGGGGGCACTAACAGTGGCCAAGTTTGTTATGGAGTGTATGATTCAGCGACACAGTTATCCCCACTTCATCCTTACTGATAATTGGACAAACTTCACTTCACACATTCCGCCTAAGCTAAATAAGCTTATGTCCATCTGTGGGGTTCTAACAACTCCGTATCGCCCCAAGTCCAATGGAATGGTTGAAAGGGCTAATGGGACCCTGGTGAACATGCTCTGGAAGCTGGTCACAGACAGGCCCTCTGATTGAAGTAGTCTCCTTTCTACTGCAGTGTTCGCCTACAACATTAGCTACCATTCTGCCATGGGGAAAAGCCCATTCCAATTGATTTATAGATGGCACCCCGCTCTGCCCTCCCTCTTATATGCCTGTGTAGAGGACACTGGCGGAATGAATCTGCAACGCTATCTGTCCATTCTAACAAATACGTTGATCAAATTACAAACTGAAGCATACTCATTCAGCTTAGCCAAGAGGATCAAAAGCCAGTCTGCCAATCAGGTACGGCGGAGTGACTTAGCGCAGTTCAAGGATGGAGACATGGTCCTATTCCATGATCAACATGGGTTTGGCCAAAAAAACAAGATGGCCAGTATCTGGATTGGACCATTTGAAGTCACTGAGAAGACAGGCATAGATGCATTTACTATTTAAGGACTCCACTAGTGGTTGGATCATCAACCAAGTGCATGCGAAGTTCCTCTGGGCATATAAGCAATAGGAGCCTTATCATCCAGTCAAGGAGGTAGTAATGTCGCGATTCCAATATGACTGGATGATAAGCCCTAGGTTGTGAGGGTGGGATGAATGGATCCGCCGAGATTGATATGAGTAATGGTAATTTGAGTGCCTCAAAATTAGGCGATATTGGGTTTTGGATAATCGCCTCAAATTGGGTGTCATGAGATTAACGAATGAAGAATTAGCATAACCAATGAGATATGGCGAATTGAGTTATTAAGCCATGTAAGTGGTATCATTCAAAGTTGCTACGGTATAAGCAGGATGAGATGATTGAGGTTAAGTTAAGTTTTTGTAGTTTTGGGCATTAAAGGAACAGCGAGAATCAGCTGTACTAAATATTAATAAAGAAGATTTGTGGGAGCAAGTGCTCCATTTTATTTTATAAGTATATTCTTTTATTTTCAGGGCAACAATCCTCACATCATTGATCCTAGCTGCTCAGTGGGTTGAACCCTGTGCCAAAACCATTCAGTGTATCCCTCGCATACTGCCGATTTTATAATAGGGCCCATTGTGTGGTGATGAATTATTGCAAACATGAATTCAACTATCCTAAAGGACAGCTATTCCTTACCCAGGATCGATGGTTTCCTTTAGATTCTGGACGGCTCACAGTTCTTCTCCACTATGTTTTTGCCAGTAAATACTGGAAATAGGCCTTACTCAGGAGGACTTGGAGAAGTGCGCCCTCATCACTAAAGAGGACTTGTTCAAACCAACTCAAATGCTGTAGGGGCTGTGCAACGTCCTTGCCACATTCCAATGAGCCATAAACGGCATCCTAGGGGACTTTAAAATGTCCTTTGTCCTGGGATATATAGATATTACTAATATCTTTTTCAAACTTTTGACTTCCATCTCAACCACTTATTCCAAGTATTTGAACAATTGCGGTCAGCATTTTTAAAACTTAAACCACTTCAAATGAACATTTTTTTATCAAATAGTAGAGTTTTTAGATCAAAAGATAAATAATGAAGTTGTCCATAGACAGCCAGAGAAAGTTGCCTCCATACATAAGAGGTCCCCACCAAAGAGTCTGCAGGACATCCAGGTTTTTTTTTAGATGGTAGGTTATTACCGCTAATTCATCCTCTCTTTTTCCAAACTCTTGGATCCCTTATTCTACTTATAAAAAGAAAATATGCCTTTTTATAGGTACTTATCTTAAGAACAATCCTATGATGCCTTATTGCTGTCATTAACTAAAGCTCCCGTGATAATACATCTCAAATTTGATAAGCCTTTTTTCTTATTACCAATGCTATCAATGTTGCCGTTGGTGTCATTCTGGCGCAACAAAACAAAAATCAGATAGATCACCAAGTTTCTTATTTTATATTGACTCTCTCCAAAGCTGAAAAGAACTATAGCTTCATTGAAAGAAAGTGTTTAGCAGTAACCTTGATCATTAAGAATTTCCATAATTTCCTTTATGGGACCACTTTGCTGTTATTACTGATCAAGCCTCCCTTTTCTGGCTACAAAAAAGCATAGTCCTGATGGATGATTATCCTGGTGTGCTTTGCAATTACAAAATTATGGTTTTTGTTTGTTCATTGACCCAAAGCCATACACCAAAATCGCTGATGGTAACCCCCATTTACCAGTCCTAACAGTTTTATCCGCTGAAGAGGATAACTTTTATGATCTCTTGGTACTCTAAGCTATGGTCATTTTAAAACTTTTGAAATCTATAGTAACTTGGACAGCGAGCAGTCAAACTCATATAACTGTTGACATTCTCTATAAATTAGTAAAAAAATTGGCTCTCTTATGTCCACCTCTCTTATTGAAATGAGTTCATCATTAAAGGCTATACTATTACTGTACATGTTACAGTGCAAAAATCACCAATGGTTGAAGTCTTGATATTTTTAGATGAAACTCTAGGCTTGAGCCAAAATTTTTTGGATGACTGTATCACCTGTTGCCAGCATGATAGGCCCAACCCAAGGTTTAACTTTAAATTAGTTTCTCCTTTGGCCTCTTTTCATAGGGTAAGCAAGAGATTATAAGTCCTCACCCTACAGGAGTCCACAGTTACCAATATGTCATTTTTTGCCATGAATCAACTTGAAAAATGTATTGGTGCTGTATCTGTTCCTATGGCCGAATCCTGGGCAACTGCCTTATTTTTGTACTGGAAACTCTTCATACAACATAGTAGTTCAAGGGTGCTTCTATATGAGAATGGCAAATTTCATCTCAGAGGTGATCAAAGAATTTACTGCCCTATTTATCACTAGTCAAAATTTTTTGATACCCTAAACTACCTCCATTAATGGGGCTGTAGAAAAGGATAGTAGTATTTTTACAAAGTCCTAAGAATAATATCTTCTAATGACACACAATGATAGAATCACTTTCTCCCAAATGCCTTATTTTCCTATATGGTAAGCTATCACAGGGTGACAAAGATGTCTCCCTATAAGGCGCTTTATGGACGAGAAGACCTTTTATCAACTAACTTATAATCCTTGATTATATCAACAACTCCTAAAACTTTCAAATTCACTCTGTGCACCTTATCAGATGAGATTATATGACTGCAATCTCAGTCCATGGATGCTCTGGTGCACATCACAACTAAGAAGATGGAACAAATCGATTTTATGACGACCCTCTTTGATGGTATACCAACCCGGGAAATTTATTAGTTTTCTACCACCATCTCCCCAGAGGAAGAACCAGAAAGCTTGCAATGTCTAGTCTGGTCCCTTTAAAGTCCTACATAAACGTGGGTAAGTATATCTATTTTCAGCGCTGATTAAAGTACATTTGTCACCTGAGTCCATGGAAAATTCCTCAGAATTATTGTACCCCTCAACAGGATCTCAAGGGGCATTGTCAGAACTCGCACTGCAGACAAAGATGAAATGTGTAAAGTTAAATTCAAATCTCCTCTACATACTAATGATATAATTACTGGTCCTAAGTTAACAAATGCATCCACCCCTAATCATCTGACAGAAGATGATATTAAAATGCAATTAAAACAAGGCTAAAAAGAAGCCACTCCACTGATTCTGGAAGACTAACATGACACAAAGGAAGACGTCTCACCACGCACCACTTCCTAAAGTCCAAGGAGATCCTGATCATTTGTCTAACATGGAACGTCCTATGCGCAACCAACCCTATCACCCTATAAATATCCCAAGCTTTTAAATAAATGAGTAGCATTCTTTTATAGTATAATATAATATGTAAGCTTCCTATCTTTAGAGTTTTATTGAGGTTATTATGTAAAACTTGGTCATCCCAGTGTTTCTGGACCCTTACTGTATTTTATTAAATATAATTTACGTCTGAATAAATAGCAGCTTTGAAGCCTACACCTTCTCCATGCCTTGCTATCTACAGTGATGACAACTCAAATACTTAGATCAGAACTATTAGCCCTTGTTGCCATTTAAATATGACTAATCTTTTAATTTTATCTAGTTGGAATGGATTAGTTAACTGTATTTAGTTGAAAATTAACATTTAGTTAAATTTATTGGCCATAATTTGTTGTTTAAGTTCAGGATGCCAATTATGCCACATTTAAGTGGAATATCAATTGTGACAAGATAAGAAGATTAAAGTCATCAAAGTTTGTGCCTTAATATAGAGAAAATCTAAAAAAATTTGGTCAGATACTAAATTTGGAGTATTTATATTTTCATAGATGCTTGTTTCTTCATGCTCAGACTTTTCTTTGAGCCATTTTCCTTAGTGAGCGCTTATATCCACTCAGGTAAATAAGTTGTCCCCATGTGTAAGAAATACTTTTTGGACAATGTGAATCAATCAGGACAAGATATGCTTGACTTTATGGTGATTAATTGCATCTTCTATGGAGGCTTCTTAGAAGTACAGGAAGGACGCAATGTTGCCCTCAACTAATGTAAACTTGCCCCTAAAATTATTCTTGATTTAATTGTCTCTACACTTAGATGGCATGTACTCTGGGGTAATATATTTAGTGATCTTTATTTTTAAGTCAAACATATTAAAGTTTAAATCATCTAAAAATTTATTAACAGGTTTAAGTTGTCTTCTACGTCCTCAGCGGCGAGTTGTGGTGCAGCATTAAACATATTTATGTATTTTTAGAGTAATTTCTTAGTTCTAAGGGCTTGAAAAGGAATCAATAGTGGCAGTATAGCATTTCATAGTGAACTGAAAGTTTGTAAGAGCATTTACTCAGCCTTTATGTTTTTATGTGTTTGAGTAAGTCCTCATTCAGGCCCTTGCTCAGCACTCTGTTTAGGATGAACTATTTTAGAGAAGAGATCTTCTTATTTCATATCCTATTGACCTCCTACATTCAAAAGTAATAGTAGAGATTTTTAAAGATTTTTTTAGTACTAGATGGTCCGAGATTTTTAAAGATTCACTTATAGTTTTCTAGACCTTTAACATATTCTACAGGCTTATAATATGATGACAAGATTTTGCGCAATCCTTAAGTAGCTTGAGATACTATATCCCTTTTACATGGACTACACTTGTTTTATGTTTTGAGGAGCCACTGGAGCGGTAGATCAAGCTAGATTTTTGCAATTTTTGCGGTTCTAGTCATGCACCAGTTTTGACTCAAGAAGTTAAAGATGGTTTTTAACATCATGTCAAATTTCTGAAGCCTGGGTGGCCATCTCACTTAAAAGATTCAATATAAGTTGATAAAAATTGGCAGCAAAGGCTCTAAGAAGCTATTGTGATTTATGGCTTATTTATATGATACCCTTTAAATAAATGCTTAATTAGACCAACGTCAATCATGTCATTTAAATTTTTCAAGTGACTCAAATGGAATTTACCTCTAGAGCTTGTTGGTACTGGGGTTTCACAGGTTTTCTTTGGTAGTTAGCTTGTAATTATAGTGGAGCCACCCAAGCAACCATACAAGAAGTAAGATTGCCTAAAGCCCTTTATCCAGCAAAGGCTTGGCCATTATACAAGGAGTAGTTTAACAACTATGTGCGCCATGATACTAAAAAGCTTTTTACAAAATTTAAAAAAATCTTGGAAGTCAAAATGTTTTTATTAAAAATAGAAATGAAGGATGAGCAAAATATTCCAGTGCCTTCACTTTTTGAAAGTACTAGCCTATATAAAGTGTTTAGAAATTGGTGATTTCCATCGTCTTCTTGGGTGCTAGAGCCTCTTCTTGGGTTGCAAGTTCTTAGGTTCAGCTCTGGAGGAAAGATTCAGATCACAATATTTCTGCCAAAATGGGGTTGGGAAGGATGATGGGGCAAGCCAAGCATGGATGATACCAATTAAGTTTTATCAACTTTTTTTAAAGTTTTAAAATTAAAACTCTCTCCATCTGTAATGGTCCAACAATTGTCATAGTATTCCTCAATTTTTATATAAAATGAAAATTTCTAAAAGGGGAACTAACATCAGAAACCAGAAAATTAATTTTTATAGCAAAATCAACCAATTTTATTAAATTAAATTAAAAAGTGTGATGGTTGAGGTCTATCCTCAGCATCACATTGCCCTAACCTTTGGTAAGACAGGGCAGGCTGTGTCTGTATGTATGGAGGAGGAGGGGGCGTTGGTTCTGGCAAGGATGACTAAGGGGCTGGAGCTTGGAATAGGCCAAGGAGCAAGATGGGCGTCCAAGTCAGAAAAAAATGGAAAATGAGTAAAATGGGTAGTTTCGAGATTCAATTTGGATTTGAATCGAGAATGGAATGGAATGAAATGGGTGCTTGGGAGTTTCACGGTTTGATTGGGATTTGAAATGGAACTGGTGCGGAACCGTTGAGGATCAGAACTGGCACGGAACTATTGAGTAAAGATTCTGCAATCCTGCTGTAAAGTTTACACCAAACATCATTCAAGTTGTCACCATAAGCTTATATTATATTTTAAATTTTAGCTTTTAGCATGTGTATATAGGGAAGGAACTGGGAGCTGGAGGCTCCTCAGTTCTGTTTTCTATCAACTTGGCTAAATATTAAATAAAAGAATCTAAAATTCATATATTTATAATTTGGGTTTATTTTAAAGATATTGCCTAATTGCAGCCATGTTTGGCTTAAATCAACAAGAATTGGACTTTGAGAGTGAGCTTGGAAGGGCTATTGCCTCCCTCTATACCTTGTCTTGGAGTCAAGGCATGTTGCTGGGGTTAAGTATACTTGCAACTGTCTTCTAGGGGGTGCTTGTCCAATCTCGTAGCACGCGTACCAGGAGAGTAGTATCAGGAGTCCTGTCAGCCCTATGGTCTTTAACATGGATCCTGTTGCCTAACTCATTCGTGGCTCATTGGAAGAAGCCAGTGCTTTACAAAAGGAAGTTTTAGAAATGAAAATAAAATGGGAAAAAAGGTAGCAGCGTGAGAGATCTCAAATTGTGTTATTTTTCCAGTTTGGTGGTGCAGTTGGGGAATTTATTACACAAGAGCCTATCCTATCAATGTACATCCCTATGGGAAATGTAGGAACAAGAGCAGTGTGGAGAGCTTATTAGATGTGATCCTACATTGGGCTTTCATATTACATATTTATCTAGGCAATCTCAGCCTATATTACTTATATTTAACTATCGGTCAATGCTTTAATGGTCTTAAGGCCAGAAATTGTTATCAATATAAATTTAAAAAGTATCAAACTATTTATAAAAGAGTGAATTACTCATTTATAAATCCAGGATGACTCTTTATTCAGTGCTCCACTAGCCAGTAGAAGTCAAGGATTTATTTTATTTTTTTTCAACTTATCCCTAACAACATTTTTCATTATTATAAAGCTTCTATTTATTTGGTAAAAATCCCTTCATCATATAAAAGTGTCTATGATAGTAGTTCCTAGACCTTTTTACACTGATTCCTTCCTGAACCCTAGCCAAAAATAACTTGAGGTGTATGTAAGATATCACCAATCTCAAGGGTTGATATCTGTGTACTTAATATACATCTTTAAGGACTACAAATAACCCAATTTTTCATAAATAAAATACGCTTGATTAAACTATATTATGTCAGTTCTGGCCAAAGTGACTAATATTATTTTGCAAAGAAAAAAAATCTTTTAAGAAGTGACAAAGTGTTATTCTCTCTAGTAAAGAAGAATTCCACTAGGTATCTGCCGGCGCTAGTTTGAAATATAATCATCTAGCCTTTAAAAACTTTGACCAACAAATCTTGAAAATCACAAGAAGCAATTTGAGAAGAAAAAGGGTAGAAGGACCTAGAAATTTAATTAGAGCTTGACATGATCACATCTAATGTGTGATGTTAGAACTCTCAGTCACGCTTAATTAGCATGTCAATCAAAAGTTTTTGATCTAATGGTGCAACCAGAATTTCGCCAGCCTTAAGACGCGTTCTCCCCATCATACATTAGTTCTTCTCAATGAATGTTTTTAAGCATTCCTAACAACCAAGATGTCCTATCTTAGTTCTCTATGATAGATTTAGGCCACATTTTCCAGCCATTTTATTAATAGAAAATTCACTTCAGTTAAAGCCTCTGCATTTTGAATTTTTGGCAACGCTAAGCCCTCTGAGTTATCATACATTGTTAAATACATTACTCCATAATATCAAACCAAGATTAAGTGTTTCTCTTCTCTGCTGACAGTACCCATCTGAAGTCTGCATACCATCAAGGTGCTCACTGCGCTTCCACCTCCATTCCTTCCCTCAGAAATACCAATCACTCATAACGTTTTACCCCTTCAGTACCTCATTACGCCCAGGTCTGTTATGTCCCCTGTTTGTCCAATGCAACTGTTTCCACAACACTTGCCACAATAAGCTACATTGTGCTTACTGTGCTGACTCCTGATAAAATCCGCCTGTTTTATCACTTTTTATTTGTATTACATCTGAGGTTGTTGGCCTGTTGCACCAGTGCCATAGGCTGAAAAACTAGTCTTCAACATGTTCTCATCACGCTTGTGCCCATAGTACCTGTAACTCCCCCATCGCTTTCAATTCTGCCTACTGATGCTTTCTTTTTATTTGGGGTCATGTATTAATTATACTAACTTATATTGTAGCATTTAATTTTTAAAATGACTTAAAAGAGCACTTACCTAAAGAGTTTTCCATACTCCATATGATGTGTGATATTAAACCTCCTAGTTGTGAATCTTTAAGTTAATCAGAATGAATTTTTGATCTGATGGAGCATCTGGTATTTTGTTGGCCTTAAAGTTGCGATCTCCCCTTCATGTACTATATTTTCCCTGATGACTGGTTTAAATTTGGCATAGAGACATCATAACTCAACTGCATAGGTTATACTAAACGGAATAAAAAGGATCTGAATGAGGATAGTACCCTATACCAAAAACAACACAAAATCGCAATAAGCATTAATAGGGAATATTTATTAATCATGTTAGGAGTTTATGCAGTATATAGAATTCCAGAGGCCTAATGGGCTTGCTTCAATAAAGCTTCCTAGTTTTTTAAACTTTTTTAAGGAGAAAAGGTCCCTTTGTCATTTTCATTCCTCTTCAGACAAGCTCGCTCTACCCTCTTTCATATTTTTGCTTTAGTATCTACCAAGCAGAACTCCAAAATGGGTAGATAAAATTCCAAATTAAGAAAAGAGGTGAGGGTTTTCAAAACCCACCAGCTTTATTAACTTCCACCCCTTTAAGGGGTATTTTGACCTTGGCTTCCGCTTGGAAGCTGATGCAGCGGCAACAGCCAAGCTGCCATTAATCTTTAAAAAATTCCTTTGCCCACTGTTTGCACTCAGCTCCTGGATGAGGCCACTTTAGTGGTCCAGTTCTCCAGGTTGCCCTCTTTCCTTTCCCCCAAACGCCTCTGCCATGGGCTCATGGAGGGTTTGGCCATTTATGGCGCAGACCCCATGTTGCAGTTTGTGGTTCCCAATGGGGCAGATTGGTTGGCAGGGCCTCATGCCTTTGCAATGATCTGCCCATTTCATCTCAACTCTCACCTTGCAATTCCCCCCACACTGTGATCAGATCTGCCCCTGATCACCCATTCTGGGCGCCCATCAAATATGGCAGCACCATTTGCCCCTTGTGCTTCAAGCTTGACCGCTCAAAGTGAAAAGTGCACCACAGTTGCCACTTCCACTGCATCAGCTGCTCAGGGCTCAGGCGCCACCCTGGCAGCTGCCTCACCCCAATTTTTTGAATGGGGCTCAGTCCTCCCGCCCCCAACACTGGGAAATTCTGGCGCTTCTTTGAAAGCAGCAGCCAATCAAAATTTACAAAAATTTAAAATTTTGAAAATTTGACCGGATTACAGAATCCTGAGTCAATGGCTGAATCAGTTTCAGCTGAGCTGCCATAGTCAACAGCATGTGGTCAATCAGCTCCAGCCAAAGCCCCAATTCCTGTGGCTGGCCCAGCTCTGGCTAAATCCAATCCATTTGAGGCTCTCAAATGGATTGAGGAGGATGGATGGCCGTGCCACATGAAGCCTGATTTTGCTTTGGAGGAGTTCTTCGTTGACCCTCCCAAATCATGTTCCTGCCATTTTCGTCCAAAAAAATGGGTTTCCCATTTATAAAATAGTGACGATATGGCAGTTGCAGCTGGAGATACCCCATCCAACACCCTCCTCCACCAGTAACTCCATGTTATGGAAATGGCAGAAGAAGTTTAGACTGGCCTGCGAGTCAGGATGTGTGAACACCCAAAAAGCAAGCCAGAATGCCAGAGGCATTGCCAAATGTATGACTTGATATGGAGCTGGGAAACGTGATACCATTAAGTGGTGGTGTAACAACAGGGTAAGGAGTGTCCCAACGGCAAACCATACTGAACCCATTCCCAACTCAGTAGTTCTAACTACAGGAGGTGGGATTACTGGGACAGTCTTGACAAGATTCTTGGTTTGAGAGGCTAACTTATTGGGGGCGATAGGGAGATGGGTTCTTTCTATCCATTGTTGCACATAGGGCTATAAAATCCCTGTGTAGTGTTGTCAGAAATTCATAAGTGCGGGGTTGTAAGACCAAAAGTGTCAGACTCGCTGGTCCTAATCAACAATAGAGGGAGCCATGGTGACCAAAAGAATTGGTAAAGCCCACCCGGAGTGCAGGGCAATGGGTCACCAGGGAAATGCCATCTGGGATGTGATTAGAACGGAAAATAAAGAAAATTTGTTTTTTTGGCAAAAATTTATTGGGAAAGGAAAGTAAGAAAATAGACAAACAATTTTCTCAGTGCCATGCAACTGATTAAATAGTGGTCAATTGGGTAGTGACAGGATGGGGTCAGGACCCTAACAAATTCAGCCTGACTGGCACATTGTTCAGGAATGGGGGTTTATTCTTTGGGAACCAACATTGCTAAATTTGGCAGTGGGCCGAGTTTCTGTCAGTTTGACCTCAAATATCTGAACCAGGGCTCAAATGCGTTTCTGACAATTAGCATGATGGCGTTTGGCCTGATGGGTGACAGGAATCCCCTAAGGCCATCCCTTATAGGGATGGGACCATTTGGTTGGGAATGGGTTTAGGATGGCCAACCCGCCCGCGCTCAGTCATTTAACCATTTGTTCAGTCAACAGCAGTACATCAGGCACAACGCCTGAATTACTATTTGAGGGCTTCAAACCCTCATCAATAGCACCTGATATTTGTTCAACTGGTCTGGAGATTGAATTGGAATCATCAGGCGATCTGGCTGATATCTCATTCTTCATGATTTTACAGTCATTCAAATTTTGGGCATCAGCCGGATTGCCAGCTGAATTAGATCTGACCGATTTCAATTTAATAATCTCAGCACAGATTTCATTAATTCCCCACAACAGTTCTGCTGAGGTAAGTGTGGGTATTGGAGGTGTGATCCGAAGCAGACAAGCTGTTACCCATCGCTCATCTACTACATGAGAGAGGTCGCCTTGAGTGATAAGAGGTACCGCCATTCTCTTTAGTGTCTTTTTATTTGGAAACGGGAAGATGGCCCGATTGAGAGCCAAAGAACGTTCCATGAGACTTACACTCCATGGGGCAATGGAGCCCCTTTTCAAGGGTATTCCTATCCCCAATTTTCCTCATGATTTTGAGGAAGATGCAAAGTATTAAAATTGAGGAGCCTGATTTTGGTGCGAGCCATGCTTGCATCAATGCAGCAAAAACTTCTCTTTTCAACCCCAATTATCCCTAAACCCAATGGTGCATCAAGTCATTTACTTATATGCTGGCTCTCATCAATTTTGCTAAGCATCAACTTGCTCAATATGTTGAGGTGATGGACACCGCTGGCCTCATTAATGAGGAAAACCCCCAACTATACCTCCATATGCCCCATGCGGCGATGCTCCCACCCCAATGCTGTCCGCCATGGTCTGCCAGCTAAAGCAGGCGTTAGACAAAATCTTCCCCAAAGCCTCCTCGCCATCTGATATGGCTTCCTAGGCTGATAATCTAGGGGCTATATTAGGAATTTTTTTTAATCTATGATAATCCCTTTGTTTGGCCCATTTGCAAATAAAGATGCATGGCGGCTCCCCCTTTTTGGGTTGGGCACCACTAGTATTAAAAAGAAAAGAGGTGAGAACTAAAGCTTAGAGTATCTATTAGAAAAGATGCTTTCTGCCATACATAGTCAAATTTCTGGCGAATGACCCTGATATCTATAAAGCATTATTATCGCTGGTTTTATGCTGGCACAGGGCAGAATAAAATAATTTCACTGAATATTTTGTCAGACAATTACAAATCTGATTATCTAATAAGAGTGTACTGGTTATAAATAAAGACGAAAAGATGGTTGAATTCGGCCAAAATACCCTGGCCAATCCTTGGTGGAACCCCTTGAATTGGGGTAAAACTTTTACAAATAATACATGGGCAAAATATATGATTTCAGGTAAGCAAATTGTACCAAATATACACCAAAATCTGGGGAGTCCATCGAAATTTCTCCCCTGATCACTGCTAGTTCCATTCAAACACCTAAGCGGGGACCAACCCTTTTATAGGCTTGGCTGGGGCCTCTCAAGGTGCAAATATTATCTCTTGTGGTGATTGGCTAAAGTATATCAGATCATTACCTCACGGGCTTGTCTTGTCTACATTGACCCTCCATCAGCTGTTTCAGAAAAGCGAGGTGAGTTCAAAAGCCTTAATAGGTTGACAACCCATATTTTCTAAATAGGAACGAAGTTAGTATTGAATCTATGCCTATCTCAGTCTGAGCCCAAGTTAATTTAAATACTAAGCAGTAGATTGTACCAGGGTTCTCTTTTTACTCTTTCACTGCCACTAATAAACTAACAAAGATCCTCTTATTCTAGATAAATTTACCTCTCCTAGTTTTCTATAAGTGGTACTAAAAAATATCCTATTTTATATAACAACAGTTGCGAGTTTCACTACACCTGATTTTTAATACTGTCAAATCCTGTGCCAATAGCACCAGTGAGCCTAAATTAAAGCCAGGATCTTACCAAATTTAGAGGTGATAATATATTTGAGACCACAGCTTCAATGACTAACAAGTGTGTAAGGATACAAGAGAGGTGCCAGCGGGGTATTAGGGATCTACAAAATAGTAGATTACTATTTTAGGCCACTACTCTCAAAATCAGAGGCCGCGTGGCATAGTAACTAAACAATCGGATCTGCTATCCAGGTAATTGTTAAAATATGAAATGAATTTTGAATACCATATCTTGATGGTAGGTCAAACCAATTACAACAACTGGTTCTTAAGTCTTCACACAAATTAAAGAACAGATATTGGTTTTCTATAATAGTTTTTGGGACAAAGTTTGCAGCATTTTTTTGATAAAAAAATTATAACTTTGGCTTTTGCATTTTAGCAAATCAGAGCCCTCTAAGTTCTCATCATTTATATTGGATTTTGCTCCATTACAATAACAGTACCATAGCTTGCTCTAAATATTTACTAATTAGAATGTTGAAAGCATTGATTTTATTTGCAGTTGCATAACGTAGTCACATTTTTCTTTAGTCTTATCATGTAGATCCACAATGTGTCAAAAAATCAATAATAAACCTGTCCATAGGTTTACTTTTGCATCTCGAGAAAAATATAAATAAGAAGCTCTTTGTGTTGACACCCAACAAGTTTACAAAAATTTACATGTCATGGAAGTGGCGTTCCAAGGAAAGATTTATCTTTTAGCTTGGTTCCTAAAGCAGCCACCACAGAAATCTAAGACCTCAGGCATTGTCATTTTGATAAGATGGATAACAAGGTAAATTAGTTTTCTGAATTGAGAGAAATAGTAGTTGTGGTAGAATGTTCAAGAAAGGTTTCCTTTTCTTTGGGTTGCTTGCAGATTCTGTACAAAAAAGATCAGCCCATGAAGAACAAGGAGATAGGGCACAACCAACACTAATAAAAAGTGGGGCAGATCTTCCATAAGCCTTATTAGGTTTGTTGTTTAATGTGTAGTTCTAAAGGTCAATAAGTAGAAAAAGATAATTTTTGGAAATTTTTAATAAACTTCAATATTAAGAAAACAAACAAAGTACAAGGTGAAGTTTGGGTACTATCTTATGGTAAGGGGGAGATAGCTTAGATAATTTTGTTTATTTAATGTAGGAGGACCATGGTACCACCTCTGTTAATTATTGAAAGTAAGAAAAAGATTAAAAGAAGGAACATAAAGGAGCCCTTAATCTCCAGGACAGTAGTCTATATCACACCATCCCTTTATTCAGGGGTAGGTGGTAAAAGACGTGGCGGTAAGACCTGAGAATCTTAAATTGGCGTTTAGGTGCATAAATTAGAATAATACTCAATTTTTTAAGAACCAGATAGTCCTCAATGATTGGATCTGACGTCGTCGTCTAAGAGGCATGATTCCAAAGAACTAGTATTGGAAATTGTGAAAGAAATGACAGTGGTCATGTGCCAGTGCCTTGGCCTTGGTTAGGAACCATAGTTGATAGCTTCCAAAAACAATAATATGGATTGACCAAAATGCTAGTTTGATGACAAGTCTCTAAGAATAATTGGAATTTAGGAAATACAGAATGGGAAATGGATTAATGGCAGGGTTAAATGTACTAGGCGCAGGAAGCTTAAAAGACGTAAAGCTTCATCCATACTACATTATATATAGGACATCCTTTTATCCTATGGAAAAGAGTATTAGGGCCTCAACAAACGGATCAAAGGTGTAAATTGACGCTGGACCTATCCGCTGTATGATATAACCATGTAAGGCACTTCTAGACGTGAGCTGAACCTTTTGGGTGGAGTAGGGTGATGTGTATACACCCACATATTCAAAAAATGTTGTAAAGAGTAATGTAAATCCAATGAATCCAACATATATTTTATTACTATTTTGCCCAATGTTGTAATCAGTGCTTAGACGTTGATTTAGAAATGCATTGCTTAGTTACTTTATTTTGAAATATAGAGAACTTTATGAATACAGTAGCCTTACAAAAGAGATGATAAAGGTTTATTGCCAAGCCTTTTATATGCAGCTTTTTTAAAAGCTAGGTGAAAGAATGATCCCTTTGAAAT
This sequence comes from Massospora cicadina, assembly GCA_022478985.1. Classification (NCBI taxonomy): domain Eukaryota; kingdom Fungi; phylum Entomophthoromycota; class Entomophthoromycetes; order Entomophthorales; family Entomophthoraceae; genus Massospora; species Massospora cicadina. The sequence goes on from JAKSZP010015777.1 coordinate 229,328, forward strand.
TGCCACTACCATCATAAAAAATTACATTTTGGGATAACAAGCAGAGCACAATTATCCTGGAAATTGTAGAAACCATTGACTAGAACATTAGAGATAAATATCCTTAGAAATTGTTTTTATGCCAGATTGAAGCAAGGTAGAAAATACAATAATTAAAAGTGAGATTGAATTTTATGACGCAGTAAAGCCTCATAAATGGATAATAAATATATGGGGGATTTTTACAGTAGGGTGGGAAGGAATCAATGCCTGAGAGATATCCTTTGCGTGGCCCAAAGCGAAACAATAGCTTGAAACTACCATATGCTAGCTACATATAAATATGTGGGCGCAGAGGCAAGGGGATCTTCCATAACTTAATCTGGCATATTGACATATGCGTCAAGTCAATCCATCATAAACTAATTCAAAAGATTGTTAATGGTGTCAAGAATGATGAATCAAAAATCTTTGCCAAAAAATAAAGTCCAAATCAAATAAATAATACTAATCTAAAATTGAATGGTTGGTCAGATCAAATCACAACATAACCCCACACTTGACCAAACATTTAAACACAAAAATGAGTAGCGGTTTTATGGTAACTAAGAAGATGAGGCTATTAGGCCATGAAGCAGATAAATATAAGCAATTATTTGTGCCTTTAGCTGTGCACCAAATTATAGTAAAATTTTTAAAAACACTTTGATTTCTCCCTGGTGAGGATAGATAGCACCAGAGTCAACACCAAGATCCTTTTTGGATTGGTAAATTGGCGGAAAATTTTACCTTACAAACCTTCAGCAATTTTTAAACTTATATCTATTCTAACTAGGGCATGATAGCACAGTTTGATAGTACACTTATGTCCAACGTTAAGTGGAATCCCGTTGGACTTCAAATTATGCTGAGGTAAATTTAGATTTCTTTGACAGCCTTTACAATATCCAGTTGGAATAATTCGCTCATTAGACTCAAAAGCCACAATTAAGGAAAGTTGAAAGATAAATAAAGCTGGGAAGGAGATATGATCTCCTTTAGCTCTAGCAGTTGGGAGGGCACAGTATATACATCGTCACTTATTATAGAGTACTGACTTGATGAAAAATCCATCTTATCTTCATCTGACATCAGCAAATCTTAGTGAGGTCAGATAAACGCTCAGTAATTGTGCCCACCAGGCCACATTCATCATCTATAGTTTTGTTATTATAATACAGTCTAACCTGTTGTCCCCCACATCCAAATTTTTATTTCAAAGTTGTTTTAGGCTCATAGTTATCATTAAAGATGCACCAATAAGTAGCTATAATTATCATAAGATAAAACGATGGCCAGAGAAAACAACATGCTAGTACCAAACCCAACGTCAAGGAGATATAGTTCCTATTTAGTAGTGGTGCTAGGTATCACGGCCACATATCCTTTGCAGTTGGAAATTCAGGTTCAGTCTTCATTTTTTTAACATTAGCATCAAAGAGCTATGACTCTCTTTCAGCTCAGTGTGATTTTTTGAGCAAATCATACAGAAAAAGTAAATTTCAATCACCCATCATAGTTTTTCTTAAAGTCCTTGGATTCCCCACCAGCTGCTTCAATGTGGGGCAGCAGTGAAACTCCCCACATTTTCCATCCAACAGGAAAATGCACTTAGACTGGCTCATGCAGTCATACCAAACCACTAGGATGATTTGACTCTCCCAAGGATCTCGACGCCCACCTTGCTCATACCAAGTGGTGCCTTGTTGCCCCCTGGTGCTCCCCTGAAGCAATATGCATTTTGGCCTTAGGGTCGATTATGTGAGATTTTTCCCTTACCACAACTAAGCCATTATTAAAATGGCTCAGGCGGTGATGACTCCCACCAGTTTTATTAATTTCTGTCTCTATAAGGGGTGTTTTGATCTCAGCTTATCTGTGAAGCTGACGCCGCCACTGAGTCAACTGTGCCCCTGGTTTTCCAGGGTACCCCTCTCCCCACAATTTGGACCTGGCTCCAAGCGGATACCACTTTGGGGGTTCAGTTCGCTAGTTTGCCCACCCACCTCCTCCCTGTGGTGCTCCACCAGGAGCTGATGGATGGTTTGGCAGCCTATGGCTCCAACCCTATTTTACAATTTGTGGTCCCAAATGGGGCCACATGCCTCGCTGGGCCTTAAACATATGCCACAATCAGCCCTAAATTTTTATAAAATTGCCTTGTTGATTCCCCCTTGCGCTGTCATCTCTTCTGCCACTGACCATCCATTCTGGGCCCGCATTGAGGGTGGGCGGACAATCTGTCTATCCTGCTTCAAGTTGGACCACTCAAAATGCAAGTGCCCTTCCTTAGCTGCTTCTGACAGCTCTGATTTTTTATCTGACAGCTTCCAATCTGCCACCCACCCCATGCCAGTTTTGGTATGGGGTACGACCCTACCTTCTCCTCCCCCAAAGCCTGTTGCTGCAGCTGCGCCTGCAGCCACCAATCAGCCTCCTCCTCGCCCCAGTGCCACACATGCTCCCTCCAATCAAGCACCAGCTTGGACCCCAGTTCGCTCCCATGCTTCCTCCAATTAACCAACCAAACCTCAACCATACGCCGATTCCCCAATTCAATTCAACCACAACCCATTGGAATTATTGGCCGAAATTGACAAATCAGGTAATCTCGTTGAAGAACTATCTCTGTAAAATTAAGCGGTTCATAAATGCAGAATGGGATGCCAAATACCCCATTCATTTATATGCCTTACAGCTAAATGCCAACCCATTTTCAGTGACCACCAGCAAGCAGTTGAAGCAGCTGCCACGTCAGATTGTCGTCCCCTCTGCAAAGATGTCACCAAATCTGTGGCAATGCTTACAGGAGGTATTCCCCCTTCTGTTATCCCCTCAACCTTAACCCTACAAAGTATGATTGCAGTGAATTGATTACATAAAAATGTCAACAACGGTATCCAGAATGAGGTAACTGTAGCACGGAATCCTAAAGCTATATTACCTGAACCAATATTTCCACATTTATTAAACTCCCAGACGCCCACATTAAAGCCAAAAAACCTTTATCCGAATATATCAGCGCCATTTTTTAGCTGGTAATTTTTATGAGATACCAATCATTAGTGATTATAAAACCACATTTCGCCAATGCCATGACACCCTTTGCTCTCCGCCTTGACACGTGACCTACTCTGGGATGAGGAAGCTTCTGCTGAAGATGAGCCCACCAATCCCCCACCCCTTCTGCAATGGTTGGATAAGCGGTTTTCCGCTGCCCACCTGGTTGGTTGTTTTTGTTTGGTGTGTATCATTAAATCCGCTCATTTTGGAATTTTGTTTTAATCAATTAGTTACGTTAGTTTTTAGTTTTTTTTAGTTTTGGTAATATCTATCCCCTGGTTGGCTTACCTCAAATAAATCAAGCATCAAAGAACTATGTTGATGGGCGCCCCGCTGTCCATTATTGCCCAAATTTTTATGTTGTATATAATAAGGTCAATGTAAGTGCACTCAGTGTGAGTATCTGATCTGGTAAGAGTATTGATGTCAAAATGATCTGCCTGACTCAAGTAATTAAATAAAATGGTGATTTGCCTTTGTCTGCAAAGTATAGCAAGCTTATTGGTTATTTTAATAGGGGACGCTTTTCCAATGAGGCAGCGTTCTGTTATACTTATAATGTTAACTAGGATTTTCATACATATGGAATACATGTAACATCTCTTTTTTAGTCCACAAGAGCTTTACCCAAATCATTGTCCATTGTTGTGGTCAAATGAAAATTCCAAGTTCTTTTTAGCAGGCATGATATTAGGGTACTGAAAGTAAGGCACAGTGTCAGAGGTAATTTACCACCTCAATAATGTTTTTATTGGAATTCAATATGGGCATCATAGCCTGATGCAATTATTGGTGAGGCTCACAGGCATGGCGGAAAGTAATTATAGCGTCATGATGACTCAAAACATTGGCTCATACAATACTTGAGCCTCATATTAAAAACATTCAGTGAAGGCTAAAACTTTTTCGCAGAGTTTAAAGTTAGTAGATATGAAGGAAGGTTTTGAGGCTATCATCAGATCTGCCCTGCCAAACACATTGATGATAATGTTTTTAGCTTTAAAATAAGACATACCAACTTCATTTATACTTGGCAATACTAAACTATGACTAAAGGGTCCAAGAAATTTATCAGCGTGGCCAGTTTTTATGGTCATTTGTATTTTCCATCATTATTTCAATAAACGAATGAAGGTGTAAAAATTTCCATGACTATTGAATTTGGGTAGGGTAACTGTTTTAACTTGAAGAAAAGGTGCCAGAGTAATTTGAGGGTCAGAGCTAAAATGAGCAGCGGCCACCGCGGCAGGGCTAGCTGTAGCAATTGATAGGGGTATAGCAGTTGATACATTGGGCCTGCTAGCCATTTTACCTTAATAAAAATGTCAGAATTGGGATCTGATGAATTATCTTAGCTCTGCTCTTGTCTACGCTTGCAAATAGCTTACCTAAGTTTGTGGCGAATTTGCTTTACTACGCTAGCAAAGTGGTGCCATTTTAACATTATTTTTATGTTAGACTAATCCTGCTTCCAGATAGACTTTACTAAATGAGACTTTAAATTCTTTAATTTTTGTCCTTGAGATTGGACCATATATGAAAAATGTTTTCAACTCCGGTTATATCTGGTAATAGCAGTAACTGCATCTTCTGTCAGCAACTTTAAGCCATCAATGCGATGTGAGATAGTGAGATTGTTCTCCTCATTCATTATTTATGTTAATTCTTTTCTAGATAAAGCTTCATTGAATAGAGCTTTGAAGCTATAACTTTATTGAGCCTAAATAATAGTACAGTTCATCATAAAGAATATATGGTGGGTCACCCTGAAAATCGCCATCAGAATATGATAACTTTAAAGGTTTATAGCTGAAGACAGAGTACCAAAAAATGGCCCATGTAGTTAGTACCAAATGTGTAATCACCATTTAGGAGTCAATGTAAGGCTGCACAGGTCATTTACTTTATAAATAATAAAGGAAATTGTATAATGACATTAGCCTTACATTGATATAATAAACATTTTTTTAAAGGGTTTATATTATGATGTTTCTTACAAGCTAAGTAAAAGAAAAATACCTCAATTTTCCACTCTCATCATAATAAGCTAATTTGTAGGATACCAAACAGTTCATAATTATTATTAAAAACGGTAAGAACCATGGCCTAGAACATGTGATAAAAACTAACTGTTTTTTCTACTTGGGGCAAGGGATAAATAAATAAAATGGGATTTAAATTTATGATGTCATAAAACCTCAAATGGATAATAAGTGATTGGGGGACATTGTTGGAATGTTGGGAAAAAACAAACCTCAGGAGATATCCTTGGTTTGGTACATAGAAAAATAATAGGAATTTTAAAGTTATTATGTGCTAACAACATATAAAAATATGGGCATGGAGGAAATGGGATCCGCCATAACTTAATTCAGCAGATTGGCATAGGCGTCAAGGCAATACATCATAAACTAAATTAAAAGATTGATATTGGTGTCAAGGGAGAGGAATCAAAAACCTTTGTCTTAAAATAAAATATAAAATAAAATAAATAATATTGGTAAAAGTTTAATGGTTGGTCAGACCAAATCATAAAAACCTTGTTCTTGGGGCACAAGGATTCTGGTGTCACTGGAACGTTATCAATAAGTTAAATATAAGTTGGGCTTGCCCCTTTCAGAGTTAGTTGCATGTCAATTATCTTGAAGCTCTAATTGGAATGCTTGACAATACAGATGACATTTTTATATGAGGATGGTTGCAGTAAGGTCCTGCTGTATTAGGGTGAGAGGCAAGTTATCTCAATAAAGTGTTGAGAGTGCTAGAATTCATTAGTCCCAACCCACTTGAAAAGTTGCCACATGCTGCGGTGGACCAATGGAGAGCTTATTGGTAGTACTAGTTATCTTACCTATCTACTTAAAAGGAGGGTTGTTTGATGGTGGTCGTAGATGAGAACTTTGCCTCCTTGAGACACATGAGCCAAAGAGCTTTTAATCTTAATAGGTTCCCATTGGAAATCCCAAACCATAATTAAAAAATACCTTGAAGAGAGTTGAAAAATTTGGTTAAATGGTGTTGCGTGAACTATGTACCATATTTTTGAAAGATTAACTGTGTTATCTAATACAACTTTCCAACCAGCCTTGTTTTACAGCCATGAGTTCTGTCTTCACGAGTTGAGAGACTAGATAATATATTACTCCCATAACTGTAGATGAATATCCTCCAGAGTCTAGCCATAAACTTAAGTTAGGCACGGTTTAGGTAATGAAGTCGTGTGGTTTGGATGATTAACCTCCTTGCTAAAGGTCAGCGAGAAGCCTCATTGAGCCACAGAAGATGGTGCTTACTGATAAAAATAACTTTCAGTCTTGTGGCAATCAATCTTAGCGTTGCTTAATGCTCATATTGACTGATGATATTTTCAATAGAGCGAGCTTCTGACGGGTTGAGAACCTACCACATAATCATCTGAAAATACCAATCCTTTAATAAGATTTTGACTTGGAGAGACAATGCCTTTAAGGAACCTTTCTTTAACAACTAAATTTCAAATTTCAAAGATTACAATCACACAGAAATTTTGATTTTGAATACAACAAATAATGGTGGTAAAGTCCACAGAACGCTCCTCCAATGCATCAGTTTTCATTCAGATAAAACTTAAATTCACAAAACCCTAGGTTGCTGACTTGTACGTCAACCCTTATGACCTGCTCCCAAACTTCAGCTGAAAAAGCAGATGTGAATCAAATTCTAATTACTAATATTGGAATCACAAGTGATACCTCCACTTTCCAGCCTACCCCATTCAACTCTGTGCTGACTGAGGGTCAACAATAAGTGCGCCCCACCTTGGAGGCGCATCTAATAATTTAACCATGGTAGCAGGGAGTATTGCAGCTCCCAATACCGTGCATGGGGTTGGGTTGGCATTTCCAACTGCCTCCCTTCAAAAATCAGCCTGGGTGCCCAAACTATCATGAATGATTGTTGAATCAGTTGGCCATCATTTATTACTTTAAAAATAAAGAAAAGCGGCCAAACTGAATCTATGGTAATGGATGAATCAGTTGGCCGTCATTTTAAAGGTTTGAAAGCAACCAACATGCCTCAACTGAATCAATAGTAAGTGGTGAATAAATTAGCCGTTACTTTTATCAAAAACAAAATCAAACTCAAAATTTAACTAAAACTACCCAAATAGCCAATCAATCAGATGTGTAAGGAGAGTGTCTATAACTCTCCTGTTTCCAGCGTAGTGGTGCTTGGTGCACAGTGCCAACGCAAGGAAACTAGCCATTAATACCAAAGCTACTAGAGCCCAGCAGAGGTTGCTAAAGCAATAATAAGCAGAGAAGTGCAATAAAGAATCACCAAAAATTGACGCGGTGAATAAGGGAAAAAGGGGTAAAATCCAAGGGTGGAGGGTACCTGGGCAAACCAACGGTGCATGAGGAGATAAGCCCATCATAGTGGAAATGGTATGGTTAATGTAGCGCGAGACCTCCTCAAAGGGGTCCGCGCACAGGATTGTTTCAAATAATATAAAATAAAAATGGTAAAATGGGAAGATTGTTTTATTAGGAAAAGTCGACCAAAAAATGAATGTTGGTCACAAAAAAATATCTAAACTGAGTCAGGGTAATCATGGGTCTGTGGAAGTGTGCCCAAGCCTTGAAGCTCCAATAGGCAAACGCTCCCATCTGATTTGGTAAAACACACTGAAAGTGCCTTCACTCAAGTGATCAATTGAAGCTATATTCTACCCATGCGCATAATTTCATATCTTGAACGGGATTCAAACCCTTGTTCTCCTATTTAACCGAATCAAACCGCCTTTGTTTGTTACGTAGATTGTTTATTTCAGTGCCTGGGCCGAGAATAGGGGCTGGGCGTTTTGCACCCAATTACTACCAACCTTGGCATACCTTTCTTGTACCCATCGTTGGTCTAATGTGTGTTTAAGGTCAGGTAGAGCCTGAAGTTTCACCTTCTGGGCCTCCTGTCACCCAGCCTTATCCTTGGCGTTGGTTCCCACTATTAAGTCATCCAACCATGGCATTACCATCTCCTCCTTCTTGGGCTCCAGCCCCCCTCCAAGGGCGTTCGCTAAGAAGAAGTTCTTATGCGTGGTTGACAACTTCATAGCAGCAACGTCTGGATTTGGCTTTGATCCTGCAGCCTCAGGGAAACAATTATGGAATGATTCAATTTGATCTTGGGCAATTATACAGTCACGTGCTGGCACCCAACTGTTCTTGGCCGCTTCAAACCCCTTCCAGGATACCAGGTAATTGAGACGTCTCTTAACACGGTAGGAGGCTACTATTTCCTCCACTTCCCACTCTGGCGCCCCATCTATGAGATAAGCCTCGGAAGTCTCAGGTGGGGGGCCCTCAAACTATGTCAATTTGCACTTGTGAAAGACAGAGAAGATCCAAAACACGGAGGGAAGATCCAACTGGTATGAGGCATGTCCCACCTTTCTAATGACGCGGTAAGGACCAATCCTCTTCGGACCCAGCTTTTTGCATGGCTGCTTGATAGAGATGTTGCGAGCATCAAGCATCACGAGATCCCCTTCCTTGTATGCTGGACCCACTAGATGCTTGCCATCAGCGTTCCTCTTATAACTAGCATAGCCGCTTCTAAACTTGTGGAAACCACTTGGTGGACCTTCTTGATGATCTTAGCAACGTCCACCACCGCTTCAACTTTGGAACCACAGCTGGGCTCCATGTTAAAGGTGGGGTTAAAGCCTTGGTTGTCAAAAAAGGGTGAACAACTGATTGATGAGTGCAAAGTGTTGTTGTAGATAAACTGGGCCATGGGAAGATGAGTAACCCAATCTGAATGACCTGCGGCGGTGTAACATCGCATAAATTTTTCCAATTAATGGTTCACTCATTTGGTCTGCCCATCTGATTGGGGGTGATATGCAGTTGAATGCCAGGGGCGAATCTGAAGAGTTTTACACAACTCTTCCCAAAAGACAGAGGTGAACTGGGGTCCCTGGTCACTAATGATTTTTTGAGGAACCTCATGAAGCGCAAATACATGTGTGACGAAGAGCCTGGCCATCTCAGCAGCGGTTATGGTCATTCTTCAAGGAATAAAGTGGTCAAACTTCATAAAGCAGTCCACAACCACCATCATGGCATCATAACCATCAGAAACGGGTAATTCCACAATCAAATCCACCAATAAGGAAGTACAGGGCCCTTCAGCCTTTTGGACTAGATCAACAACCCCACTAAAGGTTGTTGATTTGGATTCATTTGGTTGCAGATTAAACACTCCTTACAATACCACCCCACCTGAGCAGGTAAGCCCTTCCAATTGTAGGTGCAACGTATCAACTCAAAGGTCGTTGCTTTCTCAGGATGACTAATGGTGATTCCGTCATGATGGTCCCGGATAATTTTCAGGCGCAGTAGTCCATCAGGAACCCATAAACGCACCTGAAGCCACACCATCTCATCTTTTACGTGATAATCCCTGAATAAATCCTCCTGATTCAAAGATCTCTTAGCGAGAACAAAAGTATATTCAGGTGATAACAGTTGAGAAAGAACAACTTTTCTGAACATACTATATTATGCTGCATTTTCCAGAGATGCTAGCGCTGACGAGTTGACCATGGAATTAGGAAGTTGATGCAAAATCTTACTCGGCGGAATCATCAACTGGGTGTTATGAATTTCTACCTTCTTTGGATTGGGAGCCAAAGCAGGGTTGCGGCTTAAAGCATCCGTCAAACCATTCTCCTTGCCCTTGGTGAACTCATAGGAAAATGCAAAGTTGGGCAAGGGTCTCATGCCAATGGGTCTTCCATGGAGTTAGGATATGAGGAGCGCGGTTGTACAACAAGGCCCGGTGGTCTTTGTGTACATGGAATGGTTGGGAGGAGCCATGTAAGTGGTGACGCCAATAAGTCAGCGCCTCCACCACTGCTAATAGTTCCTTTTTGTAAATGGCGTAGTTCAACTCAGGCAAAGACATTTTTCTAGAAAAATATCCCACTGGATGCTCAGTCCCATCTTCGCCTACCTGTAACAAGGCAGCAGCAATGGCAAAGTTGGAAGCATCAGAATACACAATGAACTCCTTTTCAGGGTTGACATGGCGAAGGATGGACGTGGATAACAGGGTGCACTTCACCGCTTGGAAAGCATCCTCCTAAACGGGGGACCACTGAAGCACCTTAGCACCGCAAGCCTTATATAAGGGTGCTGTCACCTCGGAGAGATTGGTCTGAACTTCTTAGGGAACATACACGTCCCCAAATAGCTCCTTAATTCCTTGACTGAGGTGGGGGTGGGCCACTCACGAAAAGCCTTCTCCTTGTCTGGAGTTATCATATGGCCTTGGTCAAGCATGACGTTGCCCAGAAATGTGACCTGGGACTTGAAGAATTCACATTTACTTATCTTGAGCGTAAGGCAAGCGGCCCTCAACCTCTGCACCACTTGTTGAAGGTGTACTGCATGTGCTCCTGACCAGGGGAAAACACCAGGATATCATCCATGTAGGCAGCCACGCATACCCTTAACAAGTTCCCCAACGCAGCATCAATGCAGCGTTGAAAGATGGAAGGGGCATTCTTAAGCCCAAGGGCATGACCTGAAACTGGAAAATTCCTTTTCTGGTGAAGAATGCGGTTAACCACTCCTGGCCCTTCTTTATCCGGATTTGTTGAATGCATTGAGGCAATCTAGCCTGAGAAAGACCTTATTCTTAGCCACATAGCGCGCAATCTGGGAATCCAATGGGATCAGATGGAGGTCTGGTACAGTAACGTTGTTGAGGTTCTCATAGTCTACACATGGGCATAGAGTACCATCAGCCTTCTCAACAAAGAGAAGTGGGGAGCAGACAGGTGAGGTACGCCAAAAATTGCACCTTTGGCTAACTGCTCCTTCACCCACAAATCTAAAGCCTCTTCCTCCCAGACAATGAATGGGTAAATGAGGGAAGAAATATGCACCAAATCCACCGTGAGCTTGAAGTCACAAATCAACCTCAGAGTGCTCAGGAAATGTTTATCGGATGCTTTATCAAAAGAAGATTCCAACCCCTCCAAACAGGAAGGTAGGGGAACCTCCACAGAGGGCTTCAGCAAAGTAGAAAGATGAAGAGTGTGAACATTAGGACAATGGGGCATTTTGCCCTGGGAATTATCCTCCAACAAAAGAACAATCAGCTTGTGACCATATAACAAAGACAAGGATAGGGTTTCCTTTCAAATTAGTCCTAACGTCAAACTTTCTCCACCACTTCACACCCAGAATAATAGGGAACAAGAGGTTTCTGATAGCCTTAAAATGGTCGGACAGAAGATAGGCTCCCACCTGGTAGTCCACTAATCCCATGACGTTCAGCGTATGGATACCTTGAGAAGCCCCACCTATAATCATTCCACATGGTGAGTAAAACAACTCTAGGTAGTCAGCAAGGTCTTGGTCAATAAAATTATTAGAGGCACCGGTTTCCACTAAAATGGTTGTGCTGAACTTCCCCAAAGGGGATGTGAGGGTTGCAGTCAATAAGAAGTATCCAGAATAGGATTTATTCAAAGCAGAAAACGCTACTACCACACCTGTAAACTCTTCCTGTGGCGTGAGCAAGCCTTAAGGGTATGTTTTGTAATCATAGAAGGGGGAGGATAGTGGGACACTCTTACTAGTGAGGCCACATATCCCACCACACCTTCTGCAGGTGCATATACATTATTATATTTAAAACGAAGTTCCTTTTCCACTTCATGAGTGCCCTGGATCATGGCAAGGGTCAAACGTGGGTTCTCAGTTGTAATCTTATATACCAGAATATGGTCCTCATTCAGGCCATAAGATCTATTAAACGGTTTAGAGGTAGAGACAAGGTTTTCGTTATAAAATGCGCTTTTTAGACAAGAATGACCTATCCCTCAAACAGCAATGGAATGGCTGACGTTACCAGAGCCAACACCCCCAATCCCATCTGCGCCAATTCCGCCAGCATTGTCTGAAAGCGCTTGCGAAGTAAAACCCATTTATTCAAATTGAATTCAGTAAATTCAGTGGAAAGTCAGGGAAACATGAATTTTGGACCTCGAAGCATCCATATCCACCAGGTATGAGCATGAAGGGTGGATACTTCCTAGTTTGAGGCAACCATAACAAAGCCAAGTTGCTCCAACCTTCAGGGAAAAGAGGAAACAGCAGTGCATTTGACCACAACTGAAGCCCACAGCCAGCGCCCACCGTTTACACCTCAGAAAAGTTCCACTTGGAAAAGTTCATGCACATAAAATTGGGTGGTTGGTCAACTAATGTAAGGAGAGTGTCTATAACTCTCTTGTTTCCAGCGTGATGGTGCTCAGTGCACAGAGCCAATGCAAGGAAACTAGCCATTAGTACCAAAGCTACTAACTCCCAGCAGATAGTGCTGGAGCAATAATAATGAAAGAAGAGAAGTGCGATAAATAACCACCCAAAAGCGATGCAGTGCACAAGGGAAAAGGGGTAAACGTCCCAGTTTGAGGGTACCTTGGCGAACCAACGGCGCACGAGGGGATAAGCTCATTGTAGTGGAAATGGAATGGTAATATAACATGAGACCTCCCCAAAGGAGTCCATGCACTGGATCGTTTGAAAAAACATTTAATAAAAATGGTAAAACGGGAAGATTGTTTTATTAGGAAAAGTCGACCAAAAAATGAATGTTGATCACGACAAACATATTTAAACTGAGTCAGGGTTATTATGGGTCTGTGGAAGTGTGCCCAAGCCTTGAAGCTCCAATAGTCAAACGCTCCCATCTGATTTGGTAAAATACACTGAAAGTGCCTTCACTCAAGTGATCATTTGAAGCTATATTCTACCCAGGCGCATGATTTCATAACTTGAACGGGATTTAAACCCTCGTTCTCCAGTTAACCAATTTGAACCATCTTTGTTCATTATGTAGATCGTTCATTTCAATGCCTGGGCCGAGAATAGGGGCTGGGCGTTTTGCACCCCATTAGTACCAACCTTGGCATAACTTTCTTGTACCCAGAGTTGGTCTAATGTGTTTTTAAAGTCAGGTAGAGCCTGAAGTTTCATCTTATGGGCTTCCTGTTGCCCAGCATTATCCTTGGCATTTGTTCCCACTATTAAGTTACCCAACCATGTTAAGCTGGAAAATACTTACCAGTAACTGCTGATGGTCAAATGAAGGCTGGAGTAATCAATTGTTGATGAGCCAGAATCACCCAATCAATTGTCAGAGAATAAGATCAAACCAGGTATGTCTAACCAACCTGCCAAAATTGGTGTATCAATGGGGAAGTCTCTGCAGGGGCCAGCGCATAAATCCAGAGGAATGCCAGCACCTCCATCACGGGCTCCCCCATGGGGAATCCGCTAAAGTAAATTTTAAATTAAAATGTTACTGTAAGAAAAAATAAGCGAGTGAAGGATGCCTCAGGTGCATGGCAGAAAAAGTTAGTAACTGCACCACCTACAATTGACCCTCGTGAAGCTGCTTATGTGGTTGAAGTGAGGAAGAGATAGGCGGAAACTTTCTCACAACGTGCACTTCCTAGGTCCAACCTTGCCCATGCAGCTAGCTTCTAGTATAGGCATAATCCTGGTGAGATTATACAAGAGATTAAATTAGCATAATGAAGCAATATCAAGAGCCTTTCCAGTGAATACCACCATTAATGAAGTAGTGGAAAGCCACTGTATTGATATAGGGTTTAAAACTTCAGCAGATGCAGACCATGCAGCCTCAGTTATAATGGAGGTTCTACATGGCTCTTTTCAGGTACTGAGAACTGGATCTAACTTGAAGAAATTTTTTCTGGGTAACTTTCTCAAATCTGCCAACTAAAGTGGACCCACAATCTCTAAAGCTTGCGCTTCATTGGTGATAGATGGAATTTGGATCGGTTCTATCAGTAGACCTAAGCACACCAGCCTATATGCGCCTACCCAGAGGGCTCATATTACTAGAGCTTCATTTATCCCTAATTCAATGCTGGCCCGCTACATGGAGGTGATACCACGTGTTTCAGTCATTAAATCCTGCTCAGAAATCTTCTTTGTTGACCCAGGCCAGGCATGACCACGTTGCTCATAGTATAATGCTTTGGGCCACCTATATAATAGTTGTACAGCTCGTAAGCAAACTCCCTCATCTAGTAGCCAAGTTCCAGTCACAGGTAAGAAAAGCTCCACACAGCAGCAGCGGCGATCCCACAACCTACTTATTGGGTACCGGTACAGGATCTAACCCCTGCTGCCCTTTGGGTGGCAGTTGAGCAGGCACAGCCAGTAGCACAACTTTACTCCCTTAGTGCGGAAACCCCCTACCAGTTGGCACCCCTAAGTTGCCAGACCCTTCACCAGCACAAAATAAACGCAAATCTGCTTCACATAAATCTTAACTAGAGGAAGCTAGTCCTGGGGCGGCATCTAAAACTAATTTGGTACCACAAAAACTCAGAGAGTGGAGCAGGTATGGAGCACCCCAAGTAGAGGTGGAGGCTTAAAGTCACCATCCACCCACCATCTAAGGGAATTGCAACTCAATATTCATTCTCTGTATTGAATGAGGTGAACATGGAATCTGATGCTTCAGTGTTTGCCCAAGTGGAGGAGTCCATGTAGCGCCCTCAGGATACTCCCATGCAGAGCAGTGGTGGTAGTATCCTGGGCTGGCTTACAGGCTCCTTAGTACCTTCAGCTCAGAATAACCCCTCTCCTCCACATCAATCTGCTCTGATTGCCGCTAAAAGTTAGGCTTAAAGATTTAAAATGAGCAGGCTTACAGATGCAGATTTAAGCTCCAGTAACCCCCCGGTATATGGAGGGGGACAGCAATGAGGCTCCAAAGGGGAATCCTGACTCTGCAGTCCATTAAATTCTAATGGGCTGCAGGATTACAAGTGGAGAGCTCGCCTTCTCTACAACTATTTGGTTGACTCGCATGGATATTGCAGCCATACATGAGTCCCATGTCCACCCCTCTAATATAAAAGCATGAAATGACCAATTTGAAGGCACCTCTTGTTGGACAAACTATGTAGGCCTTATTATCCTCAATCCCCCGGGTAAAAACCCATGAGTTTTTCAAAATACTTTGATTATCGCCTTACCTTGGCTAGATTTTCTACCCCTGAGTTTTCCTTCTTTGCTGCAAGCATATACCTTCCAAATGAAGGCCGGGAGAAGGATCATCTTTTTGAGTAATTTGCTCTACAACAACTCCCACGCAATACAGTGCTTATGGATGATTTCAATACAATCTTAAGTCGGGTGCAGGACACATTTCCTCCTGCAACACAAGACATATGAGGTACTGCTCAGCTTCAGGATTTCCTCAGGTCAAGTGGATTCACAGATGCCCTTCCCCATCAGCGTCTGATTTTGGCTGTATGTCTCATATCCATGGTTAAGGTCAGGAATTCATATCATCTTCAAGGATTGATATGGCCCTAGTGGGCCCCTTGCTGGTGGTTCAAGTTTCCTCTCCCATAACCCGAGATAACACTATAAGTGATCACAGATCCCTCACAGTGATTTTAATAACAATATTCATACCATCGAGAAGATTATGCCAAGGATTGCTCCAGGGCTCTTGGACAACCAGTTTTTAAGAGATAAGATAAATGCAGCCATTTGTGAGCCAGAGCATATGGCCTCAACTCATTTGCGAATATACAAGATAAATGGGCTGATACAAAAGTAAATATCCTAAAGGTAGCCTACAATTGTGTAAGGCTCGAATGATGGCGGCCCAAGCTATAGTCAGAAGTGCTGAAGCTATAATAAGACACCTTGAAGGGAATTGTAAATCGTTGTTTTCTTCTCAATGGTTGGAGGAGTGGGAATTGGCCAAGAGACATACCAGATGGAACTTAATGAGCAAGAAGAACGTGCAGCAAACTTCACATTGTCACGTTACTTCACCCAGTGGGAACGGCCCACCAGTAATTTTTACCAGAAGCATAAAATGCCTCTCAAAGGATCAGTAGATTGCAACCTTGATGGTGGGGAACACCGTCACCACAAACAAGGAGGAAATCGCCAGCAATATCCACCGTTACTATTCAGCCCTCTTCAAAGTTTCCTGGGTAAGCCCGGCAGATGTTCATATATTTATTGGAGGGGCTCCAGAACCATTGGTTAATTACTCAGCGGTTATTAAACTTCTTTCACCAATTACACAGCAAGTAGTAATCGATATTCTACTCCACAGCCCACGCATAAAGGCCTCAGGCAAGATGGTATACCATTTGAGGTGTTTCTAGTGGATCCTGTCACAGTTACAAAGGCCCCCAGGCCCTCTTCTCGACCCTCTTGGCAGGGGGGAGTACTTCCTGACTCAAGAGGATCAATCATAACCCTTATCCATAAGAAAGCGAGCCAATAGACCTTGCAAACTGGCGACCAATATCACTATTGGACACAAATCATAAGCTATTTACTAAACTTCTAGCAAACCGTATGAATAAGTGGGAAGAACCAAGCCGCAATCTAGCTCAACATGGGTTCATTCCAGGGAGATCGCTTTGGAACAATTAAAATGAGCTTCTGGCAACCCTGTCAGCTACCTCTTCTCAAACGCATGGTTTTGTGGCGCTTCTGGATATGGAGAAAAGCATATGATCGAGTAAATTGGAAGTGTCTGAATACCTCCCTAACCCGCCTCCACATCCACAACAAGCTAGGTCATGGTTATCAGAGCTTTAAGCTCAGCTTTACACTAAGTTACTGTCCCCACCAGAATTTACAGCAGCGGTTATGGTTGAACAGGGTCTCCATCAAGGGGATCCACTGAGCTCAATATTGTCTAACATAGCTTTGGACCCTCTTCTGGCCCTACTTCAGGAAAAGCTTAAGGGTATTCAGGCTCCTGGGAAACCCCCAACCTGCACCCTAGCCTTTGCTGATGACACAGCAGTAACAGTTGGATGCAAGAGGACCTATATTTGGCCATGGAGGCCTTGTATCGCTACTCCAAGGCGTCCAATGCTATAGTTAACTCTTAAACCATTATAGTGCAAGTGGGTACCTCATTGTTTCCCCCTCCTTTTGGTTTGAAACCTACCCGGGACACCTTTCAGCATCTAGGTTTCATCACCACACCACAAAGGGTCGCAATCAAGGATAATGAGGACCGCCTTTTCAATGCGATTAATGCTCATTTATCTAGCTGGAGCCGGCGGTGTATCACCCTCCCAGGAGCGCCCTGATGGCGAATGTTTTTCTTCTATCAAAGCTATGGTTCCTCGCTCATGTCTGCCCCTTTAGGTACAGCTTCTACATGAGGTTGAATGTAATGCTTCACTGTTAGATATGGGGATCCAACCACCCACCCGCAGCTCTGAACACAATATCCTGACCCCTCATTGAAGGGGGCCTAGGTCTCATGCCACTTCATTACTGACGAGGTTCCTTAAGCCCATCATTTTCTGGGATATAGCTTCAATGCCACAATGTGCTCCAGCCTTACTCCAGGGTTTAGCGGCCTCTCTAGGGCTCCCATGGACCTTAACTTCAGCTGTGGGAGAATGGCTAACAAACCATAGAGGCCACCGCCTCAAACCCTCATCAAGTTTTTACTGGAATCAGGCTTTCCTTGCACTTAAGTGGGTGGGAGTATGAGTGTGCCACGCCTTCCCTTATAAAAGGAGTGGCCTTGGGATCAGCTCCCGGCATCACACCCTGGTTCACAATGGGAAAATTGTTATCTCTCAACACCACCCTTTGGAAAGACCCCCAATGTAGCCTCGTCTCCTTAAACTTTTACCCACCCACCCCCGCTGTGGAATGTGATCTCAAGGCGCTCTAGAAGTAAGTTATTCAAACTGTTCTCTCAGCAAAAATGTCAAATACGCTGTGGCGTGTTCTACACTGCTCATACAGAACAGGGGATAGAATTGGTTCCACCTTACAGTACAAAAGTTATCCACGATGTGCAGAGCTGAAAGACACCCACCTCCACCGCTACTTTACTTGCCCCTTATGGCCCTTTCTGGAGCAAGGTACGCAAACTCCTGTGAGCATAACCCTGGGTAACGCACCCTGTTCAGGACTTATGTTTAAACTCTCACTCCCCAATTGCTCCCAATCATTGAGGGTCCTGGTATCTGGTGTAGTGATATGGACTATTCATAAATCATATCTTCGCATTGCTTTTGACTCCCCTATGTGAACGCTGCCCCATATGATCACCCACTTTAGGTTCATTTTGAGATGGCTTTTAGAGTATATACCATGTCGCCATGGGCCAATAGGTCATTTTGACCTGACATCTGTCTTTGGAAAAGCTTTCTCCCACCCTTTCTGACACCTCTACTTACCCCTGACTTTGCCTCAAGCTCTTAGGAGCTCAGCCGTGATTAATGAAAGATCGGTGTATCCCCTATAGCTTGGGACCGCCTAGTACTAAAAAAAGAGACAATGCCTCTCAGGGTATGATTTATGATGGTTAAAACTGGGTCCAGCCCCAAGTTGTAAAACAAAGAGCTAAGAGGTTATTGCTGTTGATCTTCCTGGGAGAGAATGGGATCAGTAATAAGCTCCTGGGCCATATTTGGCCATGGTAGATGACTCAGTTGAAAGCATCATCCAGTTAATATAAAGAGATGGAAGGTGAAAAGTTTTTTAAGTTTCTTAAGATACTTCCAATGCACGCAATAAATAACTTTTGCTAAATGATCAGTGCACCGTGTGATTTGGAATGGCACACAATATAACCGCATGGATTTTATCCATAACCTGCAATTGAGGGAAAACCCATAATGATTACGTGATATGACGATTTAAGAAATATTTTATGCTTCGACAGTATCTTTGCCTTAGTTTTAGAATCTGCTTTGGTAACGGAGATTGGTCGCCAGTTACCAAAATCACTAGAAACACCCTTTTTAAATAAGGTTTTCACAAAGGCTTATGACCCGCTAACAACAAGCAGGTCTTGTGAAGGCACTATTTTAGAGGCTTTGTTTAGTGGCAAAAAAATTCAAGTGCGTTTGATAGAACTAATTAGGAATGCCATCTGGCTTGGGCTTTTGTGGTGGGGCGCCCTGCATATAACATTCCATAGTTCCTCATTAGAGACAACACTGATTAGACTAGATAAGTTAAGATGAGAATATAATTTTATTTTGCTTAGAATGGTGTAAGCCAAAGATTTTCTCTCTCGTTGCAAATACTTTTTCAATATATTTGAATCAAGTCTAGGTAAGTTTGATAATTTCTTTGAGGAGATTAGTGTGCACCCAATGTCAGGTAGCAGTTGGGCGAGCAAAGTAAAGGGCACAGGCGTGGGCCCCACACCGTTCAAATTTTGTAAACGCCCTGGAGACACCAGCGGCCTCAATAAAAATAATTAAAAACTTGCAGTTAATATTTCCCTGAAAATTTTGGCCTGCTAAGCAAAATGTAACCAGCTTATCAATATGCCGCACTCCCAGCCCCTGTCGTTAGTGGAGAATGGGTTTGAGTATTCCTGGATAACCAACAAAAGGAATTTTGGTAAAAGTTTTGTGAAGAATTAAACATCCATTTCTAAACGCAGTGTACGTTGCACCACACACCATGCCCTAAGGTTGGTTGAATCTCAGTCTTGAAAACAAACAAGCAGCATATGGAAGCTGCACAGGTGCGTGTGGTGGTGTACCACCCAGGCAGTCAATGGGTATATGAGACGAAGTGCACTCGTTGGACCAAATAAAATCAAATTTTATTTACATTTGACTCCTCCCCACCACAATTAAGTGCATCGTGATGGAGCATCACCTAATGGCCGGGCTTAAAGCATATGGGGAAATCCAGTCCTTCGAGATGCAGCACTTTAATCTAATTCTGGACCTGTGCATGGGCAAAGCGATTGCTGTACTCACCCCAACCACAGTGGTTGCAGAAAATTTGGCCCAAATTCCCACACTGTTTTTTAGCTATTGGGCAGGACTCCTCCCTGTTCCATGTCACCATGGATAGCGCGCCTCCTATCTGTATCTTTTGCCATGCTTTTGGCCACAAGGCCCACACAAGCCCAGCTAAGGGGACATCACACAAACCAAAATCAACAATAAGCAATGAGATGTGAAGACGCCCACTATGAACTGGCCATAGACATTGATGCCGCCTTCCCGCGGGGTGTGCAGGGGTGCTACATTCAGGTCAATGCTGTATCTCCGCAGGAGCGCAAGAAGAGCAAGCTGGCTTGCAGGGCAGTGGCCAAGGCGGCGGCCACAGCTGCGTCTATGATCCCACCTGCCCAGCTCCAGGATGACATTGAGTCATTTGCTGCAGAAGAGGCTCATGAATCCATCCACCAATTAAATTGGGCCAACTAGCCTGATGACCTGATGGGTGATTCAGATACGCCTGACCAAAGTTAGTAAGCTTGATCAAAACTGACTCGCCCACCCATTTCCCTACCAATTTTTTGCTGGCCTGCAATGATGCACCACATGAACTCAGCACTTCAAAATCTCGAAAAAAAGCTGGAAAAAAGAGAAACAAAACCACACCTACATTCAAAGTACCGCCATCCCTTAAGTCATCATGCAAATATCCAGCGACGAGGACAATCCTTGCCTCTGAGAAAGTGACAAAGGGAGGCCAAGTGGTCCCTTCCCCTCACACCTAAGGTGCAATGGGGAGAGCCCTCACAATAGGGACATTGAACATCACTGGACTCAAGACCTCATTATCCTGGGCTAGGAAACTGAGTTTTATAAAAAAATAATTTACCTGTGGACATCCTGGCCATTCAAGAAACCCTCTGTCCATATGGTGCTGAGTACCCATGGGCGACCATGCTCCTACCTTCCCTTTCCTTCTGGTTGCCGCACTGTGGGGTGTTATTCGTGTGACCCTTAATTTTAAATTTATCTTGTTTAAATTTGTACCTTGATGGCCGTGTACTTGTAAAGTCCTTTTTGTGGGATGTCACAGTGCACGCTGTTGTTAATGTGTATGACCTGTACACATGCTCATTGGGAATTCTTCTCAGCTGTTACTTCTCTCCTGCTTCCCCATGACTCATTTGTGGTGGGCAATATGAGCTGCTGGCCAACCTAGCCACTGACTTCAGGCCTCAGCGCCTTCCCCCTACAGGGGCACATAGAACTCCACGTTCTAAAAAGCCACTTTGGGGCTGTTTGATACCCTACCCTAAACATGGACCAATGCTCCTCAACATGTCTCATCCCCATGTGCACATCGGGCAGCTGGGGTCAATGTCCTACATTTACCTTATTCTTGCCCCGTTGAAATTCTAATCTAAGTTGCACACTTTATGATGACAAAAACTCGATTTTTTCAACAACAGGTTGGTGTCAGTTTCCTTCTCTTTATTAACCTCAGTGGAACAGGCGCCAAAGTGTTGCAAACTCCGCCCAGCTGAGATCTCATCGACCAGGTTTTCCTCATTGGTGGACACCAAAACCTTGGCAGTGGATTTTCCAAACCGTTCTGTGAAGACCCAATTTCATCCTAGTCAAATTTCAAAGCAAAAAAAATCTACCAGGCATGCCACATCTAATCGCATCGCTCTAGGGCTGCCTTGGTGGTCATTTTGTGCACGCTTGAAGAGGTGGACCATCTGGAATCAAATGTCCCTGCTGCAAGCTACAGCCCAGCTTGGGGTCATAAGTGGGCAGAGGTGTCCGTTCACCTCAATCCATTGGTAAGGCAACACAAACGTCATGTTTGTGTTCAGTATAGTGCAAAAAACAGAAACGGCTTGTGACATATGCTCCACTTATTTTTCTGAACATTCTTTGCACCGTGACAGAGCTTGGCCTGCAAACTGGTAAGGCGGCAAGACTACTCCATCGCAGATACTCTGGCCAAAGTGGCAATTGAAGTTTGAAGTATTACTTAAATTGTATTAATCTGGTCCAAAAGAACCAGCTCAAGTAGCTGATTTTCTCGAAAGTGCATATATCTGCACCATTTCCTGTTATCTGTGGTTGATGAATTTATTTCTTGGGACAAACTCTAGTCCGCCATTCGCGGTGCACCATACAGGAAATGCACAGATCCAGACGGGATTCCTTATAAGTTCTATAAGGTTATTTTAATTTTTTCTCTTCTTTGCTGCTTTCTCAATGAGTCAGTGTTTTCTAAAAACGCACCTCCTTTCTGGGAGCCAGGAGGCTTTTACAATAATGCTGTACAAGAAAGGAATATAGCTTGACTTGGCCAACTAGCGCACCATATCACTTACTAACACTGAAACTAAATTATTCACTAAGATTATGACCAACCGCCTAGAGGAAGTTGCATCAGATCTCATTTCCTCTGAGCAATTTTGGTTTCATTCCCAAGCGGTCTATTTGTGATAACATACATACTGTAGTCATAGAGTGCCAATCCACGGCTACTGGAGAACTTGTTTTTTAGACCAGCAGAAGGCTTATTATAGAGTCAACTGGGTTTACCTCAAAGCCAACCTCCACAAGCTCCACATACCTCGTCAGTTTACTAATTAGGTGATGTTACTCACGGAATCCACCACAATGTCTTTGCGTGGCCCTGGCTTCCTTACTGATGTAGTTCACCATCAAACGGGACTATGACAAAAAAACCCTTTGAACCCACTCTTGTATAACTTCAGCCTTGTCCCACTTTTGCGCAACATGAATGCTCATCTTACTGGTGTCCATGTGCATGTCCAAGCACTAGTCTAGATTCTGGCGTTTGCTGATGATTGTGTGGTTGGGGTATCTAATAACCAAGATGCATCCGCGCTTGAGTACTCTATCCAGGTTTACTCCATGGTTATGTAACGTGACACTTAATGCCTCCAAAACCGAAATCATTCTCCTTGGTTGGTTCCAAGCCCGCTGGTCACCAGCACCTTGTTTCCTTCCTGCTTCAGCAGCTAGCTCACGGGTTCGCTTGCCCCACCTACCCCATACCGCCCCGCTTGTGCTCCCTTTCATGCCAAGTCCCACTGCTGGTCTGGTACGCCATTTGGGGGTGTGGCTGGAGGTGTGAGAGTACGCCTCAGCGGTGATGGAGCATCATATCCTGGACGATGTCACAATACGCATAGCCTCCCTCAGAGCCCACCAAACTTCCCTCACAGGCAGAGTTGTACTGGCCAACTCTATAATCCTATCTAAAGTTTGGTTTTTGGCCCATGTAATCATCTTTTCATCATCTTTCTTTACCTCATTATATGCCCTCCTGCAAGGGTGGCTGTGTCTAGGACGCCCACCTCCAGTGCGTTTAGATGTCTTGTTTGGCCCTCGCCATAGTGGTGGTATGGGCCTGCTCAACTTTAAGGCCAATGCTGCCAAAACACTTGGCACCTGGATAGCTGCAGTCACTGACCCCACGCTCCCAGCCCAACACTGGTCACGCATGGCCCCCTCCACTTTCTCCCACGCCCTGGGCCTCAACCATCCTACCTATCCCCATTCTCTGTTAAAATATCTCGCCTCACATCCCTCTGCTGCGGGCCTGCATGTACATCGCCCCACTTCAAACGGATTCTCCTCTCCATGCAGAGCGCTGAGTGGAAAAATTGCATCAGTAAGCACACCGCCCAGAGGGGTTGCCCTACTCCCCAGTTAATGCAGAAAGTACAAGACCAAGCCTTTCTAAACAGTTTGTTACTAAGAAGGTCTCCTATCATGGCCAGGGTGGATTATCTGGACATGTTGGAGATTCCCTAATCCCCAAAAACCCAGAAAGCCATCTAGAAGTACGCCCATTACCCTCTATTGAAGCTACATGTTTGTTCCTATGTGTGGCGCTGCTTTAAATGGGTATACCGTACTGCCAAACGCTCCAATGCATCACACTCCTCGTGTGTTGTGTGTGACCAATATGGAACTTTGGTCCACCGCCTGGAAGAGTGCCCTCCGTCAAAAGATATCTGTCTTGAGTTGCAACGTCTCTTTTGCCAAGATCAAACACAGCCCTTCATCCTATCTAAGAACATCTTCGCTTTGTCCTTAAATTCTCCTGTACAACATTCCCTCCAAGCCTTAGTTGTTGCAATTGCATTATGAATTATCCACACAGTTGTCTTGGATGCCATCCCAGGCTCTACTCCCACCCTCCAGGATGCTGTACGCCATTTCCAGTTGCACCTCATGGACCACTTTCAAGCATGACTGTTTGAGTACCTACCATCCTGTCAAAATTAGTTGGTCTCGTCCTGGTTCCCAGTTTAATCATCACTTCAGACCCATCCTTCATACGTGCTCAATAGTGGCTCAAGCCTCTACTCATGATACCCCCTTCTTTTACTTGGCATTCCCGCTGGCAACAGGAGATAGCATTATCTTCTCTGGGGTGCCTCTTACTGATATTAGCTCTTTTAGTTTACATATCAGAAGTGTCCATCTCTTGGTCAGCCTCCCCCAAATAAAAATTTAAAAATGGTGTAAGCCCTTTGAGTCACATTCATCCGCCTAATATTGGTTGATATAATATGGTTGAACCACTTAGATACCACACTGGGAGGAAAAGATTGAGTCATTTATGGATTGGACTTGTGTACAAAAGTCAACTTGTTTCCTTGCTTTAAAGTGGCGCATAAATTACCTTGTTGACTTCTCTCCTTTGTTGATCTTCAAGGCGCCATCCAGGATGCTTAAACGGTAATGTTATGCAATATATAGATCTTGCAAGCGAAAAGTTGTGACAAACCATTTGCAAGTCCATGATAGGTTGTATACCTGAAAGGGCATTTTCTTTCACTATGTCCAAGAGAATGTTGAAGGTAAGTAGCTGCAGCTGTAGACACGTTATGCCTGCCGTTGCAATCCACTTTGCAGCAGTTGAGATGTTTCTTATTTAATTTTATTCATGGTGGGCTGAACTGAGGATGATACCACACCAATTAAGGGTAAAATTGAATGAATGGAAAAGGAGGATTGTTAGATTTTGATGGTTGAAAAAAATAAACCCTTCAAGAAAACCATCAAAGCTGATATATTGCCCCCATTGATGGATCCTTTAATCCTTCCCAATTTATCCACATAACTAAATTTATCCCAAAAACGCCTCAATTGTAATTAAATCATCCCAATTATTGTAGCTAAAATAGCTATGGTACAATTACTTATTGGCTAATTATGGGAACCACTTGGGTGAACCAAATGAATCTATGGCACAAACTTAATTTCTTTTATAAATTTAATGCAGATAAAATTAATGGATAATAATTTTAATGTATGTCAATCACTGTAATTGGCACAATAGTACTTACATATGGACTTCCCAATTAGGGAGTACCAAATACTACTGAGAGGGTTACTGACGTCCCGATTAAGGGTGCATCATTATTTATATCCATATATTCTTTTCCATCGATTGTTATATTTCATCAGCTGTATGATGAAATTATAGTACTTGCACATGGATGGCCCGAATAGGGAGTACCTAGTACTATTCAGAGGCCTGCTGAAGTCCCAATTAGGGATGCATCATTATTTGAATTCTATATATTCTTTTCCCCCACTTATTGTATTTTGTCAGCTGTATTATAAAATGTAATTGGGATGAATGAAAGACAAATATATACCGCTGAGGTGCTAATATTATGCCTAAAATCTTCCCAATTATGAGAATAATAGTGCCTCCAATTGGGCTGAAACAATTGTAATTAAGTTAATTCAAGGTCCAAATTAACTTGGGGATATTTTAATAACCACTGCCATAATCCATAGCGGATTGGCATGGCTTTAATTAACTCATCTAATAGATGAGTATGTCCAGGAGATATCCTAGAGGTATAAGAACTGGCGCCTGGCCCTAAAAAAATACCACCTTTCCATATATTCATATTTTTGTCTTATATCTTCTTATCTTAATTTGATCTTCATATTAAGAGTGTAGACAAGCATTCAGGGGATCTTGTCATAATTACTTGTGTCTGGAGAGTTCCTGATTAGAGAAAGAATATTACCCTAGAAGAGACCAAGAGAGTCAGATATTGTTGTTTAGCTTTGTGAGCTTCCAAACGGTTAGGAAATACTGTAAGACACATAGCATATTCAAGGATTTATTGGCCAAAACTCTTTCCCGACTAGCAAAACAGGAATACATTTAATAAGCGAGCTAATCCTCAAAAACTCAACAAGTAGTGCTCTCTAAAAACCACGTTACACTTTAATATGAATAATTCATCCAAATCCCAGGCAGGAGCTGCCAGAAGTTATGATGAAAACAACATGGAAACCAGTGACAGAGAAATCACTGAGTACTTCAACACTGCACGCCAGAATACCGAGGAGAGCACTTCATACTCCTTAGATCTAATCACGGCGGGAGGAGGGCATGTGGACACAACCAGCCCTATCGAGATACCTAAAATAGTGTGAAGGAGATGATGGAGACCCTATTTCATGGGTATAGAAACTTTACATCAAAAATGTACCCATCTTTTTGGCTGTTTTACTACTTGAAGGATCAGGCCTTAAAGATTAAGATGTATATGCAGTACCAGGAGGCGACCATGGCAACCTTGGCCAAACGCCTCAACTGTACACAAGCAACCAACGAGTTTTTGGTTAACTTCGTACAGCCCTCATTGAAGCACACCCAAAAGATTCTGGCTTGAAAGAAGCTAGAGCTTTCAGAAATTTAAATAATACAAGAGGAGGAGCGATCTTCCCTATCAGGCTTACTGGATAAGCAAAATTCCAGTTTTTTTTTAGTACTAGATGGAGCAAAATTCCAGTTTTAATGAAGTTAGAAAAGCTATTGTAAATAATATGGAACAGGTGAACGATGTCCACAGAAGAGTGAACACCTTGGAAGATCAACTCAATGAAAAAGCTCCGAAAATTGCAGCTGAGGTCCTCTCTTTACATGGACTGACCAGTGGGTGGGTCAATAATATCAATAAATGTTTACATAAATTGGAGAATTACTCCAAATTATTGTCATCTCAGACCAAACGTTTAACCAAAGATTCCACATTTTCTCAGAAAAGCCACTTGGAGTTGAAAAACATGATTGTTTAACTTGATGAATATGTCCAAACTGAGTTGGGAATATTGCAAAAGAGCATCAAAGATCTGGCTGTCATTCCAGTAGGGCTGAATAATGAGGAAGAAATTGAGCTAATTCAGGAAGATTTTATGAAACTCCGGTCAACAATATCATCCATGCAAGCAAAGAACATCAAACTTGCTAAAGAAGAAAAGATCTTCAAACATAGCTATCAGTAACTAATGACCGCATTGCCAATCTGACTGAAGATATGAAGCATATACTGGCTTCTCAAATTATCTCTTGGAAAGAACGTGAATACCTTAAAAATGAAGTCAACGACCTAAAGGAGAGAAGTTGCAACTGTTTGACTAGTCCTCGAGGGGGAGAGCAGTAGAACCTCTAAGTATTTGGGCAGAACACAAATGAAGAAATTACACAAGGCCCAAATCCAGGAGTCCAAATTGTGCAGTTTGGAGCAATTTCATGAAGCAGAATCCTCCAGAGTTGAGACAGGTAACGAAACAGATATTTTGGACTTTCACTCAATGCCAAAAATTGTTGCTTCCATCCTAACTCCAGATGACACTCGTCATGAACAAACTTCAATCCTGACCAAAGATTCCCCCAGACGTTCAAACTCTAGATGAAGTGTAATTACTCTGGCCGATTCTGGGCGTGATGACTTCAAACCCTTTGTTTTGCCAAATTTTTATAAAGAAGGGAATGTCCATTCATTCATAAAATTTTTTGAAAAGGCTATGTGAGGAGGATCAGATCATGAGAAGTCTACATCTCTCATCAATCGTCTGGACTCACATAGTGTCAATCCTTTTATTCCCTATTTGGGTGATGATGGGTCCTATTCAGATGCAAAAAAGGCCTTTGTAAGACAATTTGGAGGCCCTGATAAACTATCCGCCAGGAAGACAGACTTCCTCAATATTGAATTTCAGTGGAATGAGTCTATCCAAGACTTTGCGGATAGATTTTTCCATGAGGCTCAGGTCTTACTCAGTTCAGGTGCCATAGATAAATTTGATGCGAAGATTGCAATGCAGCATGCTGTCAAGCCATACCAAGACTTGCAGTGTGTCATGATCCCAGCCTTTAATTGGCCCAGGGGAGCGTTAGAACTTACAGATTATCTGAGAGAGTGTGCAAGTAGCTTCAACGCCACTAATCAGCCCAAGGAGCAATCAAAATTTTGATTTTCGGCCCAAAAAATACAAATTTAAATGAACATGGAAAAAACAATCAGCCCATAAATCCAAAAAATGATCAGCAAACGGGGCTAATTACCTGTCATAAATTTTGGCTGAAAAGGACATTATTCTTGCCAATGCTACAGATGGCTTGAAGAAACCTGGGGTTAATGTGGCCTTAAAGGTTAACAATGAAGAGCAGGCGGGAAAAGAACAGGTGGAGTAGAGGTGGAATGATTTACCTCCACCAATGCCTTAACGCACATTCCA
This sequence comes from Massospora cicadina, assembly GCA_022478985.1. Classification (NCBI taxonomy): domain Eukaryota; kingdom Fungi; phylum Entomophthoromycota; class Entomophthoromycetes; order Entomophthorales; family Entomophthoraceae; genus Massospora; species Massospora cicadina. The sequence goes on from JAKSZP010015777.1 coordinate 257,775, forward strand.
CCCGACCCTGGCAAGCTAGTCTTAGCCGATGAAGTGGCCAAAGATAGCTTACACCACATTGTGGCTGACGACGTCTATATGGTTACCACCCGGGCCAAAGCGAAAGAATTAAAGCAATCAGAGGTCACTGAAGAATCTCAGACCAAAGTAGCAAAGCCCTACGCCAAGCAAGTCATTGACAAAGGGCTGAGTAACCATCCTAAATGCTCAGCTGATATGCCCATACTACAGGATGTGCAAGTGGCCATACCAATGAAGACCTTAGCAGAGAATTTTCCAAAGATCTGCTCAAGTCTGAAGTCCCACTTGGAACCAAAAACTTACTCCAATATTCACCTAATAAACGATTATGATACCTACTCTAAATGTACTTATGTCGATATTGCAGTAATTAAAGTTTGAGTTTGGGCCATCGTAGATAGTGGGCCACCTATCAACATTGTCAGCACCAAATTGGTAAAGAAGCTGAAAATTGTGCCCAATGTTGCACATTGTCAAGAATATGGTACATCATGAGCCCATAATACTAAGTCGCTTGGGGCTTATAGCACGTTACCATTAAAGTTTGGATCCATTGTAGTGATGGCACCAGCCATAGTCTTGCCAAATACTAGCTACGATATTCATAATGGGACTGATTTCCTGAGAAGATTTGGTGTTGTCACGAACCATAAGGAAGATATGCTGATTATTTTGGGGCAAAGCATCCCAATATATTATAACAGAAAATGGAAAGGCTGAAAAGAAACAGCCAAAGTTATTTTTTACCCTAGCCTATAAGGATGGGATAGTCCCAATTGAGTACACGAAATCCCACTCAAAAATTAAGGCCCTTCCAATGCAGATTTGAGAATCAAAGGGAATTCCATTATGATCAAATCAGCAGACTACCATGATATCTGGAACTCAAGTAGTCTTCCTACCGGGCTGACTATTAAATTCCAGAAGTACTATATGGGGAAATATACCAGCCATGGTGTAGATCTCGATTGTTTCCAAATATCGCACAGGGGATAGTCATTCCAGATCATGAGGAAATTCAAATCTTATGCGCAAATCTCCATAATCGGCCCATTGAGATACGGAGACATCAGGTTATTGCCTACCACATCTATTTTTGAACACCAAAATTCAGACATTTCACAAATTTGGGACCTTAGATGAGATTGGACTTCCCAATGATGAAATCATAAGTATCAATAACGTTGTCCCTAAAACCAAATTAGGGAACTTAACCAACACAGAAAAGGCTCAAGTCCAGAATTTATTCAAAAATACTGGGAATAAGTGCAAAAGATGATTTTGATTTAGGTTGTGCTAAAAATGTAATATACACAATTGACACAAATGACCATGACCCCATCTGGCTATGGCTGATTAGATGTTCAAAAGCAGCAGAAGAAGTCACTTTTAAAGAGATAAAAGAACTTCTAGATCATGGAATGCTGGTCCCATTGAAGAGCCCTTGGGCTGCCCCAATTTTGATAGTAAAAAAGAAGGATGGGAGCAATCAGGTTGTCATTGATTATTGAAAATTAAACAACATCACCAAGAAGGATTCTTATCCCCTCCCACGGATTGATGATGCCTTAGATTGACTTGGAGGCGCAAAGTTTTTTTCCGATATGGACCTAATAAGCAGATATTGGCAGATTGATATGCCCAAAGAGGAGCGTGAAAAATGTGCAATTATAACTCAAGAGGGCCTATTCCAGCCGACAAGGATGCCACAAGGAATTTTCAATGCCCCAGGTATGTTTCAAAGAGTAATGGACACGAGCCTTAGAGATTTAAAATTATCTTGTGTGTTGGTTTATTTAATGATATAAACATCTTTAGCCGCACCTTCACTGACCACCTGGAACATCAAGAAGCAGTTTTTAGAGACTAGTGGCTGCAAATCTGAAAATCAAACCCCAGAAGTGCCAATTTTTCAAAGATAAATTGGAATATCTTTGGTTTGTTATTAATAAGGAAGGACTCCACCTCAGCCATCCAAACTGGATGCGATATTGAAGATGAAATGTCCTGAATCCAAGCGCGGTATAAAGGTTTTCCTGGGATGGTTGGTTAAAATTGCCAATTCATTGCCAACTTTGCACAAATTGGAGAGCTGTTTTTCAGTTGCTTAAGGACAGGGTTGTATTTGACTAAAATCAGGACTGTCAAGAGGCATTTGATCAGCCCCAATCAGCCCTAATAATGGCCCCAGTCCTCTGATATCCAGATTTTGAGAGTGAGTTTATCGTCCAAACTGATGCATTGCTTACAGCAGTCAGAGCCGTTTTGTCTCAAATAGGGGAGGACAGCGAGGAACACCCAGTTGCCTTGACTAGTCAGACCTTAAACGTCCATGAACGGAACTACACAGTGACATAATGAGAAATGCTTGGTGGTCATATATGCCTACGAGCAATTTCAAGTTTATCTCCATGACACTCACTTTACAGTTTTTACAGACCATTTTTCCCTAAGATGGCTGAACAACTTGAAGGAACCTGAGTGCCAATTAGCGCAGCGGGCGTTAAAACTTCAAGCCTATAATTACACAATTAAACATCATGAAGTAGTGAAACACCAAAAAGCTGACTGCCTATGCTGTTTATCTACAATTGCCACTGTCAGTTTGGCTGCTGATGAGCTATTTCAAAAGATGGTCAGTGGAGAATTCCAGGATGAGCTCAAATCTATTCAAAAATTACTCACAGATCTATGAAAAAACACTTCAATTGAAAATGGGGTACTGTAAAAGTTAATTGATGGAAAAAAAGGTTATTTTTCCACAACCCTCAGCCCGAATGGACCTAATAATAGCAGCGCATAAGGCCATAGGTCATGGTGGATTTAAGAGGACAAAGGAGCATCTTAAATTGTACTCCTAGTGGGAGTCGATGCACTTTGATATCCAGGAAACACTGGAGTGTTGTGCCAAATGCCAAGGCGAAAAACCGTTTTAAAAAAGAATGTTACCAGCTTGTTTGGCCCAAGTTTGCTTGGCATACCATATCAATAGATGTCAGACCACTTCCCACTAGCAACTCTAATGCCAAACACATCATCGTGGCTATTGAACGCTTAAATAGGTGGGTTGAAGCCAAGGCTATTTGGGAAGTAGGTGCAACAACCACGGCCAAGTTCATCCTTAAGAATGTTATCCACAAGCATGGTTGCCCGCAGGTTATACTGACTGCTAATGGAACCAATTTTACAGCCAACATAATTATGAAGCTTAACCAACTAATGGTAGTAAAAGTTGTACTCTCTGCTCCCTACTATCCTGAGACAAATGGAATAGTTGAGCGCATAAATGAGATGCTTGTGAATATTGTCCAGAAGTTAACCTCAAGCAAACCATCTGAATGGAGTACATTCCTAAGCTCGCCATGTTCACTTACAACATTTCATATCACTTGGCCACAAAGTTGTCGCATTTTAAGATCTTATATGGAAGACATCTGGCCCTACCATTGCTGCTTTATTCAGTCCTAAAAGATCCTGGTGAAATCAGTTATCCTCAATACTTCAAGAAGCTTGCTGAAACCCTAATTAAGTTGCAAGCTCAAGCCTTCAACAACAGTTTTGCTGTTAAAAAGGCCCAACACAAAAATGATTCAAAAGGTTGATACAAATTGGCCAAATTCAAGATGGTGAAAAGTACTATTTTATAACACACTTGGATTGAGCCAATTACAGAAGTTAAATTTCATTTGGGTTGGCCTATTTGTGATTATTGAGAAAACGTCAAGGTCTGTTTATACCATCAAAGAGGTTAAAACAGGCCATATTTATAATCAAGTCCATGCAAAATTCTTAAGGAAGTTTAGGAAAAGGGCTGATTGTAGAGAAAAAAATTTAATAATATGTATACACAATTTATAAGAGAATATAATTATGAAAAAATATGAAAAATATATAAATTGTAAAAAATATATACATATATATATCAATATACATAGTTAAAAAAGAGAAAAATTATATATTACAAAAAATAAATGGATTGATAAAATTAAATACTTAATTAAGGTTTTTATTCCTCTGCTTTGAGGGGGTGATGCCTCAGGACCAGATTTCTCCTTCCCATGCACCAATTCGTCCCAATGTAGCTTCTGAATAAAAAAACAGGACCAAATAGATGTTATTAAAGTTAAAAAATAAGATACTCCAACATAGACTCTTAAAGTAATACTAGAAACATACCCATATGAAATGTTTGGCTCAACTAATTGAAATGAGACTTTATTTAGTATTAAGAGCAGTGACGAAATTACAATATGAAGAAGAGGCGTTGTTATTAAATATTGAGAATAAAATTGGGAAACTCAGGGTTTATATTCCAGTCAAGTGGGGTTAAATATTTGATTTTGATGGTTTGCTCAAAAATTAACCCTTCAAGAAAACCATCAAAGCTGATATATTGCCCCCATTGATGGATCCTTTGATCCTTCCAAATTTATCTGCATAACTAGATTCATTCCAAAACTGCCTCAATTGGACTTAACTCATCCCGATTATTGTAGCTAATAATAGCTATGATATAATTACTTTATGGTTGATTATGGGAACCACTTGGGTGAACCAAATGAATCTATGGCACAAACTTAATTGAAATTATAAATATAGTGCAAAAACAATTAATAAATAAAAATTTTTATGTATATTAAAACTTTTCTCTCTTGTTGCAATCACTTTTGCAACTTATTCAATTCAAGTCTGAAACTAGTTTGATAATCTCACAGAGGAGATTAGTCTGCGCCCATGTCAGGGAGCAGTTGGGCAAGTAATGTAAGAGGCACAGGTGGTAGGCCTGCAACCTCCAACGTTCAAAAACGCCCCAGAGAAACTGGCAGATTAGATAAAAATAAAAAACTGGCGGTTACTATTTCCCCAGAAATCCTCACTTGGCAGGCACGAGAACCAGTACATCAACACGCCGCACTCTCAACCACTCTCATTGGTGGAATACAGAGTCTGGGTGTTCCTGGATATCCAACAAACAGCTCTGTTGGAAAAATTTTGTGGGGATGTGCACACTTATTTTCTGACCGCAGTGTACATCACACCTCACTCCATGTCACATGGTTGGCTAGATCTCAGTTTCAAAAACAAGGAGGCAGCAGACAAAGCTGCTGCAGTGCGCATTGTGATCAACCTCCCCAAAGGGCAGCAGGTCATCAAAACCAAGTTCACCAGATGGACAAAATCCAACCAAATTTTCCTCACGTTCGACTTTTTGCCCACTACAGTCAGGCATGCCATTTTGGAGTAGCACCTGAAAGCTGGTCTAACTGTATATGGAGAAGTAAAATCCTTCAAGATGCAACACTTTACGCTGATGGTAAACCTGTGCACCAGCAAAGCCATTGCAGTTCTGACTTTAATTGAGGAGATTGTGAAGGACCTAACCCAGATCCTGCACTCCACTTATATTAATATTGAAGGGCATAACACCCACCCTTTCCGGGTAACCTTAGACAGCTCACCCCCCATCCGCACCCACTGTGACGCGTTTGGCCATAAGGCACATGCATGCCCCACCAAGGAGGGCGTCACATTCCAAGAGCACCCCTCGGCGGCCATGGCCAATGGGGAGGCTCACTATGAACTAACTACCAGTACTAAAGAGGCCTTCCCGTGGGGAGCACAAGGCTGCTACTTACTAGCAAAGCCTGTCTCCCCTCAAGAGCGAAAGAAGGCCAAACAGGCCCGCAGGGCCACAGCCAAGTAAGCGGCTAAGGTCGCCTCCACTATCCCTCACTCCCAACGCCAGGAGGACATTCTGACCTTCGCGGTGGAAGCAAATTGGGAATCCCTCAACCAATCAGATTGGGAGGCCCAAGCTGATTGGGCCACCCAATCTGAGGACCCAATGGGTGACTCAATCTCACTTTATCTTTGCAACAAAGCCCTGGTTGAAACCAATTTAGCCTCCAACCTACCTGAAAAAATATTTTGATCTGAACATTGGTGCACCAAACTCATCCGCACCACAGAAAATTCATTTGACAGTGGGGAAATAAAAAGTGAAGGCAAAAGCCAACGTGAACCTGTCTGCTAAAATTAACAAATCTTCTGATAGCATTGCTGCAAACACCCACACTGTCATGAAGGCCCATGGGGATCCAGAGGAGGCTGGTGGGCCCAGGTGCCCACCCCTCACACCCAAGGTGAGATGGGGGAAGCCTTCACTTTAGGGACGTTGAATATCACTGGACTCATTGCCTCGCCATCCCAGGCTAGGAAACTGAGTTTTTTACAAAAAGATTTACCCATGGACATCCTGGCCATCCAGGAGTCCCACTGTCCACAAGGTTCCAAGGACGCTTGGAAAACCATGCTCCTCCCTTCCCTATCCTTCTAGTCTGAGCACTGTGGGGTGCTTGTTCAGAAAAACAATTTTGAAATTTTTATCATCTGAATCCTTCCTCAATGGCCAAGTCCTCATTGTCATAATTTTTGTGGGCTAGCGTGGCGCATGCTATTGTCAACATTTATACCCTGACCTGTGCATGAGAGCGTCGGGAATTTTTCTTGTTGGTCAAATCCCTTCCATTACCCCCTGACCCTTTCATAGTTGGCAACATGAATTGTTGCCTAAACACATCCATGGACCGTTGGCCTTCCTCATCCCTTGCCCCTCAGGGTCATGTAGAACTTTGCATTCTAAAGGCCACCCTTGGGTTGCTAGATGCACTGCTGCAGCAAGCTCCACTGATCGAGAACATGATGCACCCCCACATCCATGATGGCCAATTAAGGTCCATGTCCCGCGTCGACCTTATCCTCATGCTGGCGAAATTTCAATCTCATTTCTCCCACTTCCACACATCAAAAATGATTTCTCCAACCACCGGCTGGTCTCAATAACCTACCACTTACCTGTCTTAGTGGCTAGGGCTTCGCATTGGTGCAAACTCCACCCACCTGAACTCGCGTCACCAGGATTTTCCACTTGGGTGGAATCAGAAACTTCAGCAAAAGAGTTTATTACACCATTTTTCGCGGAACCAACCTCCACATGGTCAGCCTTCAAAAGTGGATATTATCCACCACGCTCGCCACCTCTCCTCCTGACACTCATGAGCTACATCAGCTATCATCTTGCGCGCTCTGGCAGAGTTGGCACACCTGGAGTCCAACATCCCAGCCACAGGCCACAGCCCTTCTTGGGGATGGAAGTGGGCAGAAGCAGCCACCCATCTCAACGCGCTCAAAAGGCAACACAAACATCGGGTTTGTGTTCAATACAGGGCCAAACACATTACAGAGGGCGGCACATGCTCCACTTATTTTTAAAAAAAATTTTACACCGTGCCAGAGCGTGGCTTGCAAACAGGTGTGGAGTTCGGAAAATTCCGTCGTGGATATGCCAGCTGAAATGGTGATTGAAATACAAAAGTATTACTCCGAGTTGTACTGATCTGATCCAATTCAGCCAGCCAAAATAGCGAAATTTCTCAATAGCACTCACATTCACACCATTTCCCAATTCCCAGAGTTAATGAATTTGATTACTCCAAATGAACTCCAGTCTGCCATCCCGCGGTGCACCAAATTGGAAATTCCCAGGCCCTGATGGCATTCCATATGAGTTCTTTAAGAAGTACCTCATATATATATCCCCACTGCTGCTTGCCTCCCTTAACCAGAGCCTTCTGGTTACACGCCTTTTACCAGGAGGGCAAGAGTCCTTCACCATCACTTTCTTCAAGAAAGGGATAAACTAGACTTAGCCAACTGGCGCCCCATTTCTCTAACTAACACGGATACAAAAATTTTAACAAAAATCATGGCTAACTGTCTAGGGATTATAGCCTCTGCCACCATCTCCCCAGAACAATTTGGTTTCATAACCAGAAGGTCAATTTGGGACAATGTGCACTCTGTGGCTAATGCATGCCGTCCACAGCCTCTGGGGCACTAGTATTCTTGGACCAACATAAGGCATAGGATAGAGTAAACTGGGAATACCTCAGGGCCTGCCTCCACCATTTCCGCTTACCCCCTCGTTTCATCAGCTTGGTAATGATGCTTACAGAATCTGCAACAATTGCAGTACGTGGCCCTGGCTTCCTCACGGAAGTAGTCCGCCCTCAAAGGGGCCTACGCCAAGGGGACCCCTTAGCCCACTCTTATATAACTTCAGCCTTGACCCACTACTTCGAAACGTGAATGCCCACCTCACTGGGGTCCATGCACCAGGCCAAGCCCCGGTCAAGATGATGGCATTTGCAGATGATTGTGTGGTTGGGGTTTCTAATAATCAAGATGCACGCGCGCTTGAAGCTCTCATCAGGAGTATTCCCAGGTAAGTAATGCTGCACTGAACGCTTCCAAAACCAAAATCATCCTCCTTGGTCGGTATCAAACCTGCTGGGCCCCAGCAACCAGTGCCCAGCCCGTCCCATCTGCTCACACGTGCTCGCCTTCCCCGCTCACCCCACACCGCCCCACTTGTGCTCCCCTTAATGCCACGCCCTACCATAGGGCCTGTCCACCATCTGGGCGTGTGGGTGGAGGCAGGCGGATATGCCTCAGCAGTAATGGAAAGCCGTATTCTAGACAATGTGCAGAAGCGCATCGCCTCCCTCAGAGCCCACCCTACTTCCCTTACTGGCAGGGTTGTTTTAACCAACTCTATGCTCCTCTCCAAAGTCTGGTTAGGATCCCACGCCATCGCCTTATCCCCAGGTTTTTTCAAATCTATGTATGCTCTTCTGCAAGGGTGGCTTTGGTCAGGCCACCCACTAAAAGTGCGGCTTGAGGTCACATTTGGCTCTCGTTGTCATGGTTGCATGGGCCTGCTCGACTTTAAAGCCCATGCTGCCAAGATCCTGGGCACCTGGATTGCGGCCATCACCGCCCCTACGCTTCCCTCCCAACATTAGTCCCGCGCAGCCCACTCCAACCTCTCCCGCGCCTTGGGCCTTAACAATCCATTGAACCCTCACTCCTTGATGAAATATCTGGCTTCCCACCCATCGTCCACAGGTCCTTACGGTACTAAAACCCAATACAAACGAATCCTCCTCTCAATGCGGAGCGCTGAGTGGAGAATCCATATTAGGGGACACACAGCCCAGAGAGGCTGCCCCTCTCCTCAGTTCACACAGGAGGTACAGAGGCTACCAATTCAAGATGGCTTAATCCCCACACGGCCCCATGTCCTATCCAGGGTGGACTACCTGGACATGATGGAGATCCCTTATTCCCTTGAGACCCAAAAACTATTTGAAAATACGCACACCACCCTCTGATGCAGCCTCATATCCGTTCCCATGTGTGATGCTGCCTGAGGCGGTGTACCATACAGATGAGCGCTCTAACACTTTACACTCATCCTGCGTCGTGTGTGGCCAGTATGGAACGCTGTTCCACCGCCTGGAGAAGTGCCCTACCTTTAAAGCGATATGGCGCTAAATTCAACGTCTGCTTGGCCAGGACCAAACACATCCCTCCAGTCTGTCAAGAGATATGTTTGCTATATCCATGGTATCCCCTCTTCCACCCTCCCTCCATGCTCTGGTGGTCACAATCACCATGTAGACTATCCACAAGATTGTCTTGGATGCCATCGCAGGATCCACCCCCACCCTCCCATAAGCTTTCAACAGATTCCAGTCCCATTTGGTGGACAACTTTCAGGCATGGATGTTTGGGTACCTCCCACCGCGTCATCATCAGCCGGTCTCCTCCTGGTTCCCAGTCTGGTTCATCAACTCGGACCCCTTCCTTCACATGTGTTCAATTGAGGTTAAGACCCCTTTACACGTTCCCCCTCCTCCCCATAGTGGCATTCCCGCTGGCAACAGGAGATAGCATCGCTTCTCTGGGGTGCCTTCCCTGATACTAAGTTTCATTTTCTTTCATTTTTACTTTCAGAAGTGTCCATCCCCTGGTTGGCCTTCCCCGCAATAAATTTAAATTTTAAAATTTAATATTTTTATTTATGTTGATCACCGTAATCAGCACAATAGTACTTACATATGGACTTCCCAATTAGGGAGTACCAATTACTACCAAGAGGGTTACTGACATCCCAATTAAGGGTGTGTCATTATATATATCCATATATTCTTTTCCATCAATTGTTATATTTTGTCAGCTGTATGATAAAAATTATAGTACTTTCACATGGATGGCCTGAATATGGAGTACCTAGTACTATTGGGAGGCCTGCTGACGTCCCAATTAGGGATGCATCATTATTTGAATTCTATATATTCTTTTCCCCCACTTATTGTATTTCTTCAGCTGTATGATGAAATATAATCGGGATGAACAAAAGGCAAATATATACCACTGAGGTGCTAATATTATGCCTAAAATCTTCCAGATTACAAGAGTATTAGTGCCTCCAATCAGGGTGAAACAATTGTAATTAAGTTAATTTAAGGGCCAAATTAACTTGGGGATATTTTAATAACCACCGCCATAATTTATAGCAGATTGGCATGGTTTTAATTAACTCATTTAATAGATGAGTATGTCCAGGAGATATCCTAGAGGTATAAAATACCAGCGCCTGGCCCTAAAATAAAAACATCATCTTTCCATATCTTCATATTTTTGTCTTATATCTTCTTATCTTAATTTGATCTTCATATTAAGAGTGTAGACAAGCATTCAGGGGATCTTGTCATAATTACTTGTGTCTGGAGAGTTCCCGATTAGAGAAAGAAAATTACTCTAGAAGAGACTAAGAGAGTCAGATATTGTTGTTTAGCTTTGTGAGCTTCCAAACGGTTAGGAAATACTGTAAGACACATAGCATATTCAAGGATTTATCAGCCAAAACTCTTTTCCGACTAGCAAAACAGGAATACATTTAGTAAGAGAGCTAATCCTCAGAAACTCACAAGGATAAAATCTGGAAAACCTCCATGTGTGGTGTATGATAGGCCAGGAACTTCATGGACCGCCTTTGCTATTTGCTATCTCAGCTTGGGGCATTAGGCGCAACGCCAACACAGTCCTAATTGTCCCCTACCCCAAAGTTCATATACCAGAATTGAACTTGGGTATGCAGTAGTAGAGGTCCCTTTTCTACCACTGGGGTATCTTCCCCTTGTGATGTGTCTTATTGGACCCCATTTACTAATTGATATATATTTTTGAGGTGGGTTGACCTTGGGACAAATATACCACACCGAGAATGTTTTGTAGCCAGTACAAGTTTTGAACTCAAAACCTGCACTAGGGGTGGAAGCAGTTTTACCAGCTTGGCTAACCACCCTTACTAATTGATATTTATAAAATGGACAAAGTATATGTGGTATAGATAATAGTTGGTCACCACTTAGAGAAGTCTTTGCTGAATATTTTAATATCTACCTCAGTTCAGCGAGGTTGAGTCTGGGGTTGATCAAGTGCAGCCATAGTATCTAGTACTAAATTGATGGTCTGAAAACTGCACACATTAGTATCAAACGTAGATGTTTTTAGTACCAGATGGTCCCAATCAAACGTCGATATTCTGTGATAAAAAACGGTGGGATAAATTTAGTTTATGCGTGTCATTGATAGCAATGTTCCCTGATATATATGATGCCATTTCATTTTAGTTTCACCGGAAAATTTAAAAAGGAGGGACATACAACACTTTGTGAGCTTTGAGCGCTGATAATTCTATATTCTGTTAGCTATTGAGATGTTAGTGGACTTAAATCATTTGCAGCATTTGACCAACAGTTGAAATCACCCATGTTAAAGATAGTATTGGGAGATCATTTTGGTATAGTCTCACAAGAAATTCAGTGTAGTCAGTTAAGCTATTGAGAAATATATGTTAAGGAGAGTTAACTCATCATAAATCTATAGGAACGTTACAGGTAGTGCCCATCAATTCTAAATAATATACTTTTACCATAATAAGCCTTTTTTGTATGGCAAACAATGAACCAACAGTAATTAAAGCATGTGGAGTTCATATTATAGCTTTTGACAACCCCTCATCTCCTGAGGAAAATGGGTTTTTTAAATCCCTAATATGTCATCATGTGGTTTGCGCAAGGAAACTAGTTTCCTAGCCCAGGGTGCAGAAGCCCTTTGTCAGTATTTTAGATGATGAAAGAGCTGAGATTTCTACTCCCAAATCTAACTTCAATAAGTCAAATTTTCAAGCCCTCACAATCAAAGCCTTTTTTTAAAAGCTCTGATGAGAAATTTAATCAGAAAGTATAACTCACCCATGAATTGATGGAGAAGCTCTCTGAAATTGCATCTCCACTTCTCAAACCTCAAAAGGCGTGACTTTCACCATTGAAGTTACAAGGATGATACAGAACATTGAGGGCATCAATCATGCGGGCAATCCTAAAGGAAGTGAATGATTCTGTTTGTATAGGGCCATAAAGGTTTCCACAGTACCATGTCCCCATATATCTTAAAAATAATGACACCTTTCTTAGCTTAATAGAGTAGTCTATTTCAACTTATCTTTTCATCTTCATTGATCTCTCCGCTAGTTTTACATCTTTGAGCCCATTTTTGAACCTTGGCTGCAGTCAATAGATCTGTTATGTCAAGTTATGTGGCGCTCACTAAAGGGGGCTCCAAGATGTCTAAGTGAAAAATCTATTACTAAAAAAGGTGAATAATAGCAACTAAGAAAACCAACCTGCTGATCAGTTGAGGAGTGTAACTCAATAATTACACCTCTCAGTACTAAGTACCTCCTCTACAACCTGAAAGCCTAGAATTGAAGTTACTTCTAATTTACCTTTTTATTGACCACAATCAGTTTCAACTTCAATATGAGAACCTCAATGATCATATTTAATAACTATTGAACTGCATCTATTTTGTGGTATGTCGCTCCAGTTGTTCTCAAGCCTCTTCAGTGCCTTCCATGATGTGAGATCTAGATACATCAGCCCTAATACCCTTGTGAGAATTAGCTTTGGGTACTTAACAATATCTCAGAAGCTTTGAACATCAAGCCATACATCACGTTTTTCAAATATCTGTGTTGAATCACCATGAAGTAGAGCGACAACTAGGGCTCACTAAACTCTTCACTCAATTAATGTCAATTTCTATAATGCTGCCTCCTCTTTTTATTCATGACAATTGCAAGGCCATTGACAATGACCGTTGGCTGATCAATGAGGCCTATATACAGCTCTCTATGTTTGATAGTAGAATTATAGGTTACCTTGAGGAGCTTCTTTGTCAAAATGTGCAGCTCCTCGAGTTCACCTTAAGCTAACGCCTCAACCAGATTGAGGACCTTATGCCGACACTCCAGTAGCACTATAAAGCGTTACTCTCCAGTGAAAATTGCCTCTAGGAATGAAGGGCCTGAAGGGCCCATGGAACAGAAGTTCCAGAAGGCCCTAAAGGGCCAGAAGGTCCCCAAGGTCCCCGTGGACCTCAAAGACCTTATGGACCTGCGGTGCCTACTCCAGGCAATTCTAACGATTCCTGGAAACAAGACTTTCCAACAACACTCGCTGCTTTATGGCTCAATTTAAAATGTGACTCAAGGGTGCAAACTCTGATAGATGGAATCTCTTTTGATCCCAGAGTATTTATTGATGCCATGTCAGATGAGATGAATAAAGCAAGTTCACTAAGATCTTCAATAACTGCATCACCAAGCTTTAATAAACTTGTCATAGTTTCAAATCTCAGTTGAGTAACTTTAAAAGTCAGCTGCTCCTCAATATACCGAAATTCAAACTCTGTAAGGGCAAGTTGCCTTTAAAGCCTCAATTACTCTCTGAACCAAAAATTGGGATAAAGTTCAGATTGATAGAATTGATTAAGATGACTATTGGACCAACAAGACCTTTGTGACTATGCTTAAATCGAAATTTCTGAGCCTGCACCAGTAACTGCCATCAACTCTCATTTTACTCCTATTGTGACTTACTCAAGCTTAATTTCAAATAGAAATTCACACAAGGGCAGGAGATTATTGCCTCCTTCCTGTACGCTTTTGAGAGATTGATGGAAGAGGCCACCAACCATCTTATGGCGAAGTAGATTCAACCTGCCTTATTAGTCCTTACCATGTGATTATGACTACTCATTTAAAGGAGTGTATATCTGGTAAAAAGTTTGTACTGCCCTATTCCAGGAATTGGGAAGCAATCAAACCTTGGCCAAACAGAAGCAGGTATTCATGGCCATTTGGTTGAAGAAAGTAGAAGGTTCTGTGAAGTTCTTACAGCCACTTCTATGACCAAGCTCAACCCTTGGTAGCCACTAATCACATTACATCGCTGACTCCATAGATTTTGTCCTCTCTGTTAGATCTCATCCTGAGATCTAAATGAACAAAGTTACCAGAAGAATAACTTCACCTGCATCCATGAATTTAAGATAGCACTACATGAAGTTCTTGCGTCTATCCTGCATCCCTAGTCTTTTGTGGCTACCTCTCCTGGGCATCCTCAAGTAACTTTGTCAATAATAAGAAGAACCCCAGAACTCATTGCTCCTACTGCATTGAGTTCCGTCATAACGCCAATATTTTCTATAATAGATTTTCTGAGGAGGCGGTAAAAGGGCTATCAGCATGAAGGACGAGGCACTTCATGCAAACATCCCTGTACCGCCTAAAGAATGTCTAGTGGCCCCAAATAAGTCTAATGTTGTCATACCAAATAAAGATCATTTGGCACCCATTAATAATATAGAACCAGATACCGCTTACTCTTTTAATGATAAAGCTCCTATGTTCCTCACTCTACCCCCTCAGTTCAGAAGTTTAGTTACACTCGTTGCTGTTCAAATTCATAATGTCCTTTTCCAAGCCATTATTAACTTTGGTTTGCCTGTAAATTTCATTTCATCAAATTTAATAAAGTGCATCAAAGTTGCTCCCAACTTGCCACATTACATGAAATAGGGAACATCTGGATCACAATGACTCAGTCCATTAGAATCTATTTCTTGCTGCCCATTCGCTTTGGAAAATTTTCAGTGAGTACCTCATTTGTCGCATTGAGCAACCTGAGTTATGACCTAATCATTGGGACCCAGTTTTTCTGGGACTATTCCTCCATCATGCATTATGATAAAGGATTCTTATCCCTTCTAGAACATAGGGGCACATTGGTTTTGAGACTCCTTGTGGTAATTAGACAGATGTTAAGCTTGAGCTTACCTGCAAAAAAGTAAAATTCATATTGAGAGGCTTGAATATCATATAAGGGGTTCTTGAGTACAGATACCTCCTACGGTAAATGGTCAAGAGGTAATGCATATTTACTTGACTAAGCTGAAAACAATACCACCAAAGTCTTAGTTCATTTTTAATACCTGGTTACATATCAATAAACCCTTGGGACAATTGCTGAAAATATGAGGCGTGGATAACCTATCCATCAAAGAGGTCCTGACTTTCCGGGAATTTTAGATCTTGTCTATGCAGGATCCATATTGATGCTTCTGCTACCCTCATTGACAAACCTAGGACAGTGGGTCCTAATACTTCAGCCCCTTATATTCTTTTCTTTGTAGAGGATATTAGTGACATCCATAACTTTGTAAGTCTAAGGGATTTTGAGTTATAATCAACCCTGTCAAAAGCTCTAGTCAGTACCTTATTGAGTAAGATCACACCAACAATCAACAGAGAAAATTTAAAAGTTTACTGGAAGAATACTTAAATCCCTTTTTCAACCTCTACTATGATTTCAGGAATATGAATGGCGTTTTACATCATGTTGATACTGGTAATTCTTAACCCTATCAATCCTGTCTCTAATGAAAGAGTAAGGTTAAAGAGGCACAGGTTTCTGCTGAACTCAAGCAGCTAATTGAAGCCAGGCTATTGGTGTCTTCCCGTAGCCCTTGGGCGTCCCACTCTTTTTAGTTCAGAATAAGGATGGCAGCCTTCATGTAGTGATGGACTAATGAAGTTTTAACTTAATTACCAAGAAAGACAGTTACTTCTTGCCCCAATCTTATGACTCTCTCCAATTGCTTGCCAGTTTTCAATATTTTCCGCTATGGATCTCACTAGCGGGTTCTGTCAAGTAGATCTAGCACCTGAAGATTGATTTAAATGCATGCTCATAGAAAATGAGAGGTTATATGAGCCAAGGAGGATGCCCCAGAGCTTTTACAATGCTCCCGCCACCTTCCTATGCGCAATTGACGTCATCTAATGGTACATAAATCTATCTTGTGTCCTTGTATACCTAAACGATATATTACTATCTTTTTTGAACTTTCAACGGCCACATGAAGCATCTCTGAAAAGTTTTTACCCATCTTAGAAAGGCCTTTATAAAGCTCAAGCCTTTGAAAATCTCTTTATTCCAGCTTGAAATGAAACCTCAGACATAAGGTCTTGAAACATGAATTTAGCCTATACCAAATGGGTTGGTGCCATTAAGAAGATGTTGTATCCTCAGAGCCTTAGAGATATTCAGTAATTCTCAGCATGGTGATTATTACCATCAGTTCAGCCCTAGGTTTTCAACTTAGCCAAACCCCTGATCTACTTTCTACAAAAATATATGTTTAATGTGGCATAATGAACAGGAGTAGACTTTTAATGCGCTGCAGCCCTTTCTTTGTATTAAACCTAAATTAGTTCATCTGTGATTTGACCGACCATTTTTACTATCCAGGACACTTGTGATATCGCAGTCAGGGCCATTCTACCCAAAATGATGAAGATAATGCTAACCACCCAGTGGCTTTTTTTCAGAGAGACCCTAAACAAGGCTGAACAAAATTATAGCGTTATCAAGCGACTGCTTGGATGTGCTATTGGTGATCAACATTTCTAGCCCTATCTATATGACATTTGCTTCGAAGTCATCACTGACTATTCTTTTTTTAGTACTAGATGGTCCCAACCCAAGGGAGATCACTGACTATTCTTCGTTTCAATGTCTGCAAAAGATGACCTGGACGACTGGTTAACAAGATTGGCACTAAGACTGCAGAACTACAATTTTACTATCTTCCATTGCGCAGAAGTAATTTTATCAGAGTGCTGATGATCATTTGAGGATGGTGGTACTGGCCGCCTTGACCCCTGAAGAAGACCGCCTGTATGATCTTAATTGGCCAGCCTGAGCAATAGGCGTTGGAAACTCAGATTATCTAAACCTAAATATTAAAGAGTACTTAAGACACTCAGATCAAAAATAGAATGCTTTATATAAAAAGCAACACGAATTGGCTCCTTTATATCTGTCATTTTTCCCAAACCAATGTTAATCTTGAAGGACACATGATCATGTGCCACAGGGCAGTGAAAAGACTTATGAGTGGCTAAAGAAGCGATGCTATTGGGCTGAGATGGTTGGGACCATCCAGGAAGTTTTAGAGGCCTGTATGAATTGTTAATCTAATATTGGCCTAGTCCCAGTTATCAAAATTTAGTTGTGGTTCCGTCAAGCCCATTTATGTTGTCAAAATTGATTCGCTGGCCCTCTGCCCACTGGGCTACTGGCCATAAATGTATCCTACTAGCTATGGATCATTTGACCAAATGGGTTGAAGCAATTTTTGTTTTTTTTCTGCAATTGCAAAAGCTACAGCTCTATTTCTTATTTAATCTGTTTTCACTCAGCATGGATTCCCATAAACTTTACTTTTGGAAAATGGGCTAAATTTTTCCTCACAATAGTCCAATAACTAACTAGAATTTTTTGATCTGGCTAAAGTTTTGCCGCCCTTTGTAGTCCCTCAACCAATGGGAGGTGAATATGCTATCAGAACTCTCGTTTCTATTTTGCAGAAAATGAGTGCCTCTGACTCTACGCGCTGGAACCATTATCTATCCAGCACTTTGCTCACTTATTATTTAAACTCCATTGAATAATCAAGATATTGCCCTTCAAAGCTCTATATGGGCTTACCTTGACTACTAATTAGTATTCAGCCCCTACTCATTACTCCATGCCTTAGAACTCTTATTTAAACTATGAGGGCCTTAGCTGATGAGATTGTCCGGCTTCAAGATTTAGCCACTTAAGAAATTGTCACCATCATAGAAAAGGATACAACCTGATTTGGTCAGCTGAACCTCCTTATCAGTTTTTTATATATGTGAACTTGTTCTCTTTTATCACCATTTACCTGTAAATCAACAGAATAAGATTGATATCCTTTAGTCCAAACCCTACAAGGTTATTCATAAGTTAGACTCTGAATACTAAAATGTCAACGTCATCCAGGGGACAGTGGTAAACTGAGTATATGGGCAATTTATACGTCCCTATACCCCCTTTGACAGGATCTTAAGGGGTTTTGTCCGCATTTTAGATGATGAGCGTGCCAAAATTCTACTCTTAATCTTAGCTTCAATGAGCCATTTTAGATATCACAACTGAAAACTGTCCTTGAAGTCACCAATGAGAATTTTTTTATCAGAAAGCATCACGCGCCCATGAATTGATGGAGATGCCTTCTGGAATTGCACCCCACTTCCAAAACCTCAAAAGGCGTGGATTTCACCATTGCAGTCACAAGGATGATACAGAAAAATGAGGACATCAACAATGCGGGCGATCCTAAAGGAAGTGAATGATCCTGATTGTATGGGGCCATTGAGGCCCCTCAGCCTCATGTCCCCACACACATTTATTAATACTAATCTTTGCAATTTATCAAAGTAGTCAATTCCACCCTTTCTTTTTTGTCTTTATCAACTTCTCTTCTAGCTTTACAGCTTGGCCCCATTTTTTATCCTGGCTTCAGTCAAAAAAAATGTTAAGCTGAGGCCCTGAAACTTGAAATGTTGAGCATCCCTATTTTTAATGGATATCTGGGACGTTCTTTGAGAAGTGACTGGGTTAATAAACCAGACGTCCTATAATACCAGCTTGACTTCAGATATGAAAGTTATGTCCTGATCCAGCCCCTCTTGATAAATTTGACATCATAATTTTATTTGAGGTAGGCTTTAAACAAAGCTCAGCTTAACTTTTTACACTCTGATTATTTGGAAGGTCAGCCATGTAAATAGAATTTGATCACTTAAATCATTATCATAATATTTTTGTTATTGATTTAGCGTATCAGGATCAAACGCAGATGAGCATTGCTCAGGGCGATCTGCCACCTGGGCACTCGCTGGTGTTTTTGAGTGCTTGGAGGGGGTAGTATGGCAGTGTCTCCATGACCAGTTTGTGATCTAATGGAGTTATCTTTTGTTTTGACTTCTTGCAAAATTTTTAAGCGCTTTAGATGCGCTTTCCTTTACTTAGTGGTCATAGGATCCACAACTATATATTCATTGGCTTCACCCAGATAGAATGGCTTTGAGGCTTCATTTTTTTAGAACAATCTGAGCATTGAACGTCCATGAGCATTTCCCCCTAAAAATCCTCCTGTTCCTTCTTTGGAAAGGGCCAGTCATGTGCCTTGTGTAAGAGCTTTTTACTCAGCGAAAACAAGGGTTGCCTTTTTCAGGGAGGATGGTAAACAAATCAGAGATCGTATTATCTGTTAGTTAAATTTATAAACCTGAGGGATTATAGAAGAGTCATAAGGGATTTCTGGATGTGGTCAATAACAGCTATAGCATACCACAGCTAAGCTTTGGCATTTAAGAAAAGCTTTGGAGTTAGAATTATTTGATATGTCCATAATTTTTTATGTCAATTCTTGAGTTGCTCTCAATAAAATCACGTGGGTGGGATTTAAAAAAGGACATCAAAATAGATAAAGATAGAAGTATCTTTGTTTCAGCGGGTGCATTCCACATGCAATATGTGTGTTTACCTCAGATTTAATTTTTGATTTTAAGCTTTGTAACTTCATCATATGGCTTTTTGGTAGGGAAACCTAAATCAAACTCAACCACAATCAAAGCTTCCTTTGAGGTAAGTAGTAGCAGGGAACAAATTGCCTTCATCTCTGATATCTTCTCATTGAAGCAGAGGTATGCTACCCCGTATATCGCAGATGGCGTGGCAAAATGTTAATATTGGTAGAGATTTAGGGATTTGTTTGTACAACAAAATATTTCTGCAAAAATTATGTTGCTATTATGTAGGTGGTGGGATTCTGACTTGTTTGTCATTGTGCCCTGTAGACACTAATAATTCCTGTAGCATAATCTTGCTACCAGGTGTATTAACGTGCCAATGGGCGGGCCCCCTTTATCCACAGCGGGTTATGGGAGTTGGTTTTTGTTAAACATAATAATATCCTTCCTATGGTACAATTAATGGATTAGTTAATAGTTAATTGAAATTGATTACTAGAAGTTAAAGTTTTCTAACAAAAGAAAGTAAGCTTAAGAAAATTGAAAGCATTGAAACGGGCTGCGTTATTCTCAAACAATACATTTTAGGATTTGATCTTCTGACTTTAGGTTTGGTCGTCAGAAATTGGGGCTTAATCAGCTTATTATGCCTTGGCATTATAAGCATTTATTGACTCGTTTAAGCTTGTTGTTAGCCATTTTTGTTGAATCAATTACAGTTGCAAACTTTTAATTGTAAATTTTTTTCACCTTGGATAAACCAAGGTTTGAACTTTTTACAATTAATATGGCTTATAAATAAACTGTTTGTTTGGAAGAAAATTTGTCTTTGTCTCATATACTTTGAGTATATCTCTAAAACAAAAGCTCTGGTGAAAGACACTAAAAGTTTTATTCTGCTGATGCAGTGATATTAGTGTCTTTGCCATTGGGAGTTGGTTGTGGGGTGGGGTGGGTTAAAAAGGGAGGGGCATCTGTTCCCTTCTTACATATAGGCTATACCCTAAGTCATTAAGCTTAGCAAGAGTCATGGATCTGAGATTTGGTACCCCTCTTAGTTTTAAAAAGGGTGCAGGGTCCTGTCCATCTTAGTAGCTTTGTCAGAAAACCTTACACTAACTTTTCTTTATAAGGACAGGTTCTATGCCTCTTTCTTGAGCTTGACAAATCATAGTCTCTATGTAGGGCTGGCAGCTTGAAAGCCACAATGTCTGATGTCTTAGTAATGGTGATGGGGCACTAGATTTATCTTTTTTGAAATCCATAATAACAATTTAGCATCTGTACCTATTTTTGGAAGGAATTCATCCATACTATATGTTTAATAACCTTTCTAGGATACCAGATTCTGAAAAGCTGATTAAACCATACTAACCCAGATTTTTATTCACTTTAACTTCTTTAGAACCCTCAACTATTATGGACTCAGCTTTCATGAGCTTCTGACCCTTAAAGGGAGACAGTGAAGAAGCAAAAAAGAGTTATGAATCTTCCAATGGGGTGATAATTTCAGTTTGAAGGCTACAGTATTCTGTAGTTGTTTAATAGGGAATGGTCCTGCTCATTTACATATCAATTTATGGCGAGGAGCCTTAAGGCTTAGGTTTTTGGTGTCTACCTTATCAAGATCTCTTACCTTTTAGATGGGGGATTTTCAGCACTTCATATTGTGAACCTCTTGAAACATTCAAGGATATTGTAAGTTTCTTCTGGATATTCTGGTGAATCTTACAAATAAAAACAAATTCCTCTGCTGCTTAGATACTACCATGAATATTAGGACCAATGAAAAAGTGGGTTTATACCATAGATTTGCAAACATAAGGGACACCCCTACTATAGAAATGTATCAAATTGTTGTAGAAAACTAGCTAGTAGAAAGTCAGCCACAATGTGTCCTAGGTTGTGGTAGATATCATTAGAAGATTTTTTCATAAGTCTAATTTGTTCTCTAATCTCTCCGTCTGATTGAGGATGATACGTTGATAACTTACAGGATTTTATCACCAAAATCTCACATAATGCCTCCCAGAACCTAGTAGTAAATAGCGGGTCTCTATCTTAAATAACTTCTTGTGGGACTCCAAACATGGAGAAGATATGCGTGAAAAACATCTGTTCCATATCCTTTGCTGTAGTTGTCATCAAGAAGGATGTGAAAATGGAGTATTTTATAGATTGGTCCACAACTATCATGACTGCGTCAACGCATCTAGACATTTATACACTCATATAAACCCAACGAGATGTAAGCCAAAGAACTTTTTATTGCTTCAGGGTGTAAATAAGGGACTTTATTTCCTGTAACAATAACATTATTTACTAAGATTGTAATTTGCACAGCAATTTTTAATAATCACACAGGAAAGATGGGCGTATTCAACAAAAATCAACTAAACTGGGCAAAAGCTGTAACAGGCAATGAGCAAAGTGGTGCACCATTGGTCAAGAAACGCCCTGGAGGAAGACTGGTAAACATGTTGGCCAAAAAACCACAAACTGAGGCACCGCCCAGGTTTGTGGAGTTCACCATGAAACAAAATTATTACATGGAAATCCAATATATAACCAACCCCTTTCAAAGGTAGAGCATGGGCTCCAACTCTACCTAGGGGTTGAGTCTCCAAACCTTTGGGAGAAAGTGTTTGAGGCACAGGCCTCCCTCTTCCTCTATGCAGTGTATGTAAACATTGAAATGGTCCCATGTGGTTGGGTCAATTTGGACTTTATGACCGAAGAAGATGTAGATACCACCACAAAAGATGCATCAAAGCTGTCCTCCCTGATTGTAAACAAATTGTGTGCACTGTGTACACCAGATGGAATAAAGTGAACACTTTTCTCATCTCCTTCGATTTGCTCCCCACTAACCTCCCCACAAGCAAATCAATGAGGAGCTCCTAGATGGAATTAACCACTATGGAGAATTCAAACAACTCAAATTACAACGGTTTCAACTTGTGCTGAACCTGTTCACAGAAAAGGCATTTGCGTTATCCACCCAGTCCCTGAGGTGGCTGCTACCTCACAAGAATCCCCTCATATTACAGAGTTTCACCTCCCAGATGGGAAGGTGTCAGAGCCATTTTCATCACACTTGAAATGTGCACCGCCTATCTGCAACCATGAACCGCATTGGGGCACAAGGAACATACATGCCCCATGAAGGAGGGCTTCATGGCCCCAGAATTCTGAGATGACGCTATCAATGAAAATGATGTAGATTCGGCATAAACTGACGCCAACTATGCCTTTCATTGGGGAGAGGATGGGAACTACCTCATCATAGACCCAGTAACACCCAAAGCGCGTAAAATGCTGCAGAAGGCCTGAAAGTGGGAAGCAGCCAAGTCTGCATCACTTGCAGCTTCTGCCATTAACCCCAGAAAAATTCAGGAAGACTTTAAGGAAATCAGCTGAGCCATTCAATCAGAACATACTGCCCAAGCTGAGGAGGACATGGAGGAAAATATCCGAGGCACCCAATCAGAGAAGTACGTCCAAAATGAAAATTTGTTCAACAATGTGACTGAATTACCAAATGGTATCAATTAATCGAACTTAGCAAAAAATTGGCTCCACTATGGGCGAAAAAGCGGGACACAAAACTCCAAATTCGCACCTCAAAATAACAGAAACAAATCAGCACAGCACACCAAACCACCATGAGCCACAAGCGTGAAACCTTCCACAAATTCTAAAAACCACGATTTCCACAAGAAATTGACATAAGGTATGGAAGCAGACAATGCCACAGAATATACTGACCCAATTACATGAAGCAGGGCTAGCAATAAGGGCGTTGGGTGTGGGCAGGGCAGCTCTCCCAACTGCTCCTGAGGTGCCATGGGCACCTCAGTGATAATAGGGATGCTAAACATTGCGGGAGCCAGGGCTCATGCATCCCAAGCCAAAAAGCTGGACTTCCTGAGAAAACCCCCTGTAAATATCTTGGCAATCCAAGAAACCCACTGCCTACAGGGGGAATAGGGGTCCTGGTCATCCAGGGTCTCACCATCCCTATCATTTTGGATGACACACTGTGGGGTGGTCATCCAAAATAGCCAAAAATTAAAAATCAAAACTTTCTCCTCATATCTGTACAGTCACATCCTGGTTGCAACAGTCATAAACCAAGAGGACACAATTTCAATAGCTTGTATCTATGCACACTGTACCGCAGCCAAGAGGAAACAATTCCTCAAAACCATCCCAACACTCGCCCTCCCACCAGATACCATACTACTGGGCGACTTCAGATGCTGGGATTACCCCAACATGGACCAATGGCCTAATCCTAGGGGATACTCTCCAGGGCACCTCAAGTTCCTTGCAATGAAGGCATCCCTAGGCCTACACGATACCCTCTCACCCAGGTCACCACTATTTCCCAACATGACCCACCCCAACATACATGAGGGAGCGCTCACTTCAATGAGCCACATTGACTACATCCTCGCACTGAAAACTTACCTCTCAAACATCTTCAACTTTGCAACAAAAAAAATCAATTTCTCTGACCACCAACTTGTTTAAGTGCAGCTCTTGCCAACTTAAACTCCAACAAAGGTGTTGACCTGGAGGAAGCTACACCTGGAAATCATAACAATTGCCCAAAATATCTGACAATGTCAAACACAAGGCCACTAATCAGAAATTCACAACCCCATTAATATCAGATCCCATCGAAACCTGGGCAAATTTCAGAACTGAACTAATAAGTAAAACTTATCACCTTGCCTCCTGTAAGTACACCACTGACACAGTCACAATCAGGCGCACCTTGGCAGAACTGGACCACCTCGAGCTCAACGCCCCAAAGTCTGGCTACAGCCCCAACTGGGGGCACAAATGGGTGGAAATATCCGCCTGCTTAAACGCCCTCATTTTTGAACACCAGAACAGAATCAAAGTATCAAAAAAAGTTAAGTTCATAAAAGAAGGCGAAACCTGTTCAATGTACTTCTTTCATTAATTCCACTCCCGCAACAACCAGAATGCATGCACACAGGTCTGCAAAGTTGATGTCACTGTGGCAACTAATCCAACTGAGGTCAAAACGGAAGTACACTATTAATACACTGAACTATATTGTGACACCCCAATGGACCCCAAAAAATATAAGATTTTATACACACTGCCAGAATACAAAGCATACTACTGGACTACAACATCCTTAACATAATAACACAGGAGGAGCTCTGGGGCATAGTCCGCGGTGCGCCACATAGGTAATGCCCAGGGCCTGATGGGATACCTTATGAATTTTACAAAAAAAATATTTCAAGCAAATCGCCCCCTCCTCTTAGCATCAATAAACCAGTGCCTGCTGGAGACACGCCTCCTGACAGGTGGCCAGGACTCCTATGTCATAACCCTGTTCAAAAAGGGTGATAAGCTGAACCTGGTCAACTGGCGCCCAATTGCACTCTCTAACACTGATACAAAACCTCTCACAAAAATTTTAGCAACCAGATTAGGTACAATAGCCTTCAATATCCTGTCACCCAATAAGTTTGGGTTCATAAAGGGGCGTTCAATCTGGACCAATATAAGTTCCGTCGTCAACATATGTCAGTCCAAAGCATCTGGAGCCCTGGTAATCCTAGACCAGGAGAAGGCATACAATCGCGTTAGTAATCCCATACCTGAAGGAGCGCTTGAGAGTCTTTAAACTCCCACCCAGATTCCAAAAATGGACAATGCTCCTTACAGAATCAGCATCCATGGCTGTATGCGGCCCTGGCTTTATCACTTACAAGATCACACCACGCAGAGGGCTCAAACAAGGGGACCCCCTCAGACCGCTGCTGTATAACTTCAGCTTTTTATCCACTCCTTTGCATTGTTGACTCACGCCTTGTGGGAATAACCACACAAGGTCAGTCACCAGTCAAGATAAAAGCCTTTGCGGATGACTGTGTAGCTGGTATAGCAAACAATAATGATGCCTGCCAACTGGAACTCACATTAGAGGAATATTCCATTGTGAGTAACACGTCGCTCAACAAAAGTAAAACGGAAATAATCCTCTTAGGCAAGTATACTAACAACTGGGCTACAACACCCAAACCTCAAAGCCCCTCACAAAGAAAATACCCTCTCATCCTTCCCTTTGCATCACCTCCTTCAACCAATCCTTTCCGCCACCTTGGGGTATGGCTGGAGACAGGGGGGATGCCAACGAGAAAATGGAGAACAACTTACTACAGCGGATGTCCAACCGCGTCGCCTCCCATAATAGAAGATCTCCAGGACTACCGGGTGAGTAAATTTTGCAAAATCACTCATCCTCCCAATGCTGCGGTTCCACCGCACACTCAATATTCTTCTCACCTTTTTTCATGTCCTCAATCTGTGCACTTATTCAGGGATAGATGTGGCCTGGGACCCAGCCACCTGTGTGGGTGGAAACACTCTTTGGCCCATGCTCCAGAGGAGGCATGGGCCTAGTAGACTTTGAGGTCCATTCCAACCATATACTGGGCACCTGGATAAAGGAAGTCCTAGACTCAGACCTCTTACAACAACACTGGTCCAGAGCGGAGAGGGCCAACTTTCCACAGGGGCTCAAACCATCCAACCCACACAACCCATCCATCCTGCTCTCATATCTTGCAAGCCACCCCAACGTAGTGGGCCCTCATGGAACTCCCCCAAAATCTAAACGCCTCCTCTGCACCATTCAGCACATGGGGTGGTCCATCACACTCACAGGTACTAGTTAGGGAAGGGGTAGACCCAGAGCCCACACACACTAAGGAACCCAGAGGGCAACCCACAGAGGGACACACATGACGTGCCCCAGTCATTGCAAAAACTCGACTACCTGGATGCTTTAGACATACCATAGGATCTCACAACACAGAAGAAAATATGGAGGCTAACACATCATCCGCTCCTATAACCAAGGGTAAGAGTTTACATATAGTGTTGCCTCAGAGAACCTACAGAACAGCAGATTGCTCCAACTCTCTTCATGCAGAGTACGCACTTTGTGGAGGGGATGGCAGCCTACACCACCGCCTTGAAGCATGCCCCCCATTTAGAGCCATATGGTGGAAAGTTTTTCGCCTGCTAAAGATCCAAAGTAAACAGGAATTATCGATCTCCGGGAGCCTCCAGCGCTCCAACTTGAATCTCCAATACCACCTACCCTCCATTCCCTAATCGTAACCATTTCAATGTGGACAATCCACACCATATCTTTAGATGCTTACAAGAGAACTGTACCAACTATCCATGGGATAATCAGAAGAATTCACCTACATCTACTGGAACACTTCCAAGCCTGGCTATATGGATACATGAAGCTGAGGCGACAAAGGCTTATTGAGTCATGGTTCCCAGTATGGTTTCTGCACATGGACCCCTTCCTCCACGCTCGCTCCATAACCTGGGAAACCCCCTTGGAGTAGCGCACACAACCCTCCCATACCTGGTGTTACCGGCTGGCAACAGTGGTAGCTCATCTACTATGGGGTGCCTGTTTTTGTTAAATTTCGCCTCCCCCTATCCCATTATTTCAGTATTGCCCGTTCCCTGGTAAGCTTACCTCAGTTAAATAAAAGGTTTCAAATAAGGCCATTTTGGCTTTTTTCTGAATTAGAGCAGCAACAAGTTAATATTGTTCCACTAAGTGGTGCCTCATTTTTAAGTCTATTTCAATTATATCTGTATTTGACTAAATTAGTGCACTTCTTTGCATTGGGTTGGTTTATTGTGGAGTTTCAAGATGTTCCCTTACGACGTGGAAATATAAATAAGAGGGACCATCTAGTACTAAAAAAAAGAAATACAAATAAGAGGGAACCCAGACTCAATAATAAAATAAATTTACTATCCTTTTTGGAATACCATATGCATGGGTCTTTTCCAGCTTCATCTTTTTTTAGAAAGACGCAACCCTCATGGTTTGAAGACAGCGATTCCATAACCATATCAAGAAAAAACACCAATCTCAGAGTGATGTGGGAGGAAGTTTTACATAAACAAGCCTGACCAGCATCTCAGTTAAGCTGCCAGGGACAGTGGGTATTATGGTTACACAGGGTTTGGATCTGGGACGTGTATTATAAGAAGCTAAATAAATAGCTGGGTATGGTGTCATATCTGGTTTGGTGGTATTAGAGTGAGCAGCTTTCAATCACCAACATTGGTAAGGCCATCAGAGGATTATGAATAAAGTATATCTGGCAAAAAAGTAGTTGAATCCTTTTGGTTTTTATTGAATTTGAAGGGCAGGTCCTTCAAGTTCTACATAATTATTAGTAATAGGTAACTCCAGCGAGATCTCTTAGTGGTCTCTTTCTCACTAAGGCAATCCCTTATTGGAATCTGCATCGTCAAAGCAATCTCTGTTCACGTGAACAGGTAGGACTATTTGTACTAAAATAAGAAAAATTCTATACAAAGCTAGGTGATATCTTGGCAGAAAAAGAGGTTTTCGCCAAGGCAGATCTCTGCATATTGTGCAGGCAATCTCTAATTATATTAGGTAAAAATATGACAAAGATGTATTAAATTGGGCATAACTTTATAAGAAATAAATAGTACTTTAGATAGTACCAGAATAGAGTCAATTATAAATAAAATAAAAAAGTAGAAAATTACAGATGAGTAGAGATAGGCGCATATTGCGTGAGAGGATTGAAGTTGATTTAAGAATGTAGGTGATAAAGGCAAGAATAAGCTCATAGTGGGGTAGATCAGGCTTCTTTACTGAGAGCAGGACTGAGATAATGCTAACACAGTTATGTGGTTTCCCTTATCTGCCATATAGAAGCCAACAGATAGTGAAGTAAAATAGTGACATAAGGTTGTTAAAGGGGTGATTAAAAGAGTTATACATGGAATATGACTTTGTGCTTAATATCAAGATGATATTGTGTTGGTTCGTGAACTTTTCCCTATCTCATCAGCCATTAAAGCATTAATGGGGCGATTGATCCAAAATTTGTTTAACTGTAAATCCTGCGGTATTAACCGTTCAATAATAACTAAATAAGGTTAATAATTCAAGCCTTAATGCTGAATAAGTATTGATTGCTAAATAGATAATAACTATAAGCCAAAAATGTTTAAATAAATTGTTTTATTATGAGCCCAAGGTTGAGTCTTCACACTTAATAGGGCATATCCTGACAAACCTCTAAACAAACTCATATTAAAGTCAAAGTTTAAGAAAGACCTGGTATTATTGGGTCTGCCTATATATCTACTTCTGTGGCTTGCAATAGTAAATGAGTAATTTGTAGTTTATACGCACAATTTCAGTATGCTTGGGCCATTGTAAGAGGTAAGACAGTGCATTAGAACAAGCAACGGCTCCCATCTCAGTATCTAGATAGCTAAGAGCGCTAGGTAACAATAAATTTCCTGGAAAAATACACCACTGGGTGTTCATTACTATCATGATTCTGTAATAATACAGTGCCACATCTATTCAAGATGCATTGCATGTCACATTGAATGGTTTTCCCTTGTCAGCTTGGAGTATGATAGGCGTTATGGTGAAAAACATCTTTAATAGCATCAAGTGCTTGTTGCACTCTGGCATCCAGATAAATAGGGTGCTCTTACCTGTCAGTAGATGCAATTGCGAAAAAGCTCTGAAATAGCCAGTTAAAGATTTTACTTATTACTGTGGCAGATTCATCATTACTTAAATAATATTATATTTGTATCTTTCTATTGTATGCAGACAGTAGACAAACAGATGGTCCTCATTAGATGTAAACTCTGTAGATTTAAGACTATATGCTGTCTTCTTCTGTCACTAATTAAACTATGACGCTCTACTCTAAGATCTCCCTGATCAATGTAGTAAAATATCTAACTTAATAAAACACAAATTCTAAAAGTATTGTTCTCTTATTAGATAGACTACAACTTAATGTTTTCTTCTGCCAACTTCAATTGTTTAGATAGGGTTACTTCTGATGCTTGCTGCATCTTCGCCCTCAACTCCTCTCCTTATCTCACCACCTACCAGGAGCTCACAGGCAAGGTTTCTGGATTTTTCACTTCAGAAGTCCCTCACTTTGAAGATTTTTCTCTACATCTGATGTTTCCTGCTGTACAACCAGCATCACCTCTGTGGTTAAATTCCTTCTGACCTAGGGAAGTAGCTAATATAGCATCTCTTGTGATACATCTCAAAAGGGCAATCCACCAATTCTTTAAACCACAGTAACATAAGTCAAGCAATTAAAATATTAATTATAGATTAGTTTGTTTGTAGCCTAACTAACACTAAACTATATTTTTGACTTTAACCAAAAGTCCCTCAATAGTGAATCATTAACTCAAATACTTTTAAGTAGGTTTGCATAAGCTTGCTTTCCAGTTTTTATGAAGCTTAAATTAAATTTGTAAGTTAGCCAATTGAGGTATTTCATATGTAGTGGGACTTATTTACTCAAGTGTACAGCCTTAGTTTTTAGTTTAATGTAAAAAGTTAATAACTTACAATTAATCTAATCAATTATTAAACACTTTGCCACCTTGGCTGAATTATAAGTGGAGAATTAGCTTCTTTCTTTATAGTAATTTATAGGGGGTGTGGCATAGTCTGGATTGGCATCCCACTATCACCCCTCACAACGTGGGTTCCAATCCCGTTGTGGTAGAAATTTGCATTTCTATTCCAAGAGGATATCAATACATTTGGATTTGCTCACCATGCATTGGTACAACCAAGCATTTTAGTGAAGTTAGATCATGTATTATTGGCCTATCAGAACATGTGCAGAAAGGTTTTACCCCCAGTACTTGGGTTTTGTCCTCCACTCCTATATTTTCGCTCTCTACTCCCTATCCCCTCTATCAGTGCATTATATTTGTCCCAAGGTCAGCCACCTCAAATAAAATTAATAGTAATTTATCCACTAACTCAACATGATAATAGCTCACCTTCCTTTCCTGAATAAAGGTTATCAGTCACAAAAAACAAAACCTCAAGGCTTTGAGAAATATAAAGTGAGAAAAAAAATCACTTTTTGCTTTTCTATAATATATTAGTTTATATCATATTATGTATTTTTGCTTAGCTTCATTTTATATTATCTTATCTTTTTTATTTTATTTAATTTTTAATTTTTAATATTTTTATAAGTTGCATTATTTAGTTGCTAAAAATATAAATACAATTAGAGAGTGTATAAAGTATATATGATGCTTAGACATTTGGTATCAGCTACATTGGTATTTTAACATCCTTCTTACTTGAAAATATTACTGTTTTGACTTTGTTCCTATGACAGTAAATGTTCAATAATCTGATCTACATTTGGTTTTGCAACTATCTTGTTCCCTCCTGGATCATGTTCCTTTTTCTAAAATTGAGTCATCACATGAATCATTTGAGACTATATGATAAACATGATGAGGATTAGTTTTGGTAGTCTCAGTATCATGTAACAAGGCCACGTTGCTTGTGTCTTCATTTTTATTTGTTCTGGATTGTTGCTTCTGACACAATAGAACGTCCCGCTTCTATTGTGCATACTCTTTTCCCATCTCTGATATTAGTTGGAGGTACTAAATTTATATTCCATTTAAGACATTTTAAAGCATAATGTTCTTTCTAATTACAATAGTTTTAGGTGATTCCAGCCTTATGGGCGCGTTGCCTTTGTAAATTTGAATTGCTTATTTTTCTTATATAGTTGTTGCTGAAAAGTTTGATTGTTTTAATTGATTTCTACAAAAATATCTCCAGCTTTTTGCCAGTGTTAGGTGGTCCAAAATTTTAAGAGCGTTGTCATAATTAATTGGCCAACTCAGGTGTTGAGAGGTTCTGCATAAATGCTGGAAAATTAGTTTTAATCAGGTTTCAATAAGGTTGCACTGCATGTTAGAACACAATTTTAGCATCAAAATTTATCATTGACTTGACGCCTAAGAGAACCTGAGCTTCTTAATAAAATTGATAGGCAAATTTGGTATTTGTTTCAAACTTTTTTAAAGATGTTAATCTAAATTGCTTTTTGAGTCATATATATTTAGTGCTTTCAATCTCACAAAAAATTGCCTCTTTAGACTTAGCATAAGTAGGGTTGTCATCCAATTAATGGCATAATCAATTTATTGTTCCTTTCTTCCAAACAGTTGCTGATATCAGGTTCCTTATTTTGGTCGCTAGCCCATACATGGCTCTGATTCTCTTGACTTAAACGACCACACTTCCATTTTTGTTAGAAGTTAAAAAGTTTAGATTCTTGTAGCTGTCATTTTCTCTTTAAGTTTTATTATGCCTGTTTCTATATGTCTTAATCATGTTGTCTCAGAACGCTGAGGCGGGGAGCCTTGGGTAGAAGTAGCTGGATGGTCCAAGGCAATCATATTAATAAGCACTTTCCAACATTGCCCTTTATTAACCTCCAAAGCTTCATCCACATAATATTCAGAGGCAAAGCTACTTTTAAGTTTGTTATGGTCACATTGGCATCAACTATTGCTTGGTGCTTTAATTTGATGATATATATAATTTCATAATCCACGTGGCATTTGTTTTTTGATTTTATATTTTAAAACTTTATTCTTTTGATCTGGAATCTGACATTGAGGTCCCTTAATTAAAACTCTTAATTTATCAACTTTCCCATACAGACTATTATTTTACTTTTTATGATAGTGACATCATCATTAAAATATTTAATATTATGACTCAATAGTTCTACTGAGTCTTAGCACTTTAAACTTAAGTTCTAAAAGTTAATATTATGTTTGTTATAAAATCAGATGGTATTATTAGGATCTGCCATATTGTTCATACAGGTTGAACCCACTGAGCAACAGATCAATGATTTGGGGATCGTTGGTCCTTTGGATACATGTGAAATTATACTAAAAATGGGAGCAATTGCCTTAATCCACTTTTTTATTTATTTTAGATAATACAGCAACTTTTTGCTGTTCCGCTCTCTTCTCTACTAAAAACAACCTATCTCTCTCAATCGCCCATCTCACTTATATACAGCAGCTTCAGATGATACTGCTCTCATATCTTGGGCTATTCTATTCTGCCAATTCTCCTCAAATTTGGCTTATTATTCTCTAATTCTCTATTGTTCTATTTTTAGGCGATTTACTTCATATTCATCAAATGTTGACCTCGCCTTATCACCTTATCACCTTATTTAGAGGCGATCCAATAATAACTAATTATATCCCAATATTGCCTCATCTCTAGGCACTACAATTGTAACTGATATCGTGTTCAGCGGATTCTTACCAATCCACCATAGCTGTCTCACAGTTATTGTCCAGTCATATTAGAATCATGACATTGCCCCCTCCTTGACTGAATGATAAGGCTCCTATTTTTTGTATGGTCAGAGGAACTTTGCATGTACTTGGTTAATGATCTGACCACTTGCGAGGTTTTTGATGGCATAAGCATCTACCCCATATTTCTCTATAACTTCAAATGGACCAGTCCAAATACTGGCCAGCTTGTGTTTCCACCCGAATCCATGTTGGTCATGGAAGAGAACCATATTACCATCCTTGAACTGAGCCAACCCGCTATGATGTACCTGA
Organism: Massospora cicadina; assembly: GCA_022478985.1. Lineage (NCBI taxonomy): Eukaryota > Fungi > Entomophthoromycota > Entomophthoromycetes > Entomophthorales > Entomophthoraceae > Massospora > Massospora cicadina. The sequence continues at coordinate 291,001 of JAKSZP010015777.1, forward strand.
TTGGCAGCCTGATTCCTGACTTTCTTGGCTAAGCTGAAAGAATATGCTTCGATTTGCAATTTGATCATAGTGTTTGCAAGGTTAGTCAAAAGTGGTGGTGTTCTATTCTTCCAGTATCTTCTACACACAAATAAAGTAACTCCAGAAGAGCTGGGTGTCATCTGTATAGTTGTTGGAAGGGAATCTTCCCCATGGCGGAATGATAACGAATGTTATAGGTGAACATGGTAGTGGAAAGGTGAGAGTTCCATTTGGAAGGTTGATCTGTTACTAATTTTTGTAGTATGTTCACCAGAGTCTCATTCAATCATTCGACCATTCCATTGGATTTGGGGTGGTATGGGGTCGTCAGAACCCCACAGATTCCCAAAAGCTCATTTAGATTGGGGAGGATGTGTCAGGTGAAGCTGGTTCTGTTATCAGTGAGAATAAAATTAAGGCAGCCATGTCGCTGAATAATGCATTCCATCATGAAATTGGCCACTTTAACTGCCCCCAAGTCTTATATCACCCTTGCTTTGACCCACCAGGTCAAGTGGTCAATAGCCACAAGAAGGTACTTACACTAGTTGGCTCCTGTTGCAAAGGGCTAATGACATCAAGGGAAACCATGTGCCAAACAAAATGTGGTTTCACTACCTGGTATGAAGTCTTACGGTGTAATGGCTTCTCCACTTGGCACTGATGGCAACAGGAAATATTTTTGAGCACATTAAGCTCATACTTTCCCAATAGTACCACGGTCACAACAACTCTATTGTCTTACGCACCCCACCATGTCTGACTGCCTTGTGGGTGCTCATAATAATTCCTAGCCGTGCTGAGGGTCAAGGAAAATTCACTATAGTTTTGCCGATATGCTTGTACAGTTCTCGTTCCATTGAAAGGTATTTGTTTGCATCTCAGTTAATGCTTTGCTCACTTGAGGCGGTTCATAATCATATTTTCTGATGAGCATCTTATCATACATCACATCGCTGAGGTCCGCCATCACAGCAACATTTGGTAATTGAGATAAACAGTCATCGTTCTGATGCTTTACTCCTGGGCAATGAAGGATCTCAAAGTCATAAGCCTGCAGCTTAAAAGCCCATTAAGCCAAACGGCCTTTAGGTTCTTTAAGGTTCTGCAACCAGCGTAATGATGCACGATCTGTTACGACTTTAAACTTTACCCCATGCAAACATACTCTGAATTGCTTATATGAATAAATCACTGCTAAGCACTCCTGCTCAGTCACAGTATAAACGCTCATGGCAGTTCAGACTTTGACTACAGTATGCTACAGGATGTTCCTCTCCCTCGTCATCTTTCTGAGAAAGTACTGACAACGGCGGAAAGGGATGCATCCATCTGAACAATGAACTCCCAATCAAAGTTCAGATAGCATAACACCGGTGCGCTGGTCAATGCCATATGAAGTGTATTGAAAGCACATTGACGACGTTCCGTCCATTCAAACACAGCGTCCTTTTTTAACAACTCGAATAGTGGCCCCCCAATAAAGCTAAAATTAGAGATAAAGCGCTGGTATTAACCAACCATTCCCAAAAATACCAGTATGTCATGTTTACTATAAGGTGTAGTCATTTTGATGATGGCCTCCACCTTAGCCAGCTGTGGTTTCAATTCTTTAGAGTCTACCATGAACCCCAGGCATTCCAGATGATCTTTGAAAAATTTACCGTTTTGTGGCTTAATTTTAATGTTTGCCTCAGCCAGCTGGCGGAATACTGCTCCTAAATGATTGAGATGCTCCAAAAAGGTTTGAGAGAAAATGTTAATATCATCAAGGTATACAAGGACGCATGACAGTTTCAGGTCACCAAGAATAGTATCCATGGATTGCTGTAACATAGCTGGGGCATTGCACAGCCCTTGAGGCATCCACGTAGATTGAAAAAGGCCTTTGAAGGTGTTTACAGCGCATTTTTCCTGTTCCACCATGGGTAACTCAATTTGCCAGCAACCTGATACTAAGTCCATCGCTGAAAAATAACAGGCTCCCCCTAACCGATCCAAAGCATCATCAATCCTTGGCAAAGGGTACAAGTCCTTTTTTGTGATACTGTTGAGCTTCTGGTAGTCTATTACTATGCGTTTGGTGCCATCCTTCAGTTTCCAATCAGAACGGGAGAAGCCCATGGACTCTTGGATGGTTCACGCATGCCTTGCTCCAGCAACTTGTCAATTTCGTTAGTAACAATGTCTTCCACTGCCCTTGATTGGTGGATCGACTGAGACCTTATAGGGGAGTGATCTCCTGTGCCTTCTCAATGGACCGCCCCCTGAGCACACCCTAAGTCATGATTATTGACAGCGAAAATCACCTTGTACTTCTGAAATAAAGCTATTTCTTAGTCTTTTTTGGTCTTCTGATAGCCCTATTAAATTACTCTGTGGTACCACCGTTATTATGATGGCCAGTTCCTCAACTGGTAGACCAAATTTGTCCAACAACCCGAAATCATGAACCTGAAGGACCTCTTCTATTGAAATCAAATGTAATTACGCTAATATTTGATGTCAGCAGATTTGCATTGGTTCACGCTGGAGGTTTTCTAACAAAACCTTAATCTCTCCAAGTCCCAGAAGTATAATCCCTGAAGCCAAATGCGGCTCAAAACGCGTTTGATGATAGAGTTCAATGACTTCCCCATATAGACTAATAGGCACTTCCAACTCTAACTCAGTATCCATTAAGACTTGATGTCCAGAGGGAATAGATATGGGCACTGCAGCTCGAAGAGGTATCCCTTGGTATTCATATATATGCTGGGGAAAGGGCAGAGTCTTGCACTTCAGTTGGTGATAGCGAACTGGCATAACCCTGTCACTATAGGCAAGGTTGATATGGCTCATATGCACTGGATCCTTTGGTACTCCGCTAGAGGTGAAGTAAATTGGGATCCACTGTCCCAGAATGGCGAGGGTTTCTTTGTCATATTAATGACAGCCCTGAAACGGTGCAGGAAAGCAGTTCCAATTACCAGTCTTAGTTTTTGTTTGGTAGCACAATCTCTGGAGCTACAACAACAATGGACCCAAAGCGCAGAGGTAGCTCACTGTAAGCCCCCTCAGAGACGGTGCTTTCTGCTCCAGCAGTTCCATACACCATTCGATGGTCCACATCAGGTTTTAAAGTCAACTTCGCCATCAATTTAGTGGAAGCTATGTTGGCTGGGGCACCAGTGTCTATTATATCACGACCTCTATTTTTGCTACAAAAATATCATAGTATGTACACTAAGAATAAGAAGAATATTGACTGTAAAATGTGTGGACACTTACAAAATCTCTTTTTTAAAGAAAACCTACTATCCCCTCACCAACTTGGGGGTATTCTTTGACAATGGAGTCTACTAGAAGGGCGACATTCATTCCTTTCAGAGTTGGCGCATCTGTGGCAGAAATAAGCGTATCTGAGGAAGCTTGATTGACATTTGGAAGGCATATGGCTTCAGTTGTTCTGGGGACTCTTCTTCCGCTGATTCCTTGGCTTGAGCTCGTGTCACTACGTTTACTCCCCCAACTGGCTGCTGGTATAAAGTTCCATCATTAACTGGGGGACTTCCGCAGGATATACTACTATTGATTCAAGGATGTTTTGGGTTGGAATCGCGGAGGTAGAGGATCCCATCTCTACTCTGCTACTTCTTTTCCCTGATAGTATTGATCTTGGTGTACGTAGTTCACACGGCGGTTATGGCAGAACTTTTGCCAAATGATCAGGGTGACCGCATTCATAGCAGTTCACCCCATAAGAGCCATGTCCTTGATTGTAATAAGAGGGTCCAGATTGGAAATTTGGGGTCATTCAGCGTAACCAGGCCCAGGTTGGTAAGATGATTGTTGACATTCGACATAGCTAGGTCTTGGTCAGTAGCTGGGTTGCTGACAATTTTTGTGACCATCCCATTTTATGCTGATCAAACTGTTGAGTATAATTCAGCCAAGGATGAGGAGCAGATTTTTAGAAAGGCTGAGGATTGATTAACAGAGACAGAGTCAAATAAGAGTATTCTTCAGAATAAGAGGGTGCAGTAGAGGTGGTGGTCTTCCGTTCCATATTCAGTGGTGGAAAGTTAGGGGATATTCATCGCAAAAACTGTACAATATTGAGCAAAGGTACGTCATCATTAAGAAGTGGCAAAATGATATTTGTGAAGCTCTTGGTATGGCTTCACTGCGGAGGTCATGGTGATGCACATGTCAGCTTCCGCTAAGTACCCTGCTCCAATCAGCATGTGGGCTTCCATTGTGAATTAATCAGCAAACTCTAGGAGAGTCTCATTTAGGCGGAATCTGATTGTTAAAAATTCCGCTTTCCACTGTGATATCTTTGAGGTACCCCCAAACAGGCAAAGTATGGTATCCTTCACATCCTTATAGGTGACAGAGCTACCTGGGAGGTTACAGGTGACTTGATTTGCACTCCTGACATCGAAGGCAGATATTAACAATTTAGCCTTCTGTCTATCAGATGCACCTCTGCTGCAAATTCAAACCATTTAAAGAAACCATAAATGTTCCCATATTAATCAAATGGGGGTAGTTTCTCGATATTAACCTCCTCATCCCGTTCACAGTTTTTTGGCCCATACTGAGGAATGGGTTGAGATCTAAAAGCAGTTTCCCAATGAGAAGCTGGATCAGTGGAAGTTGGGATGTCCGCCGCTTCAGGGGTAGCATGATCTTCTGCCATGGGAGGCACCACCATTACTTGAGGGAATTGGCGCACTGACTCATAGTCATATCCAGTACTATCATCCTGGGTGTAGTAGCTCCGAACAGCATCATATTCTTCCTCATATGATGCCCCTTCTTGATGTTCATCCTTGTCTCAGTGAGAAGACCAAGAGGTGCTGGTCGATTTTTGCTCTGCGCACTGCAGCCATTCAGTAGTATCATCCAACCGGCTGGCGAGTTCCTTGTTTTATTGACTTAAAATTTGCATTTGGCTAAATGTGCTATCATGCTGGTGCATGACAGCATTTCGTTCTTGGAAAAGTTCATCCTGTTTTTTGAGCACCATGCCTAAAGTAATCTTGAGTTCCTCATACCTGGCTGGTGCAGTGTTTTGTGAAGATTCCCCAGCAACACAGGCTGTGTAAGACATGGCTGGCGACTGGAATTTTGTAGTACTTGGTGGTTGATCAATGGTCCCCCTTTAGTGAGCCCCACTGTTATAAAATTGGACAGTATTGTTAGGATATGCCATATTGTTTGTACAGGTCAAATCCACTGAGCAACAGACAGATGATGTGGGGATTATTGGTCCTTTAGAAACACTTGAAATTATACTAAAAATATGAGAAATTGCCCCAATTGACTCTTTTATTCATTTTAATAAATACAGCGACTTTTCGCTGTTCCACTCTCTTCTCTACTAAAAACGACCTACCTCTCTCAATCGCCCAACTCACTTTTATACATCGGCTTTTGATGATACTGCTCTCATAGCTTGGGCTATTCTATATCGCCAATTCTCCTCAATTTTAGATTTTGTTCTTTAATTCTCTATTGCCCTAATTGTAGGCAATTTACTTCATATCTTTCAAATGTTGACCTCGCCTTATTGCCTTATTTAGAGGCATTCAATAATAACCCCTTATATCCCAATGTCGCCTTGTATTAATGCACAAAAATAGTTTTAACTGATATCATGTTCAGTGGATTCTTCCCAATCCGCCCTAGCTGTTCCTTGGTTATCTTCCAGTCATATCAGAATTGCAACAGGGTTGCTCCCCTGATTAGTGTAATCCCCTCTTCCATCACAGCCATTAGCGCCACTGTTAAAGATTCTGCTCCTTCCTGTGGCTGTTTCTTTTCTCCTTAGTAAAAGTGGAGTTGCAGTTGTCTATTGTATGAAGACAGTAGACCAACAGACGGTTCTCTTTACTTATAAACTCTGTATGCTTATGACTTAAGGCTGTACTCCTCTGTTGCTACTTAATCTATGCCTCCATGCCCTATGATTTTTGATTGATATAATAAAAATCTTAAATATATTACAAAAAAAAATAATAAAAGTATTGATCCTTTAATAAGAAACTAAAATTTAACTGTAATTTTAGCCAAATTTAATGGACTAAATAGGGTTACTTCTGATTTTAAATACATCTTCACCCCTAACCTTCTCCTTATCCCACCTTTACCAAGGGTTTATGAGTAAGGTTTCTGGGTATTCCTCTGCTTTGGAGGTCCCTCACACTGTAGATTCTTTCCACATCTGAGGTTTCCTGCTTTACACCAAGCGTCACCTCTGTGGTTGAATTTTTGCTGACTTAAAGGATATAACTCTAAGACAGCACCTCTTCTGATGCGTCTCAAAAGGCTAAGCCAACAATCCTCTGAATTATAGTTGCGTAGGTCAAGCAATTTGAATCACTGAACAAAATTAGTTTTATTGTTGTTGGGCTTTTATCTTTTTGCTTGATGGTTATATGCCCAAGAAGTCCAAGAGTCGATACTTTGCCATCTAGTACTAAAAAAAGAGTTGATACTTTGAAGACCTTTAAAGTACACAACAATTATACAATTTATATAAAGGTACCAAATCACATCTTATGTCATATCAGTTAGAGTACAGCCCTATGGTAAGTATGAAAAAGTGGTTAACTGAAGTCAAGTACTATAAAAAGGTATAGATTTAATGACATAACTTTATTGTAGTATAGAATATGGGTTTTTATATGTCACATGTAACAATATAAAGCCCAAAATGAAATTGTTTAATAAAAATAGTATGGAGGAAATTCCAGATGGGAGGTTCCTAGTCAAATGATGCATTCCAGATGGTATAATGCCTTTGTATCATAAGTTTAATAGGCAAATATGAATGTTGAATGTACTAAGTCAGATGAGACTTGATACCACTTTGGCTTATTGTTGAGCAGATTCTTGATTCTTACCCTTTTTCAGGTTTATCTTAATTTACTGCCTTATGTGCCACTTTTAGTAATACTCACCTGACCTTCTGATGGTCCTTCATTTCAATCAGACAGGATTTCATCTTGAGTATTTTAGGCTCAAATTGATCTGAAGGGCTTTTCATAGTATTGGTTTGAGCTTTACTAACTACTAACTTTTCTGTGTGATTAATTATAGAGATTTTAACCCCTTTTGCAGGTCTAGGCATCAATTCTGCCATAGGAGTCAAATGATCGATATATACTTACCATCATATCTAAAAACCTGATATCTGACACCACCCTTTCAAGTTTATTGTCAGGGGAATACTGATGCAAGAATTGGCTATTTACGCGGTTAATAGTTATTCCAGTTTCTAAAGATTTGATAAAGTAATCATCACCACGTTTATAAGTTATAGCATATGGTCCATCCCATATGAAATCTAGTTTTTCCTCCTCGGGGTGCTATACAATTATGATAATTTAGGACTATTTACAATCTTAAAGGTGAAAAAAGTGGCGAGATGCATTTGCTGATTAGCCTTATTGCATAATCATCTTGGCTAGATTTGTTATTGACTGTAACTGTAATTGTATGATTATCTGTGCTAATCTTCTTATCTCTTTCTCAGGCTCTTCAGTATTTTTACTAGTAACTTCTCAAGCTATTAGAGCTGAAATTCCAGGTTCTCTTCCATATAAGTCTTTGAAGGGTGACATTTTGATGAAATAAAACTTTATAACTAAGCCATTAATGCACCTAGGAGATATTGAATTTTAGGTAATGGATCAGCAGTGGTCAACTTTCTTAATATTGAATCTAACGTTCCATTTTCTATCTTTACATTCTCAGTAGTTTATAGGTTGTAAGTTGTTGAACATAATTGTTGGGTTTAAATGCGCATACCTAATTTTTACATCTCTTAAAGTAAATAGCTTTCCATAATTGCATAGCAGTACCTGCGGGCAGCCATGCCTAATATAAATATTATGTTAAAAAGTTAGTAGTTGCCTTGGCGGTCTGCGCAGTAATGGCGATTTCTCTAACCCAATTTGTGAAATAATCAATCCCTTTAAGCTTTATCAATCTCCTTCTGTGGATTCAATTAGTGGACTTATGACATCTATTCTGATGGTATGGAATGGCTGCTGAGGGGCCATGGGTTGATATTTGTACTTGGAGTTATGTGGCGTTGTTTTTTACAAATTATACAAGTTTCTAAGTCTTCCACTACAGAGTCTGGTAAACCTTCCTAATAGTAGTGATCCTTGATCCATTTGTAAGTTTTCCTGGCTCCTTAATGCCATAATGTAACGTGTGGGTTCATTATAGCTGGTACACGCTCCAAAGGCCACAAGTAAGGTTGCTAGCAGTTTTAGATTCTTGGAAAGTAATCTAATGAGAACATCTAAATTTTGAGCGTGTTATTAAAAAACCTTTTGAACTGGTTCATCTTTCCCACCTAAAAGTCTGTCTTCATGAGAAGGTTGTGTAACCGTTCAGCTTTGCTATTATCTAGATGAAGTAGGGACAGTTGAGTTGGTACATTTACGTCCAAGTGCTTCATTTTAGCATGGTGGATAATATTAATATTGTAGTTATGAAGGTTGAGAGCCCAGCGGGTTAGACTTCTTGTAAGTCCTTTCATGGGTACAGCTACTTTAAAGAGGCACTGTCAGTAACAACTGTAAAGTTTGTACCATATAAGAAGGACTGGAGATGTTTCATCGCTAGGAGAACTGCTAAATACTCTTTTTATGTGACGCTATAATTTTGCTCAGCCTTAGATTTTTTTTCTGTAATATGACACCAGGTTGTCAATGCCTACATCATCTAATTGAAAGAGGATAACTCCTAGGGCTAAGTCAGAGGCGTTATTAAACAGAATGAATGGCTTCCCATAGTCCAAATGTCATAAAATCAGTCTTTTCTTCTACAAATCCTTCATGGTCTTTAATGCTGTTCTTTTCTCTATTCCTCACATGGAAGGGGTGTTTTTAAAAAGCAGACAGACAAGAGGTCCATCTAGTTGAGTGAATCTAAGGATAAATAGATGGTAATTTTCACCATATTTAAGAATACCTGTATGTCTCAAAGTTTTTTTACTAAGGCATTTTAAAGATTGCTTCAACCTGACTACATAAGTGTTAAATTTCTTCCCATGATATAGCATGTCCTAAAATTTAAGTTTTTGCTAAAAAAGGTACACGCTAAAGGTCTTAATTTGATGTAGTTCTCTCTTATTATAGAAAACTGATTTTAGATGGTCCAGATTTTTCGTAAAGGCTTTAAAAATAATGTTATGATGTCTATATATGTAATCACACAGCTGAGTTTAAGATCTTGCATGATGTGATCCATCGCTAATCAGAATGAGGCGGGAGCGTTGCATAAACCCTGGGGAGTTAGTAGGTTGGAATAATCCTTCTCTGCCTATCAACGCGCATTGTTCTTGATCTTTTGGAAATAGATCCATCTGCCAATAACTGCTGGCAAGGTCCATTGTGGGGGAAAAATTCATGCCAGAGAGTTGGTCCAAAGCATCATTGGAATTTCAGTTGACCACATTATCTATCTCACTGAAAGATTAAATATTTTAAAGATTGTTATTCAAAAACTAGTATTTGGTGATGATTTCCAACTAAATTCATTAGTCATATACAATCAATGAATATGATTTGATGAGTGTTTTAATTTGTGTTTCATTAGGGAACAACCCCAACAATATAATAGGTGATTTGATGAGGGATTAACATCTAATAGTTGAGATACTATGATGAATCATTCTGATTAAATTAATAAGCTGTTTTTTGAAACTATCAAAGCTTTTTAAATGCTTATTTCAGTGATAGTAAGATTAATTAGGCAACATGATCCTTATATAATCGGTGTCCAGCTCCTGACACTAATAAATGATTGCTGAACCGCAAAGATTGACCTACTGGAGATTAACTAAAGCAAAAGAACATACAATTATTTAGAAATTGATCTTAAGGATCAAAACCTTTGGAGAATAATTACTTAATCCCTAGTGAACAGCTGAAAAGCTGTGCTCCTGTTGCACTATAATACCCTCATCATTTTCATAATAAAGCAGATCAAAATATGATAAAAACTTAATTTTTTATACATTAGTTGTATAGTTTACTCTTGGGATAATAGTGCAAGGATCAGATATCCCTAGGTTGTTTTGTTTATCATTAGATCTCCACCTGGCTCTTCGTGAAGAGAATAGTGAAGAGTTACCTAAAGGTCTAAAGATAATTAAGAGGAAGAAGCACTTGTTTAGCGTTGGACCTTATTATCAATGTGGTTTTGTGAGCACTCAACTTAGGATAATAGTCTTCTTACCATTATTGCCCTAATTCATTCAGTCCATTTAATCAGCGCACTTTATCAAAAATCTGTTCAGCTAAATAGGAAGCTAAAGCGAGCTTCAATTTACAAAGAGTCAAGATCACAGATTTTAACATTTAGTGCTCACTACAGGAGGTAGTTTAGTTGTAAAAAGCCAAATATAACCAATAGTTTTTTATAATATCAAACTTTGGAAGCTCTTTATTAAGTTGGATACCTTCAACCAAAACGTGTTTGGATCGGCATCACAAGCCAATGTCACTACCTTGGAAGAGCGTATATTAAGCTGAAGAGGTGATTAACAGGTTATGAAAGTTAATAGAGACCTCTTTGAAAAGTTATTTTTTTGAAGCAAAAAGAAGGTGAATTAATTAAAGAAATCTAATTCAAAAGTTTGAACATTAAGCAGACTGAGAACGCCTATGTCACCTTCATAAAGGTATGGCGAAATTGTGGAAGCATATTAATGAGCTAGAGAATTACAAGGGTGATTGCACTCAACTGGTGAATAAAGTTGATGATAATAAGTATGAAACTCCAGTTGATAAAGAAGCCCCATTAAGAAATATGCCTAAATAATTCGCTGCTATGTTGGAGATGAATCCCAAAGAAACGCCTATGGTTAATTAGTCATCAGGCAGGAATTCCCTGTGAGTGGAGTGACCAAAGAGTTTCAGAACACACCAACTTCACCAGCCTTTCACCAGGATAATTCCCAAGCGATTATATGTCTTTTTGAGATAATGATTCTTGGTTGTGCAGACTGCCAAAAAGCAGTAACTATCACAATTTCCTCGACACCAATTGCCATAATCTGGTGTTGTCCCATCTTAAAGTGGATAATCGGTCATGCATGGAATCTAAGGAAGTGGTCATGACTGAATTCAGAAGTCCTACTAAAATGGCCAGACTGCAAACAGGAATTTATGGTTATATAAATTTTAAAATGATAGTTTTTTGGCCACTTTTGCCAGTTGTTTTTACCAGGAGTCGCAGATCCTTGCAGGGGCAAAAGTATTTTTGAATTTTAAATGTGCATATTGCTATGCAATCTACACTTTGGCCCTATTGTGAACTTTAATGGATAATCGGCATTGGTGCTGGTAAATCAAACCTTGACCTCACAGATGGTGGTCCTTCTCAAGATGCTTGAAGTGACTTTTGAAGCTCCCAATTGAGCCAATAAAGTGATCCAGATGAAGGCTCAGTAATCATGAAATTTTCTGAGACTTAGAAAGAACCTGAGAATCAAATTGTACCAGTAAATAAACCTGAGGGACAAAACGATTGGATAGCGTCACAGCTAGTGACATTTTTCCTGGAATTAACCGCCCTTTTAAAGCCAAGTCCAACAAGCCCTTGGGGCAGAGACCAGAACCCCTAAGGGTCACTGATGACCTATCTAAGGTCATTGGCAAAATATGGGATTTGGCTTTGCCAGCCAGGGCTGAGGAAAACAGCTTATTTGAAGCAAAACCCAGGCGGGAAACGAACTTGACATTCAGAGAATTACAAGATATGAGGTTACAAAATCTGGCCAAATTTGAAAATTTTGATTTTGTTGAAGAACTGTGGGATCCACTAATGGAGTCCACAAATAATTTCTCAGAGAGAAAAACTTACTTTTTAATAAAAGTATAAAATAATAACTTTTTATAGTTTTTATGTTTTTACTATGATAAGCGCGGCAAAACCAAGAAAGGCCCTTTTCTTGATACTAGTTTTCCTATTAAAACTAGTTCAGATTTTGAGACCATCAATATTCAAGGTAAAAGAATGTAAAGCTCAGTTATCTAGATTAGGTAGTATAGGCTTTTGGCCTATCGGATGGAAGATAAAATTTTTGAGGCAAACTGACCTGTGTGGTAATGATTGGATGAATCATATCCAATCACCAGCAAGTAAAATCTTTTCACCTTGGCGGTGGTCAGATTCAGTTGGTAATGATTGGGTAATTTGGTGGGGGTCAGACTCAGATGGTAATGATTGGCTAATTTTTACCCTATCAGCCTTGAGTAAAATCTTTGCACCTTGGTGGTGGTTAGACTTGGATGATAATGATTGGTTAACTGGCACCCAATCATTGACAGGTAAAATCTTCTTGCCTTGCGAAGGTTCAAATATGTGCGATATTATACTCCTCATATTCAACCAAGGAGTTGGAGTATTTCTACTGTTAGTATTTAACTTTTTAAGCCGATTTTTATGGTAAATCATATTTTCTCAATAGTTAGGATTCCACCGAGAATCCGCTAAGGTCTTTTCACTGTGAGTGCTCATATCATTAATAGCCACAGTACTATCTGAGGATTGGGCAGGAGATGGGCCAATTATGGTAGCAGATTTGGGAGCCCTAATAACTCCAACATTCTTTTTCCTAAGTTGAGAAAGAGAATGTCCAACATTGCCCCCCTCAAGAATGTTGGAAGGGATGTAGGGTCAAAGGAAGCGGCCATGTACCCAGATTATGATAATTCTTGTAGCCATAGATTTTATGGAATACTCATCTCTTCTTTTATGTATGATGGTATATGGCCCATCCCAATTGGATCCAAGTTTGCCACTTTGGGTAGTTGTGTGATTGCAATGATATAAAACCCTATCCAACACTTGGTAAGAAGGTAGAGGAGCTTGGCGCTCATTTGCAGCTTGGCCTTTTTGAGTCACTGTTTTTGTTTGGCTAGACTTTCCAGCACATAATTTTTCATCCTCAGTGCACGAGGGTTTTAACCGAGGTTTGCAAGGGGTAGCATTCCTGGAAGATCGATTCTCTTGAGCCTTGGGATGGGAATTGGCTGACTCCGCGGGCTTAGCATTAGACTTTTCTTTTCTAAGCTGTACTTTGGGTGCCTGGACTTTCCCTTTGCAGTTGGCCTTGCTTAAGAGCTTAGAGGGGTTTTGGGATGTGATTTCGTGTCAACCACTCGTTTTTCACCTGGCTTAATCACCACCTCATCTGCTGCAGAATTTGGAATACCATCCCTAGCCTCCACTAAATTGACCGATTTCTTAGTGTTGCGCCCAGAGGTGACATAAGACAAAGTGGAAGAGGGGTGTTCCTGATTGGACTGCCTGGTATGGCCACGTGAGATAGGGTGAATAAGGCGAGATAACACCTCGTCTACATCACTGGCAGTATCAATATTGATTGGTTCCCCTAGGACTTGATGGAGGTAAGTGTCCTCAGGTATGGTGGCCTCATCTACTCCTCCAGCATTCAGGCGATCAGGGACCTCCACTTCCACGGGAGCGCCTAACAAGTAGTACCCAACGTTATTGCAACCCCCTCAGAGTCGGCCTCAGGGGTATTTTCAACCATGGGCAAGGTTGTAATTGAAGTGGGGTATACATCCATGAGAGGAGAGGTGATTAGCTTGGCTTTAACTGGCATTTTTTCAACCCCAATAGTTCTGGAGGATATGCCCTTAGGGCGCGCTCCTACTAGCTGAGCTGAAGAGGAAACCACAGTAGGGATCTCCATTTTGCATGACCGAGGAATGTCCAGTTAAAGTCACACCAAAGCAGCATGTTTTGTGGGGTTTTGCTTTTAGGGCCCATTATCTGAAGGGGCTCCTTCTTGTCTTTGATAGCTAAGGCCCGAGGCTTAGTCTTTGAATCCTCAATGGTTAAAACACGAGGGCAAGATACTGCTCCATGTGGAACTTTGGGCTTGTGGAAATTGGTAACATCTATTAACGCTTCCTTGATGTCTTGGACGGTCTGGAAATAGCGTTTGACGGAGGTGATGTGCATGGCGAGCAATGGGTAAGTAGCCACTCCAGTCAAAACGGCGGCTATAGCATCATCCAGAGTCAACATCTTTGAGGTTAGCAACGTCTGGGCTTCCATATAGTATCATTCTGCAAAGGCGGCCACTGACTCTCCTTTCCTGATACTCATATGCAAGAAAGCCTGTTTAGCCCGGTGTAAGCTCTGCTGGGACCTGAATTCAGCCAAGAGGGCCTTCTTGACCTCTGGCCAGGTGTGCTGAGGATCCAAGTGAGGGATGATCAGCTCTTGGGCTTTTCGGCTTAAACAGGGAAGTATATATTGAACTTTTTGTTTGTTAGTAGCGCCATCCATCGCGGCTTCATAAATGTACAAGAAGGAGGCAACGCTCCCTTCACCAGGGGTGTATCTGTCCTTCAAGGGTAGTTTGAACAGCTGTTGCTCTAACTTTTGAGCCGGGAGAAAGAGCTGGCTAGTTGCTTCTTGAGAGCAACTATTTGCAAGTCAGGAGAGCTGCTCATGTTGACAGTCTCCATTTTGTTAATACTTATTGAAGTATTCAGGGGCTCAACCCCTGTAGTGAGCACCAATTTGTGGGATCCACTAATGGAGGCCACAAATAATTTCTCAGAAAGAGAAACTTACTTTTTTAATAAAAGTATAAAATGATACTTTTTATAGTTTTTATTATGATAAGCGTGGCAAAACCAAGAAAGGCCCTTTTCTCAATACTAGTTTTTCCTATTTAAACTAGTTCAGATTTTGAGACCATCGATATTCAAGGTAAAAGAATGTAAAGCTCAGTTATTTAGATTAGGTAATATAGGCTTTTGGCCTATCAGATGGAAGATAAAATTTTTGAGGCAAAACTGACTCGTGTGGTAATGATTGGATGAATCATATCCAATCACCAGCGGGTAAAATCTTTTCACCTCAGCGGTGGTCAGACTCAGTTGGTAATGATTGGGTAAATTGCAGGGGTTGGACTCAAATGGTAATGATTGGTTAATTTTTACCCTATCAGCCTTGAGTAAAATCTTTGCACCTTGGTGGTGGTTAGACTCAGATGATAATGATTGGTTAACTGGCACCCAATCATTGATGGGTAAAATCTTCTTGCCTTGCGAAGGTTCAGATCTATGCGATATTATACTCCTCATATTCAACCAAGGAGTTGGAGTATTTCTACTGTTAGTATTTAACTTTTTAAGCCAATTTTTATGGTAGATCATATTTTCTCAATAGGTAGGATTCCACCGAGAATCCGCTAAGGTCTTTTCACTGTGAGTGCTCATATCATTAATAGCCACGGTACTATCTGAGGATTGGGAAGGAGATGGGCCAATCATGGTAGCAGATTCAGGAGCCCTAATACCTTCAACATTCTTTTTCCTAAGTCAAGAAAGAGAATGTCCAACAAGAACAATAAATTTGTAGCTCATATCAGATTTCAATAACCACTGGAATCTTCATGAAGCAACCCCCTATAAATTAAGTTCTAATATGAGAAAGGCTTTGCTTTTCTCAGATATTTAGATCACCCTAAAGAAGTCTAGTAATTTTGGGCCCATTTCCTGTATAACTTTTGTTTCCTTAAAAACAAAATATACCACTTAGAAGTTCTGTGATGGCTGGAGTTCGTTTCTGCTCTGCTTTGCACCCACTGCTGTACATGAGCCCTCCATCCACTCCGCCACCTATTCTGCTGGCTCGACTTCCTCCTATTTTTCTGGCCTTTGCGTTGGATTTTACGCCACCCTTCCCAGCTCTCAGGGCCTCTTGTCCCTGATGGTTGTGGCCAGTTTGGTGTGTGTTTTGCTCCAAAGATTTATATTTAAACACATACTGACCGTTTTGAACGTCACTTCATTTTGTTGGAAAACTAGGCCTTGTCATATCACCTTTGGCCTGTGTCTTTCCCTTCAGCGACCTCCTGCGTTCCAGTTTCCTTGAAAGATAGAAAGTCAATCTGTTGTTTCCTTTATGGGAAACTGTGGCATGTATTTGCCCAATGTCAGGACAAGAAGCCAAAGGAACGCATTAATTTCGTTCATACTAAGGGGTGAAACCAGCACAGAGTCAGGAAAAGGACTAGCAGTCTAGATAAGAGACAATCTAGTACTTCTGTCAACCCTGTTCTCCCTGACATCATGAATGAAAATTTTTACCACTGATTTATTTATGGAAGATGATGAATCTGATCCACTTTACCAGGTATCAATTTGGATGTCAAAGATTACATAAGAAACAGTGAAGGGGATAGAACCCAAAATCATAATTGAGGTTGCTCAACCATACAGTTGACAGATAGCAGAGAAGATTAGTTCTTCCAAAAGCCCTGAAAAGTTGGTCAAAATGAAACTTAATGATGTGAAAGAGTCTTACCTATAAGTGCAATCAAGGAATCATACCCAGATTTATCTGCGCAATTAATTTATTCTCAATTTATCAAAATAAGCTATCTACTTAGTAAGTACCTTGTTGCTATACTTTGAGTATAACTATGCAGACATTTTAATTAATCAAATAACATTTAGGGCGATAATTGACAGTGGAGCGTAAATCAATATGTTTTCACCTAAACAATAAAAAGCTTGTGGATTTTGACCGATTTGGAGCACCAAAAAGAGTATGGATCCTCCATACCAGACATTACCATATCACGTGGAGCCTATAGTGCGCTAAATCTTCAGTTTTAATTGCTGGTGGTATCAGATTCCGCCATAGTGTTTTCTAAACAAAATTATAACATACTCATCAGTATGGAGTTTCTGATGATGCATGTGGTGAAGTGCGACAATAAATTAACTCTAAAGATTCTGAGGCAAACTCTGCCCTTGGTATATCAGCAGAAAGTAGTTTCTTACTAAAAAAAGATATAAGTTTGTAACCTGATTTACAACGATGGCACTATAAACCCTTCAATACAAATTAGTTGGAGAAAATTGGAGAGAAATGCCAATGGAAATTATGAAGTTTTGTTAACTAACCTTGAGGACAAATGCAAGGAACACCATTCCATCAGGAACGCAAATTGTAGTTAAAACAGGTTTAATGATACAACTCCCAGAACAGTTATATGGAGAGGTCGTCAGCCCATGGAGGAAATTGGGGATTGAGCCATGAGTGGTGCTTAAAAAATAAGCTGGGTGACGTAGAAATAAAATTAATTCTAGTCAATCTGGGAGAGAAACCAATGAAGTTTGAAAATAATAAAATCATCGCGTTTCTGAATCTGATCCTAACAGCAGAATTTACTGAATTTCATATTTTTTAAACGTACCCAAAATGGGGTTTACAGATGAAACTGCCAAAAGTGTTAATGTTTTGGTGGATTGAGAGCAGCTAGATGATTTATCAAGCAGCAGAAAGAGGACGTGCTTTAATTATTTGTTAGATATCAAGAGATATTCTCCCAAGATGACCATTACCTAACTTTGCAAAGAACGTAATCCATAAAGTTGAAACTGGGAATATCCACTGATAATAATGAGACCTGTCTGTAAATCTAGAGCTGCTGAAGCTGCGGTTTGCAAAGAAATCAGCAAGCTAATAGAGCATGGGCTCCTAGTTACATACTCAAGTCAATGGGTGAATATGATCCTAATTGTGAAAAAGGAGAGCGGATAAAATTGAGTAGTGATTTTTTTTCAACAATTAGTAAATTCACTAAGAAAGACCATTATCCACTGCCAGGACTTGATGACGTGCTTGATCGCCTAGGGGAAGCAAATTACTTTTTTTAGTTATGGACTTGATTTTGGTCTATCAGAAAATCGAATTTCTAAAGGAAAATCAAGAAAAATGTTGAATAATTACCGCGCAAGTGTTGTATCAGCAAACTAGAATGCCCCAAGTATTATGTAATTTGCCAGCAACATTTAAGAGGTACATGGATTCAATACTCAGTGAGATAAAGTCATCCTGCATGATGGTATATCTGGAAAAATAATAATATCTTTAGCAGGACCTTTACTTACCACTAAGAGCAATTAGAGGAAGTATTTAAGTATTTGGCAACCATGTTTTTGGAAATAAAGCTGGTAAAGTGTTATTTCTTTAAAAAGCAGCTCAAATATTTGGGCTTTGTAATAAACTTCAGAAGATTAAAACTTCAACTAATGAAGATCTAAGCCATCAAGTAAATTTTGATCCTTAAGAGAATTAGGAATTTAAGTTTTCTGAGGATGGTTGTTGTTGAGTTATTGACTGCATCTAATTGCCAGATATTCAATAGGGACATAATAATGTTAACACGCTTAAATTATTATGGATCATATTGGATATCAGTGATTGTAGATCAGGATATATTATGCTTATGAAAAGCTTAAGATTTGTGGCCTAGCGATTCCACTTAATAATATTTGACTATGATGACACAGGCTTGGGGGCTTTGTTGGTTTGGTCAGACTTAAAATAATAGCTGACTATATGACCTGGACATGTGAGCTTTTTTGGTCTATGTCAAAATTAGTTATCAATGTCAATAGAGTTTTATATCAAATTAATTACTAATTAGTGGTACAAACCGCCTTAGATTGTGCTGCCAATTGCTTGAGATGAGTATCAGTTCAGCTATTTGCAGATGCGTTAGAAACGTAGACTTGAGAATATTTCTGAGGTTGAGACTGACTCTGAGGCGTTTGAGATTTCTTGAGTCAAATGGATTGTAGACCCTCAAACATTCTCATTAAATTCTCTGGCCAAGTGCCATTGAAATTGAGGTGTCATGGGTAAGATGTGGAGAACATCAAACCTTATAAACTATCTTAAGTTGATACTAAATAACTACTATCAACTATTACCACAAGTTTATAATTTAATTTATAAGCTTTTTGTATTTAATACTTTACGTTGTACTAAGTCGAGAATTTACTTAAGATCAGTAGGATCAGGGCAGCATGTCATTGTCTAAGTAATGACAGAAGAATACGGGTTCAAGTGAAAATACCAAGGAGTTATATCTCAACTATAGTCACCATCTGGTCTATTGTCTTCATACAATAGACATTCAAAGCTCTATCTTACCACAGAAGAAGAACCAGCCATCATTAATAGACCTGTAATTCAACAAGTGGCGCTCATAGCTGGGAATGCAGACGGTGACCACGCTGAGTATGGGGGTAATCCCAATCAATTATTTAAACTATTACTGTGCCTAATGGGAATACAGAAATGACCATGTCCCATATTAATTTGAATGATGTACCTATTATTACCTACCCTGATGAACCCATTTCACCTAAAAAGCTGGAACGTCTTGAACATCAGTTGTTAAGAGGTTATCAAATGGGACAAGGGCCTGCGGACAACAGTAGTAATCCTTTTTATCACCAACAACAGCAAGATGTGTTTTGGATGAGCTATCTAGCTCATCTTCAATTGAGTGTAGCTCAAATCTGAAACACTTTAATTGGGATAAAGAATATCACCCAATACTTAATTGAATTTGTACACCCCACCTCCAGAAATTTTCAGATGACAATTGCCTGTCATCATGTGGCCATTAGCGAGTTGGTAAACTTCTCACACAACTCCAGCCAGGCGGCTCAAATTTTGAATGAGCATTTAGAGGCCAACTTTGCTGAATTCCATTCTAGTTTAGAAGCGAACTATAATCTAGCTACTTGGGCTAGTGACAGAGTAGCAGAATTAGCACAAGAGCTAAATGACAGATTGCATCATATCTTTGACAATTTCTTAAAAGAAAGAGGAATTGCCAAAAATTGGGTAACAATATCACACAGACTTCCATTAATGCCTCAGAGTTCATGAGGCTTAATCACAAAGCTCAAGAGGCGCAGCTAAACAATAACAATGAACCTCATGATCAGCATTAACGACTTTGCACCAAAATATTGCAGATAAAGGATGAATACACCGAAAAAATCAATTACTGGAAAACACAATTTGAAGGCCAACAGGCGGAAAACGAAAAAATTCAGGATTCTATTGATCATCTTAATTGACAGATCAAAAATATTAATGAGGAGATCACTGATATTAATGCATTGAAAAATTCTTCATGGAGAATTAAAACAGTATAAGAAGACAATTAAGGAAAAGGATCAAGTGATTTACCTTGCAATTACAAACTATAAGCTTGAATGAGGAAATTGTATAGTTAAAGTTAAAAAATGAAATCGTGTTAATTGGGAAAATAAAAATTAATGATCAAATCCAAACTTTGGACAACGAGTGTTGCCAATACGCCATAAACCTTATAATTGAAAATGCTTCCAAATACTATGAGAATGAAGCTTCTGAAGTAGCTACTGAAATGGATGCTATTCTATGTCAACAAATACCTAGCAATATGGTTGCTTTGGCCAACCCCAACACCTTAAATCATGGTGCAGTGCCTCAGCGCCCTAGTACATCTGGCCCAAGCCAACAAAGAAGTAATTCTGATAACCATGGACGGGAAAGTGATAATTACAAACCATCAAACCTGCCTGCATTTAACAAGAATGGAAGTATAACCACATTTGTCAAATGCTTTGAATTGGATATATATGGGGCCAGCGACCACAACAAATCAGCCACTATGATTATCTTCTTGGATCAGTGGAGCATCGAATTGATTATGCCCCATATCAACAAAAATCCAACTTATGCCGAAGAAAAAGAGGCTGTGCTTTATAAATTTGGAGTCCAGAACAATTGTCAACCAAAAAATCTAAATTTATGAACATTCACTTTAAGAAAGATGAAGCAATTGATAAATTCACAGATTGATTCTATTGCAAAGTGCAAGTACTCCTAGGCACAAAGGCTATGGTTGATTATGACGCTAAGATTGTTCTAGAACATGTGGTACAACCTTACTGAAACCTGTCGAACGTTTTAATGCCTGCTTTTGTACAAAATTTTACAACATCTGAACTAGTTGATTATTTGTGCATATGTTCACAGAATTATGGCCCTCCTAATACTAGGTACAAATCAGGACCTGCTGCTTCTGTTGGGAAACCCTTTGAAACCAATAAGAAGATTAATAATGATTAACCTATGAAGACTGAGCAAAACTTGGATTCAAAGCCCACATGCTCAATGAATGGCATTACCTGCTATAATTGCAACCATAAAGTACACTTTGCTTCTTAATGCCCTCAGCATAATGTCAATGTAGTCATCCCTGATAATGTGCAGGAGAAGGGAAAAGAACAAGCACAATATATGTGGGATGCTCTATTGTTCCAGAAAAACGAGTCCCACCTGATTGACAAGAATATGCAGGCCACAGGACCTCACTTAACAATGAAACAAATTCAATTTAATTACCAAATGAAGATTCTACAAATGTACATGCGGTAACTCACTCTCAGAGTAAGGTTGTCATACCTGAAGCCTCTGAAGTATTCACTGAACTGTATGTGCAACAAATAATTGAGAATATTCCAGTAGAAGGGCCAAACAATGCATCAGATACCCCAAGCCTAAATTGGGGTTAATATAGCAGTGCCAATCGACCTATTCATCCATGAATATCCCAATATTGTAAAAACTCTGAAGAACACTCTTAATTCTCTAGATTCTTCACATATTCACTTAGTATACTCTATTGATTCCTATTACTCTGAGTGCACTTATGTGGATATTCTGATCAACAAGATCAAAGTTGTAGCTATTATTGATAGCAGAGCACCTGTAAACATTGTTTCCATAAAGTTAGTGAAGAAAATGAAAATTGCTCCGGACATTGACCACCATCTGGAATATGGGACCATGGGCCTCAACAGCACTAAGAGTGAAGGAGCTTACAGCGCCTTGCCACTGCGATTTGGAGCTTTGGTAGTAGCCACATCTGCAATATCTCTTCCAAACACCAATTATGACATCTTAGTCGGATTAAGTTTTTTAAGGACCTATGGGATCTCATAAAATTTTAAAGAAAACGTCTTAGTGATTTTGGGCCAATCACTTCCGATTTATTTCTCTCATGACAATACAAAGCCCGCAAGCTATCATAAAAACTTTATCAATATCTTATGCCAATGGGATAATATCAGTTGTATATATTCAGAGGGGAAACTGAAGCCATCCCATACCAACTGCTATAAACAAAAATTGAGGAATACCTCTATGTGTGAATAAGGATGTGACAACAGCTCCAGGCCATCTACTGGGTATGAAGACTGGGACCACGCTGGATATTCCTGAAGGACTATACGAGGAGCTTGTATCCCCATGGCATCATTATCATATGGAACCTAGTGTGGTGCCTGGAATACTTATACTAGGGCATGGGAAATTGTTGTCCTATTAGCAAATTTGACCAGCCAAAATATTAAGGTCAAAGATATCAAGTAGTTGCATTTGTGCATCTGTTTCCAAGTAATAAATAAGACCAGCTGTCAAATTTGGCAATTTATATGAGCTCAGTTCACCAAACAAAACCCTTGGGTCACATACTATAATTCCTTGAGAAGCATTTACCGGATTATCAGATCAACAGAAGGATGAAGCACTAGAGTTGTTTGAATGATACTCCGAAATTTTCGCCAAAGATGATCAAGATTTAGGTTGTGCAAAAGGAGTACAGCATTTTCTTGACGCCGGGGACCATGCGCTTAATATTTTGGGCCAATTTGGAGCCCCAGGGCCAGTGACAAAATAGTCAGAGAAGAGCTAGAAAAATTGCTAAAAGTGGAATGATTGTATCATTTAAGAGCCCATGGGACAGTCCAGTTTTAATTGTAAAGAAAAAGATGGCAGCAATTAAGTTGTGATTGATTATTGATGCCTTAATGCTATTATGAAAAAGGATTCATATCCATTGCCCAGAATTAATGATGCTTTGGACCGTCTGAGAGGGGCAAAATAGTTTACTACAATGGACCTTATCTCAGGATATTGGCAAATTGAACTGAATCAAGAAGAGTAGGAGAAGTGCGCAACGATTGCTACTCAAGGACAGTTTTAACCAACGCGCATGCCCAGGGGCTGTGCAATGCGCCAGCAACTTTTCAGTGAGCGGTGGACACAATTTTGGGGGACCTTAAATTACATTTACACTGGTTTAACAGGATGATATCAATGTCTTTTCGCAAATGTTTTTCAAACATCTGGAGCACCTTGAACAAGTGTTTGAACGACTGTTGAAGGCTAATCTGAAGATAAAACCTAGAAAATGTCAATTCTTTAAAGAAAAATTGGAATAACTCAGGTTTGTCATTGATTCCAGGGGCTTGCAGCCTCAACCTCAAAAGGTGGAGGCGATAACAAAATGCAACCTCCGATGAGTATAAGGGATTTTCAAGTATTCTTAGGCATGATGATACTATTGAAGATTTGTAGAAGGGTTTTCTAAGATTGTTGAGCCCCTTTTTCATTTGCTATAAGGAGGAGTTTAATTTTTCTGGGCAGACGAGTGCCAACAGGCCTTTGAGGCTTTTAAAAACCAAAATGAGCACAGCGCCTATCCTCTGATATCCAGATTTAAGAAGGCTTTTATCATACAAACTTACACCTTATTGAACGCAATTGTGGGTGTGTTATCACAGATTGGGGAACATTATGAGGAGCATCCGGTCACTTATTGCATCAGGACGCTGAATAAGCATGAGCATAATTAAAAAGTGACCAAATGAGAGTGTTTAGCTGTCATCTATGCATGTAAACAATCTTGGGTTTACTTTCATGGTACCAAGTTTCAGGTAGTGATGGATTACAGCTTGTTAAGATGTCTCCACAGCCTTAAGCAACCTGAGTGACGATTAGCCCACTGGGCTCTGAAATTACAAGAATATAATTATGAAATTATTCATAGAGCTGGAGCGGCCCATCAAAATGCAGAAAGATTATTGTGAATTCCTATTGTAGCTGTCCTGAGCAGTTTGGCTGATGAACTTCATGAAAAGATGATTACCCCAAAATATGAAGATGAGCCAACTGAAGTTCAAAAAGCAATTTAAAAAGCATTAACTGACACCAAATATTAGAATGGAGTTTTATACAAACTCAAGCCCAATGGGAAGAGTAGAATTTTCCCTAAACCCCTCAACCAAATGGAGATTATTGCACAAGCCCACAAGGCCGTAGGGCACGGAGGATTAACTAAAATGCTAGAATTAATTTGGTCAAATTACTACTGGGATTCCATGCAATTCGATATACAAGATGTACTTGACAAATGTCATTCTTGTCAGATTGCAAAACTTATGAAGTCAGATGTAAAATATCATCTAATCAAGCCTTAATGGGCCTGGCATACCATATTGATTGATGTAGTTGGCCCTTTGCCTGTGAGCAGCCTAGGCAACAAATACATAATTGTTTCTATTGACCATCTAACGAAATAGGTGGAAGCAAAAGCAATTTGAGAAGTTAAGGCTTTAAATACTGCCAAGTTCATTATGGATAATATAATATAGAAGCACGGATGCCCACAGAAGATCTTGACAGATAATGGCACAAATTTTACTGCTCAGATGGTACAATGGTTAAATGAGTTGATGTCTATTAAAGAAGTGTTGTCAACACCATATCATCCTGTGAATAATGGTATGGTAGAGCAAGTGAATGGCACTCTAGTAAGCATTTTACGAAAAAATGCAGCCTTAGCGCCTTCACAATGGGCTACATCCATTAGTGCTACCATGTTTGCTTACAATATCAGACATCACAGCAGTACAGGCCACTCTTCATTTTGACTTCTGTATGGTAGACAGCCTACTCTGCCTCCATTATTATATTCAGTACTCAGTTCAAACAAAGCAATTAGCCCAAATAATTATGTTGAGAAGCTAGCGAAGACCCTAAACTGAGTTGCAATCTGAAGCTTACCAAGATGTGATTAGTCAAAAAACTAGTCAGAAGATCTTTGATGATGCTAAATAAGCTACGGTGACTAAATTTAAAGAGGGAGACTTAGTAGTATATTGTGAGCTCATAGCACAGGCCGCGCGCACAAGCTTGCCTCACTTTGGAAAGGTATGTCTATTGTATTGGAAAAATCATCTAAAGATTTATATACCATTAAGGATCAAAGTGTCTGGGTTGTTAATTGAGTACATGCCAAGTTCCTTCATCTGTATCATAAAGAACAATAAGAATACAAAAAAAGAAAAAAAGAAAAATTAAAATAAAAGAAAGGTATAATATAAATAAAAATTTAATAATAATAATAACAATAATAAAATAAGATAAATATAGAAAAAACAAGAAATAAGAAAAAATATAAACTTTTATTTGGAGATGTGTGCCTCATTATCATTAAAACTAGGTAAATCTTCCTTTGGGAGGGGAGGAGAGTTAGATTGAACTGGAGAAACCTGTAGCAGAATTGGAGAAATGCGAATTTCATACAAATCTCGACTATCCAAACCATGTCAGAGATGTGCTAAATCCAAAAAGGCTCAACACCAGGCACTCTGGCCTTGTCAGCTTAAGTAAGGCCATCAAACCAGAGGGAAAGACCATTGAAATGGACTTTGGAACAGACGAGAAAGGTTTGATTCAGGAGTAAATGCCACTGAAGGAAAAATACAGTTGTCAAGGAGACTTTTGAGGCAGGGGCAAACTGGGGGAGGAACACCTTTGTGCAAAACATCTGTGAATGGGCCTTGTCTAATACCCTGTGCATGTCAGGCACAGGATCGTTGGGAAGCGAGGAAGGAGGGAAGCAAACGCACATGCCCAGAAGGGCCTTCTGTGGAACGTACGTTTTGGGAAGCCCTTTTGCCAGGATTTTGCAAAGGGTTTGGTATAAAACCTGGATGCATCAATCTTTGGAAACCTGAGTTCTAATGCCCAATGGGACGTGTAAATTTGTATGCACTGAAGTGGGTTTGCACCAAATCCTAGGAACTGAGTTAGCAAAAACAATGGCCTGATTGTCCTCAAAAATATTGTATGAGGCAATCTTAGGGCTGTTAGCAAGTGCAGATGACAAGTAGGCATTTATGAGCTCTGACATCAAATTGAGCTCAAAACCTAACAAGGCCACACTGCCCACGCATAGAGAGGAAACAAGGTTTTTAGAAGGGAAAACAGAAGAAAGGGCAAACAAAAAGTCAGGAAGAAGATCCTCATCCAAAGTGAATTAAAATTGGATAAGGGCTTCTTGGGGTTGTTTGGCTCAAGAAGCCCAAAGGGTTAACAAAAGAGTCATAAGAGGATCCCGCTTGACCCATTGAGAGGTTTGTTGAATAGTACTCGGAGCCAAGGGGGCCTGTTCAGGTTCATCAATAATTGGTGAAATTACAGTGGGATGCAAAGCAAATCTCTCAAGTATTGTAGAAGTTTAGCTGGTTGGTCCAGCTTGCGAAATTGCGGGCAACATGCCCAAGTTAACCATAGCATGCCACATAGACTTGCTTATTCTTAGGAAGATCTGTCTGTCTGCAGCAGAAAGACTATCAAGGTATTGTTCATATTTTGATGAGCGAGATAAGATAGACATTGTGAATCAGAGAAAAGAGTACTGCCATTTATATCCAGTCAAGGTGGGGGAAATGTTGAGTTGTTGACTGAATCTAATTGTAGGATAATTGATAGGGGCATAATAATGTTAATTTGCTTAATTTTTTATGGATCATATCAGATATCAGTGATTGTAGATCAGGCTTTTTTTTAGTACTAGATGGTAGGATCAGGCTTTTAAGATTGTACAAAGCTTAAGATTTGTGGCCTAGCAATTCCACGTAATAATATTTGACTATGATGAAACAGGATTGGGGGCCTTGTTGGTTTGGTCAGACTTAAAATAATAGCTTACTAAATGACCTGAGGATGTGGGCTTTGTTGTTCTATGTCAGAATTAGTTATTAATGTCAATTGAGTTTTTGATCATTTTAATTATTAATTAGTGGTATGAATCGCCTTGGTATGTTCTGCCAATTGCTTAAGATGAGTATTGGTTCAGCTATTTGCAGACGCGTTAGAAATGCTGTCTTGAGGATATTTCTGAGTTTGAGACCGACTCTGAGGCGTTTGAGATGTCTTGAGTCAAATGGATTGTAGACCATCAAACTTGTTACTTTCTCTGGCCAAGTGCCATTGAAATTGAGGCGTCATGGGTAAGATGTGGATAACACTGAGCCTATAAATTATCCAAAGTTGATACTGATAAACTATCATCAACTATTATCACATGTTTATAGTTTAATTTATAATCTTTTTGTATTTAATACTTTATGTTGCATTAAGTCGAGAATTTACTTAATATCAGTAGGATCAGGGCAGCGTGCCATTGTCTAAGCAACGACAGAAGAATACAGCTTCAAGTGTAATTACCAGGGAGTTTTATCTCAACTATAGTCACCATCTGGTCTATTGTCTTTATACAATAGACATTTAGAGCTCTATCTTACCGCAGAAGAAGTACCAGCCATCCTTAAAACCTAAAATTCAACAGTTGGATAATATCGCCAATTTATCAAGGATTTTGCTGGAATATCTGAGCCATTAATCTACTGATTAAAGGATTCAAAAAATGGATTCATGTCAAACACTGAATCACAGAAATCATTTGATGAGCTCCAAAAATATCTTTTTAGTAACCCTGTGCTGAAGTATCCAAATTTTAATCATAAATATATCATTTAAACAGATGCCTCATGTATGGCGATTGGCGCCAATTTTGAGTCAAGTAGATGACAATGGGGAAGAGCATCAGGTGGCATATGTGAGCAGAACACTGACACCAGCAGAAAGGAACTATATTGTTAAAGAGCACAAGTGCCTGACAGTAATCTATGCTGCAGACAGCTAAAGTATATATACATGGGATGCACTTTAAAATTGTAACTGACCACTCGTCCCTGCGCTGGCTACACAACTTAGAGGAATCAGAGACTAACTGCACGTTTAGCTATAAAATTTAAAGCCTATGACTTCAAAATTATCCCTTGGGCTGGAGTAGTGCATAAGAACGCTGATAGATTGTTGCAATTGCCTGCTGTTCAAATTGTATATCATCAGGCTGATGAGTTATTCCACCAGATGATCAAAGGTGATATTGAGGATGAACCCCAGAAACTCAGAGTGCTCTAAGGAAAGCAATGGAGAACATTAAGTTGAAGAACAATCAGCTATATAAAATGAATGACAGAAAATAGGTTTTATTCTTGTAGACTTTCATAACGAGCAGATATCATCAAAAACGAACACAAAGTCTTTGCCACAGTGGCCTAAGGAAGACTATTGATCATACTCGCCAGTTATACTACTGGGAATTGATTATCTACAATGTCGCAGATTATCTGGCCTTTTGTGTGGAGTGCCAATTACACACAACCTCACAAGAAGGTATTAGGATATTGTCTAGTACGCCCTGGTTTTACGAGGCACATGATGTCCATAGATGTTATGGGACCATTGAGTGTCAGAACTGAGGATGTGAAGTATATAATAGTCACAATAGACCATCTAACTAGATGGTTCAAAATGTTACCCCTGAGTAGATTGGATGCCATGAGGCTGGCAATTCATTTTGGACTAAGTAGTATATTAACACATATGCCCTCAAGCTTTACTAAGTGATAATGGAACCAACTTTACATCCTATGTATTTCCAAGGTTAAACGAACTAATGATAATTTGAGGATTGGTGTCCATTACCTACCACCCAGAAACAAATGGGATGGTGGAGTGAGTGAATGAAACTTTAACAATGCTGAGAAAACTAGAAACAGGTGAAGCTTCCTCTTGGAGAACTTTTCTGAGCTTGGTACTTTGACTAAAATATCGGTTACTATTGGCAACAGGGAAAACGCCATGTTGTTATTCTTATATGACTAAACGATAAACCCTAGGTCATTATGGCGGAATGTATGGAATCCGCTAAGATTTGATATGAGTAATGGTAATTTGAGCTCCAAAAATGAGGCGATATTGGGTTGTTGGGAAATAATATCAAATTAGGATATTGGGAAATTAACAAATAAAGAATCAACTGAACTTTGAGATATGGCGAATAAAATTACAAAGCCATAGAAACAGTAGCATCTGAAGTTGCTACAATATAGGCGAGACAAGATGATCAAGAGAAGGAGGTTGT
The DNA here is from genome assembly GCA_022478985.1 of Massospora cicadina. NCBI lineage: Eukaryota > Fungi > Entomophthoromycota > Entomophthoromycetes > Entomophthorales > Entomophthoraceae > Massospora > Massospora cicadina. The sequence goes on from JAKSZP010015777.1 coordinate 320,006, forward strand.
TAAGTAGTTTAGAGTAAGCGGTACAGCAAGAATCCCCTGTAATTATTATATTAAATAAAAGAGAGTTGAGGGATCAAGTGCATCATATTTATTTAAAAGTTTATACTGTTGTTTTAAGGATGACGATCTTCACATCGTTGGTCCTAATTGCTCAGTGGGTCAAACCCTGTGCAAAAATCCTACGGCATATCTCTTATATACCGCCAATTTTATAACAGGGGTGCTCACTACAGGGGGACCATTGATCAATTGTAAAAATGATAAAAACTCAGTTGCTAGCTATGTTGCATCAATGTTGTCTTGATAAAAGTTCTACTCAACACTATGGGTCCATTACCTATGTGGAGCTGAAACTAGCTTTGGACACTGTGCTTAAAAAACAAGATGAGCTGCATTGGGAGGTTTGCTGCAGTAAGCTGCCTCCATTCAATCATGAAGTGAATATTTATGGGTTCTTTAAGCGCTTTGAAATTGCAACTAAAAGAGTCTCAGATCAATGCAGAGAAAAACTGTTGATTGCTTCCCTGGATGTTGGAAGTGCTGATCAAGTCGTCTGTTACCTTTCAGGTAGTTCCATCATATACCAAAAAGTCAAAGAGATGGTGCTATGGTTGTTCAGCGGAACTGCAAAGATGTCACAGCGGAAGGCCAAATTTTTGACCATCAGGAAACAGTGGAACGAGACCCCACCGCGTTTGCTGAATAAACTATGGCGGAAGCTCACGTGCTACTTGGGGCCAGAAGTTTATCTGAATCTGACGTGTGTATTGCAATGACTTCTGCTGTGAAGCCATACCACGAGTTACATAACGTCATGGCCCCACTTTTGGATGAAGATTTACCTTAGCTTAAAATTGTACAGCTTTTGCACTGTATATCAGCCAACTTCCCTCTGCCTAATAACAAGAGGAATCCTTCTGCTATAACTGCCAAATCGTCTTACTTGGGGGGCTCTGCAAGTCCAGTTCAGATTCCACCAAGTTACCCTCAGAAGTTAACCATCCACCCCATATCTGCTTATCATCCCTGGCCTTACTATCTCCCTAAACCTATTTATGCCAACCACTTCTAGCCCAACTCTTGCCGTGGCTTGTTTCATATTAATCAGGGACGTGGGCCTTATGAGGTCATCTGTTTCAAATGCAGTTGACAGGGGCATCTTGTATGATGGTGCCCTAATTGACTGGTCTCTTGTGTACAGCTGGAACAGTACGGCCAGGGAAAAGTCATAGTGGAGTAGAGAAGGGACTCTCTATCTCCGCTAAGCCAGAAGTCCCACCTGAACCTAAATTAAAATAATCAGCGGAAGTTCCCTTGAACAATAAGTTAGTTTTATATCAGCAGCTGGTTGGGGGGTGAATGTTTTGACACAAGTGCAGTCTGCGGATATGGTGGAAGAGGGGTCTCAGATGCAGGTTGAGCCATATTCTTTCTAAATGTTTAAACAATTTCCCCTGAAAAGTTAGACCCCTCCTTGGATGCACCTTTTTTGCAAGCAGTAAGCGTCGCTCTTCCGGTCAAAACTACTATATAAAACAATACCCCAGAATTGGTGAGGGGATTGCGTGTTTCCTTGGAAACGGGGATCCTTTAGTTGTCCATGTTATTAACAGTCAAGCTGCATCCTACTCCGAATGTACTTACAGTGACCTGGTTGTAGCTAAGACCCAAGTCCATGCCATCATAGATACTGGTGCGTCAACATAGTCTCCACCAAATTGGTGTCCAGGTTGGCATTAAAACTGGATGTGGAACATTTGGATGGTATATGGCACTGCTAGAACGGAAATTTTGGTTTCTGAGGGAGCATACTGTGTGCTTCCACTGCCGTTTGGTTCTATTCACTTGGTATCTCCAGCTACAGTGCTACCAAATAGCAATTATGATTTTTAATTGGAATTGCCTTCTTGTGACACAATGGGCTGTTATTGATATGACGGACAAGACTTTTGAGATATTGGGTCAGCGAATCCCAATTCACTTCACTTCTAGCGGAGTGCCAAATGATCTGGTGCATATGGGGAATATCAATCTATCATATAGCAACGGAGTAATCCCTGTGCACTACCATCAGTTAAAGGGCAAAAGTCGGGCCCTTCCCCAACAGATTTTTGAATATCAAGGGCTGCTGCTCAGAGATGATGGACCTATATCTATTCCATCTGGGCATCAAGTTATAGTGAACACTGACTTGGTGATTGAAGTTCCATATGGACTCTATGGGGAGGTTATTGGGCCATATCAGCAATAACGATTTGAACCCCACGTGGCCCCAGGCATTATATTACCAGGGCAAGGGGAGATCAAAGTTTTGCTTGCAAATCTGCAAATGGTACCACTGCAAATCTGCCGCCACCCAAATTGTGGCATATTTGCAATTTTTCCCCATTGAGGAGGTTCTTTTGGTTTATGAGTTTGGGTCGCTGGAGGAATTTGGTCTGCCTTTTGAACCACAGCTCAGTGTAATGGCAGTTGTATCATACGATGAATTAATGGGGTTGTCAGAACCACAGAATTATCAGGCTATCCCTCTATTTCAAAAATATAGAGAGATTTTTTCCATCAACGACCTTGATTTAGGATGCGCGCAGGGGGTGGTTCATAGGCGGGACAGTGGAGATCATCCACCCATCAGGTCTTGACCAATCCGCTGATCAAGGGCAGCTGAAGAAGTCATCACCGAGGAGATTGAAAAGCTGCTAGAGCATTGAATGCTCAAACCATCTAAGAGTCTATGAGCTTCGCCTGTCCTAATTGTTAAAAGGAAGAATGGCACTAACCGCATAGTAATCAACTACCAGAAGCTCAATAGTATCACCAAAAAAGACTCATACCCTCTACCGCGTATTGATGATGCACTGGATCAGTTAGGTGGAGCCCGCTACTTCTCAGCGATGGATTTGTTTTTAGGTATTGGCAAATTGAGTTGCCCATGGTAGAACAAGAAAAATGTGCCATAATCACATCAAAAGGGCTTTTCCAACCAACTTGCATGATGCAAAGGCTATGTAATGCCCTGGCTACATTTCAACAAGCAATAGACACCATATTGGGTGATCTGAAGCTGTCATGCATTCTTGTGTACCTTGACAATATTAATATCTTTTCTCACATGTTCTTTGAGCACCTTACCCATTTGGAAGAGGTATTTTGCTGTCTGGCTGAGGCCAATATTAAAATCAAGCCTCAGAAATGCCACTTCTTCAAGGATCAGCTTGAGTACCTCAGGTTCATATTGGATGCGACTGGGATAAGATCCCAACCAGCCAAGGTAGAGGCTGTCCAGAAGATCACTAAGCAATTTAATAAGTGGGACATTCAGGTGTTTTTGGGGATGGTGGGCTAAAACCAACGATTTATACCCATTTTCAGTTGCATCAGAGGTCCACTGTTTGAGCTACTAAAGAAGGACGCCATGTTCAAATGGACAGAATGATGCCAATGTGCCTTTGATACCCTTCGAATGGCATTAATTAGTGCGCCCATGTTGCACTACCCTGATTTCAATAAGGAAAAGTATAGTGCAGATGGATGCATCACTTTCCGCTGTTGGGGCAGTCCTGTCTCAGAAGGAAGATGAGGGGGAGGAGCACCCAGTGGCGTACTGTAGTCAAAGCTTGAATTGCCACAGACAGAATTCCACTGTAACTGAGTGAGAGTGCTTAGTAGTGATTTATGAATATAAAAAGTTTTGAGTTTACTTGCATGGAGCAAAGTTTAAAAGTCATAATGGATCATGCATCATTGCATTGGTTGCAGAATTTGAGAGAGCCTGATTGGCGGTTAGCCTGATGGGATCTTAAGCTGCAAGTTTATGACTTTTGAAATTCTTCATTGTCCAGGAGCAAAAAACCAAAATGCCAATTGCTTATCAAGATTGCCAACAATTGAAGTTACGGCGGATTTAAGCAACATAATGTTCAATAAAATGCTCAGCGGAAAGTACAATGATGAACCACCTCAAGTTATCAAGTTACAAGATGGACTCAGGACCAATACGTTTCTAAAAATGGGGAATTGTATAAGCGTATAGGAACACTGCCATGAATATCCCAAGACCTTCCACACGCCCAAATATTATTATGAGTGCACACCGAGCGGTTGGCCATGGTGGGTTCTGAAAGACTCTTTAATTGTTGAAGCCGCAGTATTATTGGAAAAACATGCAATTTGACATGCCTGAGACCCTGTTCTGCTGCCATCAGTGCCAGGTGGAGAAGCCGTTCCACCAGAAAACTTCATACCAGTTAGTGAAGCTGCAATTCACCTGGCACGCCGGTTTCAATTTATGTTGTGGGTCCCTTGCCAACAGGGGAAACTGGTCAAAATACATAATTGCAGCAATTGACCACATGACCAAGTGGGTTAAGGCGTGACCAATACGCGATTTGGGGGTGCTAACAGTGGCCAAGTTTGTTATGAAGTGTATAATTCAGAAACACGGTTATCCCCAGTTCATCCTTATTGACAATGGAACAAACTTTACTTCACACATTCTACCTAAGCTTAATGAGCTGATGGCCATCTTCGGGGTTCTAACAACTCCATATCACCCTGAGTCCAACGGAATGGTTGAACAGGTTAATGGGACCCTGGTGAACATACTCCAGAAGTTGGTAACTGATAGGCCTTCTGATTTTAGTACCCTCCTTTCTACTTTGGTGTTTACCTACAACAATAGCTACCATTCTGCCATGGGGTAAAGCCCATTCCAATTGCTTTACAGACGGCACCCCGCTCTGCCCACCCTCCTATATGCCTGTTAGAGGACACTGGTGGAATGGATCTGCTACGCTATTTGACCATCCTAACAAATACATTGATTAAATTCAAACTGAAGCGTAATTGTTCAGCCTAGCCAAGAGAATCAAAAGCCAGGTTGTCATCAAGTATGGCGGAGTGGTCTAGCACAGTTCAAAGATGGAGAAATGGTCCTATTCCATGATCAACATGTGTTTGTCCAGAAACACAAGCTGGCCAGTATCTGGATCAGGCCATTCGAAGTCATTAAGAAGACATGTATAGATGCATATACCATCAAGGACCCTGCTAGCAGTCAGATCATCAACCAAGTGCATGCGAAGTTCCTCCAGACATATAAGCAATAGGAGCCTTATCATCCAGTTAAGGAGGGGGTAATGTCATGATTCTGATATGACTGGACAATAATCCTTAGGTCATTATGACAGAATGGATGGAATCTGCTGAGATTTTTTATAAGTAATGATAATTTGAGCGCCTCAAAATGAGGCAATATTGGGTTGTTGGGAAATCATCTTGGATTAGGCAATTAGGAATTTCGGGAAGTTGATATGACTGGATGATATGCTACCCATATTTGCAGATTGGAGGGGGGATCAAGATGAGTCATAAGATTTACAAAAAAGGGATAACAAATTATAATCAAGCAAAATGATGACATTTGGAAAATCGAGAGGATTTATGCTGAGATTTGATATAAACAAGAATAATTTTTAAAGGGAAGAAGAATAGAAGAGTACCAAGCCAAGGATGCATCCAGCTGGGGGAACTGAGGTATAAATAGTCTCATGGAAGATTAAAGAGAATAGCCTTTTTATGAGGGAAAGGGGAGCGCAGAAAAGTCTGCGATTTATATTAAATAAAAGTATAAATAAGGGGCGATAGCTCCATATGTATTTTATCAAATTTTATTAAAAAGTCAGTGATCCTCATATCATCTGATTTGGTTGCTCAGTGGCTAATACCCTGTGTACAATCAACTCGGCGGAATCAAGCCCAGATGCCAAGAATTAACAGTGGTGCTCACTACAGGGGGCCACTAAGCAACTGTAGTTTTGTTAAAAAAGTAACAATTAAAATACAATGACGAGTCCTCATTTGTTATGACAACTTGATCAGATTCTGGGCGCTGTATGCTGAAGAAGCCTGGGAAACACCTACCCCAAACCGACATTATTCACTGTTATTGAACTAGGGGATGATGAAGTTTTGATTAATTTGCAATTCAAGAATTGCCCTGAGCTGACGACCAACCAACAAGGATGCTCCACAAAAGTGACTCCCCAACAACTGAAAAATATTATGGAATGGCTGTTGCATGGGTATCGCCTATATGAGGATGAGACTGGGGAAAATGCCCTGAGTTTATTCTATAACCAACGCGATCAAGAAAATCAATATGTGCTGTACATGTCTTATTTGGATGTGACTATCACAGGGTTAGCTTGCCACCTTGGTACCCACGGAATTGAGGAGTAATTAATCGCTTATGTGCAACCTTCAATTCGCTAGCCTCTTTTTGTTCTGGCTCATCATAATATTGAAATTGGAGATGTATTACAGTTCGCACAAGCACAGCAGCACGATACTCGCCTCCTGCTTGACCGCCTCAATTGTTTGTTTTTGGAAATACAAGGGGCACTGGCACAGATGGATCAATAATTTGGGGATGTCCCCCGTCAAATTGGACATTCTGGTATCACAGTTAGATTCAGAATTACCTCAAGTAATAAGAGAACTTCTGGAATAGCATGGCCTATTGGTGGAGTGGATTCAGGACGTAACAACCTTGGGGAATAAAACTGAGCACTTTATGATAGAGCTAGCTGAATAAGTGAAAGCTCTCAAAGCCATGATTGCTTAACTCAAGGAAAGAATGCCCCTGATGGAACAACAAGTGGCAGCCCGAGTCAGCTCTCTATCAACAGAAGTAAACCAACTAAATATTAATTGGAATACGCAGCGAACAACAGATAACGCGCTTATCCTACAGTCAACGTCTCCCTGATATCTCCAGCTTATTCATCGAGTTACACAACTGGAAGTCGTTAGCCAGGCTGAGCACCAATAAGCCTTTCCTCTTCCAATTGGTGAGACAAGAGATTACGCGGAAATGCAAGGGCACCTTGATACCCTTCAATGGACCGATGAGGAATTGGTATGGGAACAATCCTCCCTTGTTAACCAAATAAATGACACCAATCAACAAGCGGAAAATGCAAGTTGACAGTAAACCTGCCTGCAAAATATAATCAAAGAAGTTCTTTTGCGATTACAAGCTGTGGAACAGAAACTGAATGAAGAAAGGGAATTCCAAAGGAATTACAACATCAATATGAAAGCTGCAACAGGAATTTCAGGAGGACGGTGTAAATGTTATTTGGTTAAAGAGGAGCAGTTGATCAACGAACAGTTTGTGGGGCATACAAGAGCTGGGGGGAATGGGGCATTTAGTGGTGATTTGGGGGAAGAATGTTATGGATCAGCAAATGAATATCCATTGGGCAGTACGATGGACCCCCTGCACAACAACACTTCTCCCAATTCCTTTTTGACTGGTTCAAGTTAATCCAGCCGGCTGTATGATAATGCACAAAGTGATGGTTCCCATACTCACTCTGAAAAACAATTCGCCTGCCCCTTGCAGCAGGAACCTAGAGCAAAGCAAATTTGTTCATATCAAAAAATTACCTCCTTTCAGTTGTGACAGGAACCTACATGGTTACTTTAAACGTTTTGAATTTGCTGTGGAAGGGCTACCAATCAATAAAAAGTGAAGTTGTTGCTGTTGCTTTAGATGTGAAAAGCGCTGATCAAGTGACCTGCTATCTTACAAATAGCTTGGTATCTTATACACAAGTAAAAGTGATCGTTATCCAGATTTTCAGGGGCGCTACCAAGATGTCCCAATGGAAAGCCAATTTTATGAATATACAGTTTTACCAAAATGAGACCCTGTCAGAATTCACTGAGCAGTTTTTTGTGGGAAGCACACGTCCTAATTGGATCTAACATTTTAACCACTGAGGATGTATGTATAGCAATGACGACGGCTGTCAAACCATATTGGGAACTATATAATGCTATGTCTCATGTGTTGGATGGGGATAACGGACTTATTTGAATCATGAACACCTTATGTCGACTCTACGCCATGAACAGCGCCCCCAACGTAGCCTGAAAAGTCTCTGTTGCCCCCGCTCCAACCCTTTCAGGATATAGGCTGCAGCAACTGCGTTATCCACCGCTGGAACGTATTCACCCCTAATATGAGTCAGTAGACCCTTTTTGGCCCATGTATGCTTCCCTAGTTCATCTGCGACCTTGGAATCTTACTGACAACTTTTGACCTGGCCCTTCCGCCCCAAACTATATATGTGAATCTTTTATGAACACTTGTTTCCAGTGCAGACAAAGAGGGCATTACGCGGCCAATTGCCTTAGCAAACCACAAGTGTACGCAATACCAACTAATATAGTCAAGCAGGGAAAAAATTAAGCGGAGTAGATATGGGATGCTCTATCTCTGCTAAGTCCAATTCACTTATCCCTGACAATTCCCAAACATCTTTTCAGGTAGAAATTGAACCTCAATCGGATGATTTGTTATACCAGCAGCTTTTGTTGGATACCCCTGCTTCCACTTCCAAGAGTAAAAGTTCACCCATCAGTCTGAGTTCCACCAAGATGTGCAGAAGCTATATGCGTGGCAGATACTGAAACAAACTGGCAACAGCACCGTGGATCCTTCGCCAAACGTCGCCCCTTTATTAGGGGTTAATGTAGCCATCCTGATGGAGAAAATCACTAGTGAGTATCCTCAGGTCAGCAAGGGCATTTATTTTTGAGTAACTCAAAGCCCTTGAATGTACAAGTAATAAACACTGATTGTTCTTCTTACTTGGAATGTACTTATTGCGACATATTCTTTCAAAACACCAAAATACGCGCTATCATAGACATGGGAGCACCTATGAACATAGTCTCCACCCTGTTGGTGGCTAAACTTATGTTGAAACTGGATGTGGACCATCAAGTAGTATATTGGACCGTGGGAACGCACAGCACTGTGTCAGAAGAAGCATATAGCGCGTTGCCTTTATGATTTGGGTCAGTTCAGGCTTCCGCTCCAGCGGTGGTTTTGCCAAATAACCACTACAATATGTTAATCAGTGCAGCTTTTATGAGGAAATTTGGCATTGTGATAAATATGGTGGAAGAAACTCTTACTATGTTTAACCAACAGATTCCCATATATTTTTCCTCTGGTGGTATCCCAACGGATCCAGTCCACTCCAGTCAGATCAATCTAGCATACAGCGACAGAGTGATTCCTGTTCATTATTGGTGACTGAGTCAGCGGACCAGGATCCTCCCCAACCAGATATATGAGTACAAAGGGATCCCAATTCAGGCAACGTGCACTTTAAGCCTACCGTCTGGACACCAGAGCATAGTAGGGACTGGGCTTGAAAATGATGTCCCTAAGGGGCTTTATGGAGAAATTATGGCGCCTCACCAGCACTTGCGGCTTGAACCACATGTGGCTCCAGGGTTGCTGCTACCTGGGAATGGTGAGGTGAAAGTCCTGCTAGCGAACCTACAGAAGAAGGCAATAATGATTAAGTTGCACCAAGTGGTGGCTTAACTACACTTAGTCCCTATAGAGGAAGTTCGTCATATTCATGATTTTGTCTCATGGGAGGATCTCGGACTACCAGCTCACTCCTCATTCCACGTACTGACCATGGTTCTGCGGGAAGCGCTCACAGGATTTATTAGTGGATCAGCAAGATAAGGCTATGGAATTATTTGAAAAGTATCGGGATATCTTCACACATAACAATCATGACTTGGGGCATGCTCAAGGGGTGGTACATCAGATAGATATGAGGGATCACCCTCCCATTTGATTGTGACCTATTATACATTCAAAGTGGTGGAAGAGGTTGTTTCTGATGAGGTGGATAAACTTATCGAGCAAGGAATGCTAGAGCTGTCAAACAGTCCATGGGCATCACCTGTGCTCATCGTAAAGAAAAAGGATGGCTTGAATTGGGTGGTTATTAACTGTTGTAAATTCAATAATGTAACAAAGAAGGATTCCTACCCTCTTCTGCAGATTGATGATGCATTTGACAGATTGAGTGGGGCGAACTATTTTTTCACCATGGATCTGATATCAGGGTACTGGCAGATCGAATTGCCATTAGTGGAACAGGAGAAATGTGTGATCATCTCCTCGAGAATGTTGTTCCAGCCAACTCGCATGCCACAAGGGTTGTGTAATGCCCCAGCTTTGTTCCATCATGCCAAGGATACAATTTTAAGTGCTTTTAAAGCTGTCCTGCGTCCTAGTTTACCTTGACGACATCAATGTGTTTTCACAGACGTTTACAGAGCACCTGGGCCACTTGGAGCGAGTGTTTCAGCGCCTCGCTGCTGCTGATATCAAAATTAAGCCTTGAAAGTGCCATTTTTTAAAGAAAAATTAATTTACCTTGGGTTTGTCATGGATTCAAACATGCTTAAACTGCAGCTGGCTAAGGTGGAAGTGATAAGCAAGATGACTCGCCCAGGTAATAAGCAGGATATTCAAGTGTTTTTGGGGATGGTTGGGTATTACTGATGGTTCATTCCCAATTTCAGCTGCATCTGGGCCTCACTTTTCGAGTTGTTAAAGAAAAACGCTTCCTTCAATTGGACAGAATGATTCCAGAACGCTTTTGATGTATTGCAAACTGCGTTAGCAAGCGCACCCATTTTGCATTATCCCAACTTTGACAAACAGTTCATAGTACAAATGGACGCATCCCTCACTGCTATTGGGGCAGTATTATCCCAGAATGATGATGACAGTGTGGAACATCCTGTCGCATTCTGTAGTCAAAGCTTGAACTGTCATGAACAAAACTACACTGTAACCAAGTGGGAGTGTCTAGCAGTGATCTATGCTTACAAACAGTTTTGGGTATATTTGCATGGGGTAAGATTCCAAGTAGTGATGGATCACGCATCCTTGCGCTGGCTACAGAATCTTTGTGAATCGGAAGGATGGCTCATATGTTGGGCTCTGAAGCTGTAAGCATATGATTTTGAGATTTTATATTAACTGGGAGCAAAACATCAAAACGCAGATTGTCTTTCTTGGTTGCCCACGGTCACTATCACGGCGGATCTAGATGATATAATGTACAAAAAGATGGTGGCGAACAAATACCAGGATGAGACGCTGCAGGTGATCAAGGTGTTAGATGAACTTAGGGAGGATACCTTCGTATGAGGGGAAGAACTATATAAGTGGATTGGGGACTTGACACTATATTTCCTAAGCCTTTGGCTAGACCCTCGATAATTATTGATGCTCATCAGGCTGTAGGACATGGAGGATTGCGGAAAACGCTAGAGTTTTTGTGACCCCAATACTTCTGGGAAACCATGCATTATGACATATTGGAAACGGTTAGCTGCTTCCATCAGTGTCAAGTGAAAAAGCCTTTCCACCAGAAAACCACCTACCAACTAGTTAAGCCCCAGTTCGCATGGCACACCTTTTCCATTGATGTAGTATGACCTCTGCCGACTAGTGCCTTTGATCCAAGTATATAATCATTGCCATTGATCATTTGACCTGATGGATGGAGGCCAGGGCTATTAGCAACTTAGGTGCGGTCACCACAGCCAAGTTTATTATGGAGTGTTTTATACAGCGGCACAGCTGCCCGCAGTTCATTCTGACAGACAACAGAACCAACTTCACTTCGCATATCCTGCCAAAGTTAAAAAGTTGATAATGATTTGCGGGGTCTTGACCACCCCCTATCATCTGGAATCAAATGGGATGGTAGAGCAAGTCAACAGAATCCTAGTAAACATACTCCGCAAATTGGTAACAGATCAGCCCTCAGAATGGAGTGCCCTTCTACTTACTGCTGAGTTCGCTTATAGTATCATTTATCATTTGGTCACTGGTAAGAGTCCATTTCAACTGCTGTATGGTTGACATCCGGCTCTGCCTGCCTTGTTATATCCATGTGTAGAGAAAACTGGTGGTGTGAATCATCAGCGATATTTGAAGACACTCACTGATACACTGATCAAGCTGCAAACGGAAGCCTACTACACTAGTTTGGCCAAGAAGATTTGCAATCAGGCGGCCTATCAGAAGTGCTGGAGTACACTTCCGTTGTTCACTGTTGAGAAACTATGTTTTATTCCACGATCAGAATGAATTTGGACGAAAAAGCAAGCTATCCAACATTTGAGTTGGCCCATTTGAGATTATCAAGAAAACTGGCATGGATGTCTACACTATTAAGGAACCCGCTGGGGGTCAGATTATCAACTGAGTCCACGCGAAGTTCCTCTGAGCATATAAACAGTAAGAGCCTATCATCCAGTCAAAGGTGGGGTAATGTTGTGAAGTTGATATGACTGGATGATATGCTACTCATATTGGCGGATTGGAGGGGGGATCAAGATGAGACATAAGATTTACAAAAAAGGGATAACAAATTATAATCAAGCAAAATGATGACATTTGGAAAATCGAGAGGATTTATGCTGTGATTTGATATGAACAAGAATAACTTTTAAAGGGAAGAAGAATAGAAGAGTAACAAGCCAAGGATGCATCCATCTGGGGGGAACCGAGGTATAAAGAGTATTATGGAAGATTAAAGAGAATAGCCTTTTTATGAGGGAAAAGGGTGCGCAGAAAAGTCTGCGATTTATATTAAATAAAGGTATAAATAAGGGGCGATAGCTCCATATATATTTTATCAAGTTTTAGTAAAAAGTCAGTGATCCTCATATCATCTGATTTGGTTGCTCAGTGGCTAATACCCTGTGTACAACCAACTCGGCGGAATCAAGCCCAGACGCTGAGAGATAAAAGGGAAATTAAAAAATAAAGGATTAAAAGAACTAATAAGGTATGGCGAACAAAATTACTAAGCCATAGAAGTGGTAGCATCTGAAGTCGCTACAATATAGGTGAGACGAGATAATCAAGAGAAGGAGGTTGTTAAGTAGTTTAGAGTAAGTGGAACAGTGAATATCCGCTGTATTTATTATATTAAAAAATAGAGTTGTGGGAGTAAGTGCTCCATATTTATGTAAAAGTTTATTCTGTTGTTTTATGGATGAAGATCATCACATCATTAGTCCTAATTGCTCAGTGGGTTGAACCCTGTGCAAAAATCCTATGGCATATCTCTTATATACTGCCAATTTTTTTAACACGACGTTTCAGCTTCTATATGGGACAAAGGGCCGCATTACTGCCAATCTTGTATTCTGACATTAAATCAGCTTTGGGAATGAGTTCTGAACAATACTTATCACAGCAGGCTAGTATTATGATTGAGTTATAATCTTAAGAATTTGATATGATGCTGAAGAAGAGGATCAATTTAAAGAAAATGGATGACAAGAATTTTCTGGCTGAAAGAATACCATTTCAGAGATATAGTAGTATATATTGTGACACCCATGATTTTGGAAGAAAAAAACAAGTTGGACGCCCTATGGTTGGTTCCATTTGAGATTATCGCCAAGTTGGCAACTGATACCTATATGATTTTAAACGTCAAAAGATGGTCATATAGTAAATAGCGTCCATGTTAAAGACTTGAAGTATTGGACTTAAGAGAAAAAATAAGTAAATAAGAGAACATTTGAAAAAGTATAAAAAAGTAAAAGTTTATGAAAAGAAACGTATATAAGTTTATCATCTTTAAAGGGAAAAATAGAAAATTTGGAAAAATATAAAAGGTTATATTTTGATGTTTTGTTGCCGCAGTTGAGCTGATCTAGCTTAGATCCTACCTTCCGTTGTATAGTGGGAGAATGGGGATATACTACAATGAGTGAAATGATAAAGTTTGGCCTGACCAGCTCAGGTTGGAACTGGGTCTTCCAGAAAGAAGTTCTGAGGTGCTTAAGAAGATAAAGTTGTCAGCAGGATTAGGGCGGGCTGAAACTAGATCTGCCAGGAAGAGTCCCTTTAAAGTTTGGTAGGACCACTCATGTTGAAACTGGGTCCTCCATGAGTAGTCCTGGGGCGCTAGTATAGGGCTCAGCAAAGCTGACTGAGAAGATTCTATGAATGACTGAAATCGTTGGAACCTGTCCTAGAGTTGGTACAGGTTGAATGACGAGGAGTTACTGGAACCTATCCTGGGATAGTACAGTTTGAATGGTGAGGCGCCATTGGAAACACGTCCTGGGGTTTGTACAGTTTGACCAGTTCATCTCATCAAGGATGCCTGAAATGGTACAGGCATGACATGATGCCGTAGGAACTTTTCTTGGGAGAAAAGGCAACAGGTAGCAACTAGGGAAGAGAAATTGCAATGGCAAGCATGACATGAGAGCATTGAGTGCAGACAGAGCTGAGATCTGCTGAAGACAAAGAAATATGATGGCCAAACATGATCACAGGATGAGGCGACATCCATCCCTGAAGCTTCTATCTTCCTCTGAATAATCTAGTCAAGAGGGGGTATATGTTGGAATTTCAGTTGACCACATTATCTATCTCACTGAAAGATTAAGTGTTTTGAAGATTGTTATTCAAAAACTATTATTTGGCGATGATCGCCAATTGAATTATTAGTCATATATAATTAATGGGTATGATCTGATGATTGTCTTTATTTGTGTTTCATTAGGGATCATCCCAACATATGAAATAGGTGATTTAGTGAAGGATTAACATCCAATAGCTGGGTACTATGATGAATTATTTGACAGAATGACTAAACTTTTTACAAACTACCAAAGCATTTTTAAAGCTAGTTTTGGTGGTAGTAGGCGTAATCAGGAAACATGGCCTTTATATAATCGGTGTCCAGCTTTTGACATTAACAAATGACTGCTGAACCGCGAAGCTTACCCTTCTGGAGATTAACTAAGGCAAAGGAACCCGCCATTATTCAGAAGTTAATCTCAAGGATCAAGAATTTAGAAAATAATTAATCTATTCTTATGAGAAGCTGAAAAGCTGTGCGTCTGTTGCACTATAAAAACCCCAATTGTTTTTTATAATAAAGCATATCTTAATTTAATAAAAACTTAAATGTTTATACATTAGTTGTATAGTTTACTCTTGTGGTAAGAGTGCAAGGATCATATATCCTCAGTTGTTTTGTTTGTTATTGGATATCCACCTGGCTCTGCGTGAAGAGAATAGTGAAGAGTTTATCTAACGGTTTAAATTTATTTTCAGGAGGAAGAAGCACTTGTTTAGTGTTGGACCTTATACTCAACTTGTCTTTAAGGGCACTCAACTAAAATAGTAGTATTCATATTATTATTGCCTTAAATCATTCAGTTGATATAATCAGCGCATTTATCTAGAATCTGTGCAGTCAAATAAGGGAGTTAAAGCGAGCTACAATCTCCAAAGAGGCAAGATCCCATATTTTAATAATCATCAAAATTGTGAAATTGTTTATCTGTCCTCTTTAGTAGGGCTGTTTAGCTTCCAGTAATTCATCACTAATATGTGACCACCATTATTCTTCTTTATAAGTAACAGTGGGGTTGACCATGGACTCTGGGACACCACAATTAAGATGGCATCCAATAATTGCTTGAGCTCAGTATTGATATATTGCTCCTCTACCTCAACTTTATATATGGCTTTGAATGAAAAGGGGCTGAATCTCCAACGTTGATACTATGTGTTCAGTATTTCATGTGACCATAGTCAACATCTGATGTAAAGAAAACGTTCTGATAGCCTTCAAGTAATTATGCACTTTCTCGAGTTCCACCTGATTTAACTTATTGGATACATGTACTTGAGGGATATCACAAATTATATTATTGGAGGGTAGGGTAAAATCAAGCTGAGTACCAATACTTTACCTTTTTGACTTCTATAATGGGAAGTGAATAACTTTTCAATTTCTTGATTTTTCAGACTAGGCTAGAATTGTTGATTAGATACCCCAAGTAATAGTTTAATAGGTCACTAAAAGCTGAATTGAAGGACTCCTGGTAAAACTTTTGGTTAAAGCCTACTTACTCCATTGATACTAGTAATATGTAGCAAGCAAATTTGGGGTATACTCATGGTATGTTAATATAAACCACTCTTTGTTATCTTGGTTTGATTTTTACCTCCTAGGTGGCATAAAATTGTATGCCTTCTGCTGCCTCTACTCAGATATGTATCATCTTCATATTGCTCCAGATGTACAATAATGCAAAGGTAAAGCAGAAACAAGGTACTCAACCAGACAAGATTAATCCTCTTGATGGAGTCTTAATTTTTAGTGCATAGTTAACTTAATAGTTGAGGAGTGATAAAAGCCTTCCTTTAGATTGTTGACTCCTTCATATTTAAATTATGAACTGCATCCCAATAAGTATATCATACCAGCTTTTGTCCAAGTCAGCCTTGAGAGCTGATAAAACTAACTTATCAATGCAATTTGCGGAGATGAATATGCACCAATCGCCTTGGTTTTGTTTATATGGAGGTGCTATACTTTTGAGTGTATCTGAGGTCATAGTCAAGCTTTATAATCTTGATGAGTTGTGATGTGACACATTTATAGATGATTCCATATCCAAGCTGGCCATAACTTAGACCTTTTGTATTACCACTTCCACTTTAGTTATGGTTCTTCAAAACTTTGGCGGGAGGGCTAACACCTCTTTAAGGTGGAGTATTGCATTGAGTTTATGGGAAGTCTTGGAATACTTCTTCTTGATCTCCAGTAGACTGTGCATGCTTGGGATGGGTCTACTCAACAGACAAGTTATTAATCAGCATTGCTAGTTTATCAATTATTCTGAAGAACCCAATAACCTGACTGAGGTAAGTGTCTTTAGGAACCAGGGTGTCATTGATATTTTTCTGTTCAAGAAGTCCAGAACAGTGAGCTCAGTGGGAAAACTAAGATATAAAAGCCTGTATTCTCATAACCCCCTCAAAGTCATCACTAGATCCATTCTCAAGGTACGTGAGATGAGCAATGGGAAATTTTTTGCTTTCAGGTAATTTGGTTTAGTCAGATTTAGAAGTACCTGACCTTAAGCCAACCTTTCTTTCCCCTTCTTGGCAAGGGCAGAGCTCTTATTAAAACATATTCTTGGTATTGTTATTCTTCTTACAGTAGTACAACCTTGGCTTCTCCTCCTACTTATGCTTTGCTTTCTTCACAATATACACTCTGGGTTTTGTTTAAGCCTTTCAAGATGTCACAGGCTTGTGTATACCAACCACATTGATCAGGTCTTCTTTGATGACTAAGATGGGTTTGAAGCTTAATTTTACAGATGTGCCGTGCATGGCTAGGTCAGGGCTACTATGTAACCCAGCAATGAAGGCGGCTATGGCATTGTCCAATGTAAGCATACATTGATTTCGACAGAGTTTAGGCATCTATATAAAAGCAATCAGCAGATTTAGCAAGGGTTTCATTCTGGCATAGCATAATTTCCATAAAGTCTATTCCTTACTACTCAGGCTTCACTTGGACCTGAATTCTTTAATGAGCGCTTCCTTCACTTCTCTCCAGGTATTTAGGTCATCTTTATGAGGTATTATAACCTCTTTAGCCATTCATCTTAAAGAAGATAAAATATGCTTAACAATTTGATGATCAGTTGCACCATCCATTGTGGCTTCGTAGATGTAGAGGAAAGATGTGATACTCCCATTTCCAGGTGTAATCTTGTCCTCTAATGTAGGCACAAAGGTAGAGGCCTCCAAAACTGTAACACATGTACTTTGGGAGCTTCTTATTCGGTAATTTCAGTTCATATTTTGCTATGTTCAACTTGTCACTTGAGTCAACATAATGGATCCTGTAGAGGATTGAGATGTTGCTCCATTTCCTCCAAGAAAGTCTTGGCATGGCATCCAGAAGACATTAAATTCTTCTTTTGATATTGACTTTAAAATTCTCCAAATTCTTAACGCAAATGTCCATATTTGAATTTGTTGCCAAGTGGATGAGCAGAAAGTTTGTAAAAGTTTATTCTCATCCTCTAATACTTCAAAGCGCTTATTCAGGTCCTTTTTTCATCTCTTTGAAATTTGTGCTCTGAGAAGGCTTGTTGGTCCTGACTTTTTAACTCTCTTTAATAGTGTTCCAGCATTAATCAGCTTTGTTGAGTTGATGTTATAAATAATTTGTGTCTTCTTGATTGGGAAATTGGCCTCTCATGTTGCTCTCCTTATTTGTTGTGTCACTCAGTAATGGAAAGATAGATGCATGAGTCGCACAGGATGCCAGATCCTGTTCAACATTGGCTACTAAGGAAATAATATTTTTGAGTTATTAATGAGGTCTCAGAGGTTAGATGCTCCTCTTTTTCATCAATACGTTGTATAGCTTGTTCTAGATTGGCCTTGAGGAACTTGATCTATTTTCCTCTTGATGATGCCTAGTAGAAGCTTGAGCTTACATTTCGCTATAAAATTTGCTATCTTCTCTTTGGAGCTCTTTGGTGAAGGCGTCAAGTTATTCTTTAATATTTTTGCTCAACTTTAAGATGTCCTCTTGAAGGAGCTTATAGCTTACTCCATATACTCGATAATACCAGAATCAATAGTCCACATTTGATTATGGAGCTTAATGATGTAGGAAAAAATTAATTTGACCAAACGGCGGACTTCCCCTATAATTTTTGATGCCAAATTATATACCTGTTTGTAGACCATCCATAAGGCCTCTTGGGTATAGATATGATGGTGGAGTTTCTTTTTATGGACTCCCAGTCTATGCATTTTATGATAGAGCATAGGGATTATGAATCATAAAATAGCGAGATAGTTTCACACTTGATCCATTGCTCTCTTGGAGAGCACTGGAATCACATAGGTTTATAAGAGTCTTGTCTATAGCAGATGCTCTTTTTCACCTGGCTCTTTCTCCTGGAGTAATGACTCTACTAAGTTAGTCTCAAAAACCTTCATTGGAAATTCATGTTAGATGATGAGTTTCGGAAATATCCATAGGTTTTTTTAACTTCTTCAAATGTGAAGATGGGCGGACTTCCCATTTAATCTTCTTCATTATTTCTGTTTGCACATCGTGGGTAAAACTATCAATTGTAATTTTACATGGTGCGATCAATTGGGTGCAGGTATTGTTAAGAGTTAGCTGAGTCCCACGTAATGAGTATTAGCCTGAAGGGCTTCCGTTTTGAGCTTGATAGTGCTATGCCCAGAAAGCCTAAAAGTCAATACTTGAAGCCATCTAAGACGTATAAAAAGAATAATATCTATTTTAATGGTTTTCAAGTCATCCTTTATGTCCTGTCATCTATAGTATCCATTTTATGGTAATTACAGAGAGATAGACTTATTGAAGTCAAGTATTTAAACAAGATATGTTATTAATGACGTAATTTTGTTTTAGTATATAATAGGGGGTTTTATATGTCACATATAATAATATAAACCCCAAAAAGGAAAAGTATTAATAAAAATGATAGAGAGGGTAATCCGTATGGGAGGCTCCTGGTCAGGTGATGCATTCCAGATGGTATAATGCTTTTGTAATATAAGTTTAATAGGCCAAAAATGGACGTTGAAAGTACTAAGTCAGATGAGATTTGGTATAATTAGGCCAATTGTTGAGCAGATTTTTAATTCTTACACTTTTGCAGGTTCATCTTAATTTACTGCCTTGTGTGCCAGCTTGAGAAAAATTCACCTGAACTTCCAATAATCCTTCATTTTAGTTAGGCAGGACTTTATCTTAGGGTATTTTAGGCCAAATTGATATAACAGACTTTCCCTAGTATTGATTTGAGCCTTACCAACTACCAATATTTCCATGTGGTTAATTGAAGTAGCTTCATTTACCCCCTTTGTGGATCTAGGCGTCAATTCTGTCATAGGAGTTAAATGGCAAATATTCTTCTCATCATGCTCAATATACTAATATCTGACGAATGTACCCCAGTTGACACTTATATCTAAAATTGAATTCACTTGAAAGGCCCCTAATAATGGATCGTTAAATCAAAGATTATAAAGTTGAATTACAAAGCCATGACTCCCTAATTTTCATGTAGTATAAAATAAAGTATGCCAATTTATTAGATATCTCATAAAGGATGGAATCTAAAGACCTAGGCGCAGATCCTTAGTTTTTAGCGAATTTAGGTGCAATCTTGCAATTAATCCAGTCAATTATTCAACATAGCTGGTGAGAATTTTTAGAAAGGTGATAAATCCTGAGATAACTTGAGGTCCCTTTACTCACTACATGAACAGGTCAACAGTTGGCCAGTTCGAATTCTGTTTTTACTGTATATCTAGACTACAAAGTAAATTGACTAATCTTTGTTATAGGTGATATTACACCAAAGAGCTAAATGACTTTTACTAGATAAATATGGAAGAAGAATATTCAATTTATGAAAATGTTGGTATTATATAAAGTACCAAGGGAGCATCAATATGGTAATTAGGGTAGGCGCATACCATATGTGAGGGTGAAAGTAGATTCAGGAATGTAGAAGGTGGTGGGACAGTTCAGCTTCAGAGTTGGAATAGATCAGGATTCAAAATTGAGGGCTGGACTGAGATCAATAATGGTAGCACATCAAGTGGTTTACATTATCTTCCATTAGGCAGCCAATAGATAGTAAGGTATGTTGGGTAGCATAAGGTGGTTAATAAAGTGACTAGAGGAGTTAAATATTGAGTACAACCTTGGTCATTTTACCAAGGTTATATTTCAGCTTGGCATTCTTCCCTATCTCATTTGCTACTAGAGCACTAATGAGGTAAATTAACTAGAGTTTGTAAGTTGTATACTCGGTGTTATTATGGAAAATTACTTAGTGTTTTTAAATTACAAGTTGTTGGAACTTTGGGTCTCAGAGCCAATTTAACATTGCTCAGTAAATTATAAGAATTATTACAAGATTTAATTCTGATTAAACATTGAAATATAAGTATAAAACAATGACAATAGCAATGTCAATAAGTTGACATCAATTATACTAAAATAAATTTTAACCTTAAATTTTAAAGCTTAACTCAAACTAGAGAAATTTATAACACCTGGGGCGCTGCAGAGCTGTTTTTAATGGTATAAGTCTGCCACATTCATATAGCATCTAATTTTGAGGAACTATAGCATGGCCACCCTTTAACATAGGGCTTCCTAAAAACTAAACTTTATCCTAATAGACTCATTTTGAGGGATTTGCAAATAAAGTCCTTCTTGTGGAGTGCTGCAGTCACAACTACCAGATCTTTGGTATGTTTCTCAGTGATAGAAAAATGAATCAGGACATTATTAACGTATGTTACACCCCAGATAAACAAGATATTCCCCAGAGCAAAATCAATGAGGCACTGAAAACTGTCAGCGCGTCCTTCAGTCCAAAGGTCACTATATAAGCTTAGTGACTTCTAACATGTATATATTGCTGTCAGCCATTCGTGAACAGACTTATCCCACACTTGGTGAAACATGTCTACAAAGTGAAGTTTATAGAAGACCTTGACCTTAAAATTGCTTGGGCTATAGACGTCTCAAGGGGTAGATTGTATGGCACAGGGACTGTAGCATTGTTTAAATGTCCATAATCCATGCAGGGCATGGTGTGCCATCAGGTTTATGAGAGAATACCACTTGTGATGACATTGGAGAGGTTTTCTTGACAATCCATTCCTTTGCCATCATGTCATCAATCCACACCTTTAGAAGATAAATTATCCTTGACTGTGTATGGTTATAATGGTCAGTTAATTTTCATGAGGTCAGCCATTAATTGGAAGCTCATACCATACCCTAATTGTCTTGAAAGGTGATTAGTGCCTTCAAATCAAAAAAGTGTTCAAGGGCTTAAGTATGCGTGGCATGATGAATAAAACAGCCTCAACATCAATAGAGGAATACTTCACCAAGCCACCACAGTGTTTCACATTGCCAACGTTAGAAGAGGGATTTCACTCTATTGAGAATTAGATGTAAAAGACAGCATGTTTTTTCCAGGTCAATGTTCATAGGTTGATAGCGCCACCAACCTTCCATCAAGATTATAGGGTACAAATGCTCTGGAATTGCTGAACAATTGGGCACAATCTCATTTTTCATGGGCAACAAACTGAATTTGCTTATTCAGGGGAAGACTGATAATGAGGAGATGAGAAACAGCCAATATAGGTGTACATGTTGTGACTTCTAGGTCTAAAGCCCCACCACTTCCAGATCAATCTATAATTACCCGGTGCTTCAGTGTTCACCATGGCATTTATTGCCACCATACGTTGCCCTAAGCAATATTAACATTAAACAGGAAATAAGCGTGGTCAAAATTATTCAAGTTTAAAGAGGGAACAAAGACTAGGACTTGACTTCTTAACCATAGATGCATCTTGGTACGTTCTGTTATCTTCCTGCTCTGATATGACATTGCTGCTGATCAAGCATATGACAATGGGGCTGAGTGTGTATTGAGGGTTTGAGATAGGGTAGATATTGGACATAACCATGTAAACTGAATCCAACCATTATTAGTTTTATACCTGATCCATCAATGAATTTTAGTTGAAGGATACTGCCAGATCATTGGATTTACAGGGATTGGTAATTTTCCTATGATCTCATTTGAGACAATGGCTATGAGGGTTGAAAGCTCATAACCGGTGGGTTCAGATTGAGCCAACATAGGCTCCTCTGTAGCTTTATATTTGTGTGGAGGAGTAAGAGAGTGATAACTAGTGTGCCTTTGCAGAGCTCTGTGACCCATAAAATTGGCTCATAGCATAGTCAACGTTTTACTGTAGGGAAGTTGATAACATGGCTAGTAAAGCACCGTGCTTACTAATCTGTTCAAGACAAGCAACATCAGTTGACTAGCAAGAGGATCTGCCGGACCAAAGGAGCAATACAACTGCATGGACTTGATTGTGTGTTTACATATTAAACCCTTTGGACAAACACAGAACTAAAGGCTTTGACAAGTGTGTTCCATGACCAACGTATAATATGTGCACTTATTGAGCCAATTAAGCGGTGCTCTATGGAAACTTGATCCACAGATAAATAGATATAAGCCAATGTTTTCACAATAATTTTTGTAATCAAGTTATAAAGTTGGGAAACTGACGTACTAAGGAAAGACTTTGCTTCCACCATGATTGCTTTAGTATCTACCACAGAATGCTAAGGCTGTAAAGCAATTCCATATTGATAAGTTGGGGAGATGGTAATTTTTCTTCTAATATTGTGAATAAAATAAATTGTAATAGGGTTTTTGATAAAGGTTTCCTACTCTTTAGGTTGTTTTCACTTTATGTACAACAAAGAGCAACCCAGAAGGACAAGGAGATAGGACAACAATTAATACCAACAAAAAGTAGAGCTATTTTATATAAGCATCATTAAAATTGTGGTATATTTTAAAATTTGAAGATAATAAAAATAGTAAATAAATGTATTATAAGAAATTTTATTTTAAGTAATATAATAAGATAACCCAGCAATCTATAAGGTGCAAACTATTGGATATTACACATATGGGATGGAGGATATAGTATAGTAAGATTGAAAGCATTGTATTAGTTTGATTATTATAAAACAATTTATTTTAGTTTTGATATTCTAACTTTGGGTTTTAATAATCCAAAACAGTAATTTAAGCAGCCTATTCTGCCTTGGCATTTGCGTTATCTGTTGACGCATTTAACTTGTTGTTAGCAGTTTTTCAATTGCATACTAGTTTAAACTTTCCATTTTATCTCCTTTTCACCTGGGACAATCACAATTATCAAACTTTTACAATCAATGATGCTCCCGGTTGATCTGTTAGTTTTGAAGATATATTTGCCTTTGTTGCAAATACTTTAGTTATATTTTTAAAATAAGGGCAGAGTTGGTGAATTTTCAGCACATTATAATCTGCTGATTCTGTAATATTAGTGAGTTTAGCATAGGGATCTGGTTGTGGGGGCGGGGTGGATTAAACAGGGAGAGGCTTCTGTTACCCATTGTTTATCTAGGGTATGCTCTATGTCATTAAGCTTAGAAAGAGGCATAGCCCTGTGGTTGGTACCCCTCTTAGTTCTAAAAAGGGTACATGGTTCTTTCCAGCTTTTTATCTGCGTCAGAAGAGCTTAGAGTACAAGGTTATTTATATAATATCGAATATTTGGAGAGATTTTCACTGTTAATGTATTACTCTGGAAGAACGTTGGTTTTATACATGGACAGATAAGAAAAGTTTGAAGCTGATTCTCTTTTTTTGGTGGCATGGCACTAGAAGATAGAATACTTCTTGAGTGGTTTCTTATTACTTCAATGAAATCATAAAATACATTTTAATTCTGGTAAGTCACAAAAGTTCAAATGTCTTTTTCAAAAAATCTTGGTTGTACTTCCCATTAGGTCATCAACTTATCCTCCATTGTTCGCCCAGTAAATGACACTATTGAGGTAATATTTCACATTGTATAATACTTCTAACTATAGGTATGTTTAAGTGTTTTTGTGACCCATTGAATTGGGCACTACTTGTAGGTTTTCTGCTTTTTTGGATGAATGAATGGTGCTAGTCCCGAGATATTTCTACAGAAAAGTATTGATGGTATGCTTATTATTTTCTTGACTGAAGGAGAAAAGTTCTACCACTTAGAAAAAAGAGATATAGAGCTCTTAACTTATGTTAAGTACAGAAAAGAGTCAAATTGAAGTACTAAAAACCCATTTTAGTACAGTTGGGCCCAACACAGGAGGGGGAGAATCCACAGATCTTTATTATAGGTACAAACTAAAACTGAGATAAGAAAGCCTAATATGGTCCCTTGGCGTTGAGCCTAAGCGTCCATATTAAAGAAGGAGGAAGAATAGGGGAATTTTTTGGTGCCAAACATTTCAGATGGTGGGAAAAGATGAAAAAATGTGTGTTGGAACATCAGCAGTATGAGCATTAGGAGAAAAAGGTGAGGGTTGTCCTCATTGAGTAGGCAAGAGATGTGCATTGAATCAATGTATTGAGTAAGCTGGTGCTCAGAAAATTAATAGTCTTGGGCACACAAGCAAACGACTTGATGTGCTTGAAAGTATGGGTTATTTAGGATCAAAGAGTGATATTTTAGCCATGTTGATAAAGGCTAGGTCTGCGGCAAGCATGAGATCTTTAATACTAAACATGGATTTTTCATGGAAATCATGATGGTAATCAGAGATGGGTATTCCCTCACAAAGTGGCTCCAGTGCCACATTAAGGGATCGGCATAGAAGGGTGTTAACAGGGGCAGCTGCCTCATCAAACGCCATTTTTTGTGTATGGCTTTTTATAATGGAAGGCCCTTTTGACGGCATAGCAGTAAAAGTTAAAACAGGTGAATCTTCTAAAATTTTAGTCCAACCAAAATCAATTTTAGTTCTGGTAGACTGTCTTCATTGTCAATCCATTTAACAGCATTGAATGTAATTTTTATTGGCCACTTCTGGTCCAGCAACAGGAGTTGGGTGGGCGGTAGCAAAAGCTTATTGATACGCTTGATCTACCAAGACAACTCAACTGGCGCCCTAGAAACAATTTTTTAGGTATACCTTGAAATGTTAACCTTTAGTTGAGCAGAATGGTGGGGGAAGCACCCGCAGATGTCAAGGGTAGTTAAGTGAGGACTGATCCCCAAACAGAAATTTCAGGCACTTTTGAGTCTGGGGGAGCAGCAGAGGAGCTTGTCAGAGAGTACAATTGCATCAAGTGAATGTCACTCGAGTTTTGAGTGGTTGAGCTCAAAACATAAGGGATATATAATGCAGCCATTTTTACGTGTGCTTAGAAGGGATGATTGGGGGTGGATCTGATCTTGGTGTAAGGGTATTGCAAGTTGGGTGTTGCAATGGAAGTGGCAAATCATTGAAAAGGCATGATGCACTTCAAGACAATTGGTGTTGGGAACCACAAACTGCAACATGGGTCAGCGCTATATGCAGCCAAACCTTTATGAGTTCATGGAGGAGGCGTTCAGGGGAGAGATGGGATGGTAAGCCAGCAAACTGGACTATCAGCGTGGCCTTGTTGTTAACTAAGGTTTTGATGGTCAGTATAGGTGTGTTTTTATTATTAATGGCGGCTGTGCTGCCGCCATGACACATACTTTACAAGAGAAGGTGAGATCAAAGTACTACTTGAAGGGTGGAAATTTATATATCTAGAGGGCTTGATACCACTGTGACTATCTCAATGATGGCCGCGCTCACGTAGGGGAAGAGGTTCCCATACTTGACCTGAAGGCTAAGACATGGGTTGCTTTGAGGGAGCACCAGAGGGCTTTAAAACACCGCCTGGGAGCGTGCAATAAGATGGGCTAGGTCCTGAGGTGAAACATAACAACTGGAAGCATTTTGGCAGTAGCAAAAAAATGCCAGGAGTTGGCGCGCCACCACCTCATGTGAGGCTACAGGCGTTGATTGTATTGACAGGGTCAAAGCAGTGCTGTTGAAAAGGTTATTAAAGTATAAATTTTAAATTTATTTGGGGAAGGCCAACCATGAGACAGTCACTTCTGATATGTAGCAAAAAGAACCAATAAAAGCAAGAGGCATCCAAGAGAAGCTAATGCAGTCTCCTGTTGCCATCGGGAACGCCAAGTAAAGTAAGAGGGGTATAATGAGTAGAGGCTTGCGCCACTATTGAGCACGTATGAAGGATGGGGTCTGAAAAGCTGAACCAAAATGGAAACCAAGATGAGATCAACTGTTGTTGAAGGGATGGTAGGTACCCAAACAACCATTCTTGAAAGTGTTCCATGAGATGTGACTGGAATCGGCATACAGCTTCCTGGAGGGTGGGGGTAGAGCCTGAAATGGCATCCAAGACAACTGTGTGGATAGTTCACATTGCAATTGCTCTCACTAAGGCTAGGAGGGAAGGTTGTATAGGGGAATTCAAGGACAAGGCGAAGATGTTCTTAGATAGGCTGAAGGTCTGATCTTGCTCCTGGCAAAAGTGACGTTGAAACTCACGCCAGATCGCTTTTGAGGAAGGGCACACTTCCAGGCGGTGGACCAAAGTCTCATATTGGTCACATATAACAGATGAGGAATGTTTTTCATTGGAGCGCTCAGCAGTAAAGTATACCATTTGAAGCAGCACCACATGTGGCAACAAACATGCGGCTGCAAAAGATATTGATGGGCATACTTTTCAGATGGCTTTCTGGGTATCTAGTGAGTAGGGAATGTCCAACATGTCCAGATAATCAACCCTGTCCATGATAGGGGATCTTCTTGATATCAAACTGTTTAGAACTGTTTGGCCTTGTACTTCCTGTGTGAAGCGGGGAGTAGGGCAACCCCTCTGGGCGGAGTGCCCACTTATGCAAATTCTCCACTCAGTACACCTCATGTAGAGGAAAATTCGTTTGAAGTGAGGCGACGTCCCATGCAGGCCTGCAGCAGAGGGATGGGAGGCAAGATATTATAACATAGAATGGGTGTGGATAGGATTACTGAGGCCCAGGGCGTGGGAGAAAAAGGATTGGGCCACGTGTAACCAGTTCTGGGCTGGGAGCGTGGGGTTAGTGAGTGCAGAGATCCAAGTGCCAAGTATTTTGGCACCATGGGCTTTGAAGTTGAGTAGGCCCATACCACCACTATGGCGAGGGCCAAACAAGACATCCAGGCTCACTAGCGGTGGTCGGCCTAACCATAGCCACCCATGCAGGAGAGCATATAACGAGGTGAATAAAGATGGGGAAAGGCGATAAAATGGGCCACAAACCAAACTTTAGATAGGAGCATAGAGTTGGCCAGCACAACTCTGCCTGTGATGGAAGTTTGGTGGGCTTTGAGGGAGGCGTTGAGTTTTGTGACATTTTCCAGGATATGGTGCTCCATCACCGTTGAGACGTACTCTCCCGCCTCCAGCCACACCCTCAAATGACGTACCAGACCAGCAGTGGGACTTGGCACGAAAGGGAGCACAAGTGGGGTGGTATGGGGTGGGTGGGGCAAGCGAACCCGTGAGCTAGCTGCTGAAGCAGGGAGGAAACAGGGTGCTGGTGACCAGCGGGCTTGGAAACGCCCAGGGAGGATGATTTCGGTTTTGGAGGCATTAAGTGCAGCGTTACTTACCCTGGAGTAAAACTGAATAGTATCCTTAAGCGCTCATGCATCTTGGTTGTTAGATACCCCAACTACACAATCATCAGCAAACGCCAACATCTTGACTGATGCTTGGCCTTGCACATGGATACCAGTAAGGCGGGCATTTAAGTTGCGCAAGAGCGGGCTAAGGATGAAGTTATATAAGAGTGGGTTCAAAGGGTCCCCTTGGCGGAGGCCCCTTTGAGGGTGAACTACATCAGTGAGGAAGCCAGGGCCATGCACAGCCATTGTGGCGGATTCCGTATGTAACATCACCCAATTAATGAGCTGATGGGGGGTAGAGCTTGTGCAGGCAGGCTTTGAAGCAAACCCAGTTAACTCTATCATAAGCCTTCTACTGGTCTAAAAAAACAAGTGCTCCAGTAGCCGTGGATTGGCAGACGTTGTCTACAGTATGTATGTTGTCACATATAGACCGCTTGGGAATGAAACCAAATTGCTTAGAGGAAATGAGATCAGATGCAACTTCCTCTAGGCGGTTGGTCATAATCTTAGTGAATAATTTAGTTTCAGTGTTAGTAAGTAATATGGGCGCCAGTTATCTAAGTTCAGCTTATCCCCTTTCTTGTACAGCGTTATTGTGAAAGCCTCCTGGCCCCCAGGTTGAGGCGCTTTTCTAGCAAAAACTGATTCACTGAGGCAAGCAGCAAAGAGAAGAAATAATTAAAATATTTCTTGTAGAACTCATAAGGAACCCTGTCTGGACCTGGGCATTTACTGTTTGGTGCACCGCAAATGGCATACCAGAGTTTTCATGAGAAAATAAAATCATTATCTCCAGATAACAGAAAATGGTGCAGATATGTGCAATTTGGGAAATTCAGCAACTTTGGCTGGTTTGACTGGATTGGAGTGATACAATTTGGAGTAATGAATTTGAACTTCGATTACTACTTAGGCTGGAGTTTCTGCAATGGCGTGGTCTGGTCGCCTCACCTGTGTGCAAGCTAAGCTCTGTTTTGGTGCGAAGAATTTTTGGAAAAAGTAGGCAGAGCACGCGTCACCAGCCATTATATTTTTTGCTTTGTATTTTACACAAGCATGATGTTTGTGTTGCCTTACCAGTGCGTTGAGGTGAGCGGACACCTCTGCCCAATTGTGACCCCAAGCCAGGCTGTAGCCTGCAGCAGGGACATTAGATTCCAGGTGGTCCACTTCTGCAAGCGTGCACAAAGTAACCACTGAGGCAGCCAATACTCGATGAAATGAGATGTGGCATGCCTGGCAGATGGTGTTTGCTTTGAAATTTATCCAGGTTGAAAGTGGGTCTGCACAGAATGGTGTGGTAAACTCTGGTGCTAAGGTTTTAGTGTCCACCCATGAGGAAAACCTGGGTGACATAATCTTGGCTGAGCGAAGTTTGCACCACCTCAGCGAATGTGCTGCTGGGTCTGGCAAAGAGAAGGAAATTGACACCAACTTGTGGTTGGATAAATCGATTTTTTTGTCATAAACTGTGCAATCTGAGACCAAAATTTCAATGGGGCAAGAATAAGATCAATGCGGGACATCGACCTCAGCTGACCGATGTGCAAATGGGGATGAGACATGTTGAGGAGCAGCAGTGCATGTTTAGGTAGGGTATCAATTAGCCCCAAAGTGGTCTTTAAAACGCAAAGTTCTACATGCCCCTGTAGGGGGGCAGACACCAAAGTCCAGCGGTTGGTGGCTAGGTTGGTCCAGAAGTTCATGTCGCCCACCACAAATGATTTAGGGGGAGCGGGAGGGAAGTAACGGCTGATAAGAATTCTCAGCAAGCCTGTGAACAGGTCATGGCGTAAATATTAAGGACAGCATGAACTTTGTCATCCCATGAAAAGGACACAACGAGCACATGACCAAGGAGGTATGAATTTGAAGAAATAAATTTAAAACTATGGGTCACTTGGATAAGTACCCCACAGTGTGGCGACCAAAAGGAAAGGGAAGGGAGGAGCATGGTTGCCCATGTTTCCTTAGCACTGTATGAACAGTGAGTTTCCTGAATGGCCATGATGTCCACAGGTAATTTATTTTTTTAACTTAGTTCCTTAGCCCAAGCCGGCAAGGCCTTGAGTCCAGCGATGTTCAACGTCCCTATTGTGAAGGCTCCCACCTTTGCACCTTTTGTGCGAGGGGAAGGGCCTCCTTGGCCTCCCTTTGCCACTCTCTCAGCAGCAGCAGTTGCCCACATATTTTGCTTTTCTTGAAATATTCATCTTTAAGGGATCCAACGTTTTGGATGAAGGTGTGATTTTGTTGTTCTTTTTTGTTGGTTTGGTATAAATTTTTGCATTTCTGTTCTCCTGTAAGGCATCATCGCAAGTTGGCAAAAATTTGGGGGGAAAATTGGTGGGAGAATTGGTTATGGTTGATGCTTGGTAACATTGGTTGGGTGTATCCAACTCACCCATTAGTTAATCAGGCTTGTTGGCCAATCTGATTGGGGGATGGATTTGTGAGCCACCTCCACAACAAATGCCTTGATGTCATCTGGACCTGGGAAGGCAGGATCACAGATGCAGCCTTGGCTGCTGCCTTGGCCACTGCTCTTTGGGCCTGCTTGGCCTTCTTACACTCCTGTGGGGACACAGGTTTGACCTGAATGTAATACCCCTGCACATCCCACGGGAAGGCGGCGTCAGCGTCTATGGCCAGTTCATAGTAAGTGTCCGCATAGCTCATTGCTTCTGGTATGATTTTGTTTTGTGTGGGCCTTGTGGACAAAAGCGTGACAAAAGATGCAGATGGTGGCGCACTATCCACGTTGACATGGAACAGGCGGATTCCTGCCCATCAACTAACACAAAAGTGGTGTGGGGGATTTGGGTCAAATCTTCCTCAACAACTGTAGAAGGGGTGAGCACAGCAATTGCTTTGTCCATGCACAGGTCTGGCATGAGCGTTAAGCGCTGCACCTTGAAAGACTGGATTTCCCCATATGCTTTAAGCCCAGCCATTAGGTGATGCTCCAGCACGGCGCACTAAATCATTTTAGGGAAGTCAAACGTTATGAAAGTTTGATTTGATTTGGTCCAACAAGTGCACTTTGTCTTGACCACCCATTGACCATCTGGGAGGTCTACCACCACATGCACCTGTGCAGCTTCATCCGCTGCTTGTTTACTTTTAAGCCTGAGATCCAACCAACCTTGGGGCATGGAGTGCAGTGTGACATACACTGCATTCAAAAAATGGGTGTTTACATATCCACAAAACTTTTCCCAAAGTGCCATTTGTTGGATATCCAGGAATAATTGAACCCTGTGTTCCACTGATGACAGGGGCTGGGAATGCAGAGTATTTATGAACTGGTTACATTTCATCTGTCAGGCCATAATCTTTTGGGAAGTACTAACTACCAGTTTTTAATAATTTTTATCAAGGCCACCGATGTTGCTGGGGCGTTTACAAAATTTGAATGGTATGGGGCCCACACCTGTGCCCTTTACTTTGCTCGCCCAACTGCTAACTGACATTGAGTGCACACTAATCTTCTCAAAGGGGTCATCAAACTTGCCTAGTCTTGAATTAAATATGTTGCAAAAGTGTTTGCAATGAGAGAGAGAAGTTGTTATCAGAGTATAAAGGTTTTAAAACTTCAGATTCAATCAAATATTGTTCAAAGAAAAAGAGAGATATAACACTTATGAAGTATTGAAATCCAGTTTATAGAGTAGGAAGTAGGTTTTTTGGCCAAAAAAGTTTATATATGTTACTTATAAAAATAAACCTTCTTTTTATAAAAAAGGGTATATTAAAGAATTAAGGAAGTGTCCTGTTAATATATAGGACAATTTCTAATATTAGATTATAGAACTATCACATACTAGGATATGTGGAGTACAGCATGTGGCTACTATCAAAGTGGTTTACAAGCAAGAGATCCAAAGAATAGTTCCATTGTATATGGACTGACATAATTATTAACCAAGGTATCAACTGCTAATGAATATCTGGTCATTTTTGCTGCAATCATCAAATTTTTACTTGTCAAAAAAATCTATTGGGAAAAAATGTTTATGTCATTTTTAAGTAGCTATGACATTGTTAGCATTATATATTTAAATTAGTATATTAAAGTTATTTGCGCTTTCAATGTTATGACCCTCAAGGTAAAATTAGGAGGAGATTCTTTTGAAATGTTTGAATCCAAAATATCATCATTTAGGTAGGTGTTTATTTAACTGGAAAACTATCCAACCTAGATACTTAATTTTTATATAGCTAGAATAGTGTTAAGTTTAGGCCATTATGGATTTTATATAGAATTTAAAAATTTATCTAGGTATAGTAAAGGAATAGAATTCTTGATTGTGTATTGAGTGAATGTGACCCAACTCCTAAATAAGGCACTGAAGATTGAGCAATTATAAATAGTCAAATTTTTTGCTTGTTTGGTTTTGAAACAATACCTTTTCCCATTTTGAAAATTAATTTTGGAAGCACAATAATGAAACTCACAAATACAGAACAAATTGAGATCTCATAAGAAAAATTACAAATTATTTCAATGTTTCACATTTTTGGAAGTATATGTATAATGGGTTTTGCATCAGTTGCCCCCCACATAGCTAAATTGTTATCCTGGATATTTTACTGATTTTATGAGTAGTAAAAATTTTATAAACTAAGTGAAAGCCTTATACAATTCAAAGTATATCAATATATTTAAACCATGTTGTAATTGGTGCTGAGGCTCAATTTAAAACTGAAAAGCTCATTACTTTTATAATAAAATAAGGGAAACTATATGGAGACAATAGCCCCAAAACAAAGAATAAATAATTAATTGGCAAAGAAAATTTTAGGCAGCTTAACAAGCTAGGTGAAAGGAAAGACCCTCTCTGTTTCCACATGCATCATAATAAATGACCCTATAGAGTACCAAGCAGTGCATGACTATTCCAGAAAATGGTAGACGCCATTGGCTTGACAAATTAGAGGATAAAAACCCTAAACTATTGTTTTTATGCTGGTGGGGCAAGGAAGAAAATATAATAATAAAAAGAGATTTGATTTGACACCATAAAGCCTTGTAAATCAATAGTAAATGATTCAGGGGGTGTTGCTGGCAGAATGGGAAGGGATCAAATTTCAGGAGATATCCTAAGAGTGGGAAAGATACAAATGATAGTAATCTAATACTGTCAATTGATAGCTACCTATAAGTGTGGGCGTGAAATCAAGTAAATTTGCCATAACTTAATTCAGTGGATTGATATTGGCATTAAGGCAATCAGTCATAAATTAATTCAACAAATTGATATTGGCAATAAGGCTCGAGAAATTTAAACCTTCACCTAAATAAAAATTTAAATAAAATAAAAAAATGAATAGTCAGTCAGACAAAATCACAACATTTCCCCCATTTGACCAAGCATTTCAGCACATAAATGAGTGTGGGCTATATGGTAACTAGAACAAAGAGACTGCTATTCCAGGCAGCACATAAATATAAGCAGTTATTTGACAATTGTGGATATGCACCAGGTAAAAGTAGAGGTTCTAAAGACATCTTAATTCTCCCTGGTGAGTATAGTTAGCATCAAAGGTAACAACGGAATTCTTTTTAGATCACCAGATTACTGGGAGAATCTTACCATACAATCCTTTAGGAAGTTGTAAAGTGATATACATTCTGATGATGGCCTGATGCTACAGTTTAATAGTACACTTTTGTCAATTGCATAGTGGAATCACAATGGGCATCAAAGTATGCTGAGTTAGATTTAGGGCTTTTGACACCTTTGCAAATTTCAATCAGAATGTTGGAAAATTAACCAGATGGATTCCTCTCAAAAATATCAGAATCAAGGGTGTCAGTTATTTGGGTGTAATTGCCAGCTAATCACCTAGTTTGATATAATTTTAGTATTATATAATTATTAATCAGTGCGGTCAAAACTGACTTGGGACCTATCCCAACTGAAAAAAAAAAAATTTTGACCCGCTTGACGGTGCACCGAACTCATCTGCACCGCAAAAAATTCGTCCGACGTTGGGAAAACAAAAAGTGAAGGCCAAAGCCAATGTGACTCTTTCCACAAAAAATTAACAAAAACCCCAATAGAGTTGCTGCTAACACCCGTGCTGCTGTGAAAGCCCGTGGGGACCTTGAAGAGGCTGGTGGGCCTGGGGGCCCACCCCCTTGCACCTAAGGTGCAATGGGGGAAACCTTCACTCTAGGGATTTTGAATATCGCCAGACTCAAGGCCTCCCCATCCTGGGCTAGGAAACTGAGTTTTTACAACACAATTTACCCGTGGATATCCTGGCCATCCAGGAGTCCCACTGTCCATGAGGTTCCGAGGAAGCTTGGAAAATAATGCTCCTCCCATCCCTATCCTTTTGGTCGAAGCACTGTGGGGTACTAATTCAGAAAAATAATTTTTTCAAATTCACATCCTCAGAAACATTCCTAAATGGCTGAGTGCTCCTCATCACCTTCTCGTGGGCTGATGTTGCACACGCAATTGTCAACATCTATGCCCCAAACAGTGCACACAAGCGTCAGGAATTTTTCTTGTCAGTCAAATCCCTCCCGCTACCCCCTGATTCTTTCCTAGTTGGTGACATGAACTGTTGGCTAACCTCACCAACAGACTGGTGGCCTCCCTCACCCCACGCCCCACAGGGTCACATAGAACTATGCGTTCTTAAAGCCACCCTTGGGTTAATGGATGTGCTGCCATGACATGCCCCACTGCTCAAAAACATGATGCATCCCCACATCCACAATGGCCAATTAAGGTCCATGACCCGCATCAACCTTATTCTAATGGCGGCGAAATTCCAACCCCACATCTCCCACTTCAAAACAATGAAAATGGAATTCTCTGACCACCGACTGGTGTTGATAACCTACCACTTACCCGTAGCAGTTGCAAAGGCCCCACATTGGTGCAAAATCCGCCCCCCTGAGCTTGCGTCGCCAGGATTTTCCATGTGGGTGGAAGAGGCAACTTTGGCAAAATTGTTTGTTGCACTGTTTTGTGCGGACCCCATTTCCACATGGGCAACTTTCAAAGAGGACACCATCCACCACTATTGCCATCTCTCCTCCAGACACTCACAAGCCACATCGGCGGTTATCTCGTGCGCTCTGGCAGAATTGGCCCACTTGGAGTCCAACATTCCAGCCACAGGATACAGCCCTGCATGGGGCTGGAAGTGGGCAGAGGCAGCCGCCCACCTCAATGCACTCAAAAGGCAACACAAACATCAGGTTTATATCCAATACAGGGCCACATGCATCACTAAAGGTGACAAGTGCACCACATACTTCTTTAAAAAAAATTTTGCACCACGCAGAGCATGGCCTGCACACAGGTGCGAAGATTGGATAATTCTATTGTGGACACACTGGCCAAAGTGGCAATTGAAATGCAAAAATATTACTCCGAGTTATACCAAGCTGAACCAATTCAGCTGGCTGAAATGGCAGAATTTCTTGA